>JBAMBO010002859.1:0-379464 GCA_037044535.1 Lordiphosa magnipectinata
CCTAGAAAACATTTAATAATCTTTAAAGCTCTATGTGCTCTTTACAAATGTTGAATGTCGTGCAGAATATGGAGAATAAAGTTCTGTGGAGGAAATGTGATATTCACACAAATCAATTGGCGGTATATAAAGCGGTCGGTGAACAAACGGAGCAGGAGATGTACGGTTGATAAGTCATCCACAAAAGCAGCATCGAACTGGCTCCGCTAAGGATCAATTCGTTCTATAAGTTGTCTCCCTTCATCAGTAAAATTTAATTTAGTACTGATATTTCAATATAGTCAATGAACTGAACCGAATCGAGCCGTTTTCGGTTCGGCATTTTCGAAAGGACGCCGGTTCGGCTTGCGGTTCGGTTTATCATCTGAAGTTGTGGTTCTGTTATGGTTTGGTTCGGTTAGGTTCAGAGCCACAGACTATATTAAGTTTGTGCAAAAGTATGTAACAGGTAGAAGGAATCCTTTCCGATCCTATAAAGTATATATTTTCTTGATCAGCATCAACAGCCGAGTCGATATCGACATACCCGTCTGTCCGTCGGTATGAACGAGGAGATCTCTGAGATGGTAACAGATAGAGATTTGACATGTATTGGACATATACTTTTTATACTTGCAGGCAGATCAAGTTTATTTTCAACTTTTGCCACGACATTATATCTCCCACAATTTTGGAGCTAGATGGTTTGTACCTTTTAGAGATATTTAGTAATCAAGATTATTTATCGATTTACTGAAAAAATTATAAAGATTGTATGAACTATACTAAAGCTATGACCTACAAAAGTTGTGATTCGCTGCCGCAGTGCAGCAGCCGCGCTGCTTTCAGCTGCTACTCGTTACAGAGTATATTACATTCGGGCTTGACCGACTTTCTTACTTGTTTGTTAATTATATTTTGATTATTCAAACTGACTTAAAATTTCCAAAGCCCACTGAAGACCTATATCTTCCTTTCTCTAAAGGCTTAACTCAAACTAAATTGAAGGGAATTTGCCTTATTAATTTTGTACTTGATAAAATTGTTATAACTTCATTTACTTCATTTAAGTCCAACTTTTCAATGCCGTGTTGTTTCCTCCTCTCTTATTAAATTAATTTTCAAAAAGAAATAACATGAACCACTTTATCTTATCAACCATCCACGCGGATTCATCTACCTTCCATGGCTGCCCTGGGCCTTAATTAAATGCCACACGTGCTTTATCATTTTTTCTTCCTCCAGAGCCATTTATCAACTTGCATCCTTTTGGCCAGCTAATTAAATAACTTAATTGTTGTCGTTTATTATTTTGATACTTGCTTCGCAATTCCTCACATTCTTGGCCCCAGAGCTGAGGCACAGCATTGACATATAAACATTCGAAGGTAAAATTTGACAACATCACACACACAATATTGTTAATCAACTGACCAAAGTCAAGGTGAAGGTAAATACTTGTCAAACAAAAGTTTGTTAATCCGTTTGTAAGACAAAAGAAACATTAATTTGTCATTGACTTCTCACCTGTAGAATGTAGCCAATGCTGCAAATGATGAACCAGGCGACATCGGCAAAGGCATCCCAGGTATTCCAAAGGGTTTGGCGCCAGCCCATGGCAATTGGGGGCGTAACAGTGTCAGTTGCCACTTCTCCATTACCCTGGGGCAGATCATGATGGCCATTGGTCGTTGGCGTTTTCAAATCGGCCATCAGATTGTTATTGTTCTTTACCATTTTGCACACTAAAAAATTATCTATAAATATTACACTTTAGTTAAACACTTTCACAAGCAATTTTGATTTTCGTAACGTTAATTTGCCTACACAACAACCGCAACAGACAACTATAACAGCAGCAACATAATTTGGTGTTTGTTAACTGTTGATTGTTTAATTTTTTGGGTTTTTTCTTTATGTTGTTTTGTTTTTTTGCTCGTTTGGGTGATTTTTCCGCGCTGCACGTCCGCTCTCGTGAGCGTTGCCAACGAATTTGAACGTTGTGCGAACGAAAGGAATGAATTTCGACTTCTTATTTTGGCGCGCTATTGGCTACCGCAGTCGACGTCGACGCAGAGACAAGCTCTCGTCTCGCTGTGACGTCATTGAGTGCCAAAGCTTAGCTTGAGTTTATTTTTTTTTCTTTCAATTTTTGTTTTGCTTCGGCTTGAGCCAAGCTTCGAGTCTGTGACTTGAGGCTGTGTTTTGCTTTATGCTATTCATTTCATTTTTTTTATTCCGTTTTAGTTTGTGTAATTTAATTATTAACGCTGTCTTTGTTGTTGTTGTTGCTGCAGTTTTCCTAATTGTTTACCATTGAGCATGCAAATTAATTGCGTTTACTGGCTGCAGTGGGAAATTTATCACCCAGTTGTACATATATGTATTAGAAGGACGTTTCAAAGGGTCGTTTTTACGTTCTCTTATTTGCACTCGTAATTAACAAAACAACAAAAACCTTTTAAAAGTATAAAAAAAAAAAACTTTAATGGAAAGTGTAAACCCAACAAAACTCACAATCTTTTTATTACCTCGTTTTTATTACATCAAATTAAGTCTGAAATTAAAATTCTTTTATACAAAAATGTGTGTTTGAACTTTGATATGATTTTATTGTATAAAAAAAAAAAAACAAGAACATTTGGAATGTAATAAAGATTTTCTGAAGGCAATTCGACAAAATACCATATTTTCTGAGCTTTGCAAAAATATCTAATTGGGAACATCGTGCGGTTAGTGAATTTCGGTTTTAAAACCGCTATAAAAAGGAACTTTTTCGGCGTTTCCTTATTGAAGATGTAACTTGTCTCCAATTTTGCACTCCAGAGATGAAAACACAATCTAAACAGTTAACTGCTCTTGGGCTATCAAGACCAAACGATGCCTAGATTGGTATGGGTAATAGATGGCGCCACTTTCATGCGGCCAGTTGTTTATATGACAGCTATTTGATATATTCATCCGAATTCGATCAAAATTGTGCTGAAGCAGAAACTATTCATAGCTGGAAAGCTTTAAGACGCTACCATTGAACACAAAAAAGTTATTCTCACTAGAACTACTTTTTCGACCGATCGTTCCTATGGCAGCTTTAGACTTTAGTCATCCGATTTGGATTAAACTTGGTAGAATTGTGTGGTAGCATATAATACTGATCAATAACAAGATTGGGAGCGATAGCATTGAAAACAAAAAAGTTTTTTCTACTAAGACTTCTTTTCAGACCTTTCTTTGTTGTGGGAGCTATACTATATAGTTGGCCGATTTTCATCAAACTTAGTGAAATTATGAAAAAGCATAGAAAACTTGTTAATACTAGGTTTGGGGACGTTTGAAATGAAAACAAAAAAGTTTTTCCTTCTAGAAGCACTTTTTCGACCGATAGTTCCTATGGCAGCTATATGCTATAGTCATCCGATTTGGATCAATCTTGGCAGAATTGTGGGGAAGCTTTTAATATTGATCAGTAACAAGTTTGGGAGCGATAGCATTGAAAACAAAAAAGTTTTTTCTACTAAGACTTTTTCAGAACTATATTTTGTATGGCAGCTATACTATATAGTTGTCCGATTTTCATCAAACTTGGAGGAATTATGTGAAAGCATAGAAAACTTATAATTACTAGGTTTGGGGACGTTTGCGTTAAAGACAAAAAAGTTTTTCCCACTAAAACTAGTTTTTCGATCGATCGTTCCTATGGCAGCTATATGCTATAGTCATTCCATCCGGCCGGTTCCGACAAATGTGCAGCGTATTTGTACCAAAAGACTTGGTGAAAAGTTTGATAAAGATAACTTTTAAACTGACGGAGGAGATACCATAGAAACAGACGGAAATCAACTCAGCTCGTCATGCTGATCCAGAATATATAATATATACTTTATGTGGTCGCAGATACTTCCTTCTATGCGTTACAAATATGTGGACAATTTTAATATACCCTCTGCAAGGGTATACAAAGTATAAGGAATAATTTAATTACGAACGCTCTTAAAAAAAATATTCGTTCTTTAATTTTGTAGAGTATGTGGGGAAAGTACTGAGCGGAGAATTCAATCGGTTATTGAGAGCAGAACCGTGTCGCTGTCAAATGTCAGCGAACATCCGTCAATTCATTTATCGTTGATAATTTCGTGTTTGAAGAAGTTTTGAACGCCCGGGTGTTCACATGCTAAAAATGGCTTGTGAAGACATGCATATAGTGTCGGTTCTTATTTTTGTGTACCTATAGGTAAGTAAACATTTATACATTTGAATTCGTACATTTGTATCTTTTACATATAATAATAGAATTTTACACCATTGGAGTCCCCAAGAGTTTATTTGCCAATATACTTGTACATAAACGAAGTTTGCAGATTGTTGAAGCGTGAAAAGCAACAAATCTGCTGATGAGAGGATTGTGGTAATTATCGAAACAGCGATGTACGGACATACCTTTGCTATTCCAAATGTTGTAATTAATCTCTGTTGATTATTGAATTATAATTAACCGTTGACCTTGAGCCGGCTAAATCAAACATTGAATAATGATTGTATTTATGTTTATCCTAAAGGCGAGAAACTGTTTACTTCGTGCTCTTGAGGGTAAGCCAATACACTTTAACAAAGTCTGCTTTCAATCGCGTCATCTGGGTTTTAGAGCTCGCGTCACGTGCAGATGGCGTCCGCAAGCCTAAAAAACCAAAAAGTCGGAATATAATTAATTCAAAGATTTTGTCATTTGAATTTCTGCCTCTAAATGTAATATATGTTCGTTAGAAGAAGTGTCAATCTATCGAGGTTTGGATTGAAGAATGGGTGCTCTTGAAATTGTATTTATGGAGCTCTTGATTCAAGAATGTGTAATCTTGGTTTTAAAGTACTCATTATTCAAGAATCAATTGGCTTGATTTAACAAAATTTGCGTACTTAGATCAAGGTAAGAAACTGCTGGATCAAGAAATTCGGGATAAAAAATTCATACTTGGATCATACATTCGTTAGAAGTTTCGTTCTTACCGTACTTCTGGTTCAAGTACATACAGAACCTTATTTTTTCAAAATTTGAGAAAATTTAGTCCAAGGTTGAAATCGCTGTAAAGTTTAGAAATAATTTCTATATTTAAGATATTTTTTTTTCCAAAAGTTCCTTTCTAGGGCAACTTTACTAAGGTTCAGAAAAATGTCTTAAATATAGAAATAATTTCAAAAATTTAATCGCAATTTAAACCCCTGACTGATTTTTTTGAGTTCGGCAGTTCTTGAACTGCCTCTGCCTGCTCGTTAGACCAAATTCGGCAAATTGAGTCAAAAATGAGCTTCGTCACTGAAAACAATTTTTCTAAATTTTCAATTTCTTACAGAGCACGAATTTTGAAAATAAAATTCAATGATTTTGAAGCACTATCCGGTTGTAAGTCGATTCATGGTTTAATCATAGACCAAACTGAACATGTTTGACAGTAACATGTGAAACGAAAACAGCTGAGATCAACCTTTAGAGACCTTTAGAACAGGTTCCATTTGATAAGAGATTCTCTTTAGAAAAGTTTGCCTTTCATTCAATGATCAACTGGGATCAACTGGGCTTGTTGCCTTTAAAGTAAAATCTCTACCGAGTTTTACCTAAGAGTTTTAATCCTTAAGATAGAGGAGCATAATATGGAAGATACAGCAAACTATAGTTTTGCGTGCTTAATAGAAAAAAACCTAAATATATGTAAGTTTCAAACCAAAGTAAAACAGATTTCCCTTCGTACTCTTCCCTACAAAATTATTTAAATAATGATTAACTCATTACTTACTTTTACATAATTTTGTTAAAATCTTTAAGCTTCTTTATTTCACTTTCCATTTTCTGCATGATTGTTGATATATTTTATAAATCGCCTTTACCTTAATCAGACACAATGTACGCATATAAACAAAACAGAAAGTAAAACTCATAAATTTGTCTGGATTTCAGTTCAGGTAACCCCCCGATTGTTGTTGTTATTTACTGTGGTGCACTTTTTGTTCTCCTGAAGAATTCAAATTAATGGGCTGGTTTGGTTAAAAGTTTCACAATCATCAAACGAGTTGTGTTAATTACACAGCCTGTTGCTGTTGCCAATTCTTTACCATTTCGTCACATCGTTGGTTTGCATAATAGTAAATTCATAATACGCATCTGGGTTGATTTGCTATCATTAGTGTATACGTCCGTTTCATTTTGTTTTTGGTTGGATTCTTTGCTGATTTGCATTTCGAACAAGAATTGGCTGGCGTTTGGGTCAAAAAACTGCTAAAAATGTTTAAGGCCAAACGAATGTGCACAAGAGTTGGCTGCGTTTCATATTTCTTTCACTTTCAAGGTTGACTGCTTGTTTGTTTGGTCTTAGTTTTCTGGTTATTAATTTGCACCACAAGTTTTTACTTAAGAAAAATGCCACTTTCCTGTGGAACAGTTGTTATAATTAATTGCACCGGCTTCTCTTAATTGCTATGCATAATTTTAATTACCGAAATATGTAAATTATTTGCTTTAAATTTTGTTTATACTTCTTTTTTTTTATGTCGGCTTCGCTTTTGTTTGATTATTTATACTTTTCTAATGCCTTTTGGTTTCATCTTCGTTTCCCATGGCGTGCTTTGGTGATTTGACGTTTGCGACGCAGGCGCAGACTGAGGCTGAAACAAGGGAGAAATGCACAAGCGGGAGAAGTTCGTTGTAGGTATGAGGTCAGCTGTTGGAATTTTTAGGGTGGTTGTAGAAAGGAATGCTAAGTTTAAAAAGAGTAAACAGCTGCTGGTAGAGTTGTCAAGTGTGCCAAAATAATTGAATTTGTTAGAAAATGCGTAGCTAAATGAAAGTGAAACAAGTAAGAAAGTCGGTCAAGCCCGACTGTAATATACTCTGTATCCTGCAATAGCAGCGAACTTTAGATGGCGCCACTACTTGATTTTCAAAACTGACCAATAGATGGCGCCACTACTGTGACCATTTCAAAACTGGAACCGAACCACTGGAACTGACTTTTGGTCATATCTTGAGTATATCCGATCATCCATTCTTTATCATTCCCTCGGCAAATTGATAAACAATCTTGGTTGCTAAATATCTCTAGAAGATACAAACCATCTATCTACAAAACTGTGGGAGATATAACGTTTTTTCCAAAGTGAAAATCAAACTTCTATCTATTACCTTCTCTGAGATTTCTTCGTTCATACAGACGGATATGGCTATATCGACTTGGCTGTTGATGCTGATCAAGAATACATATACTTAGGATCGGAAATTATTCCTTCTCCCTGCTACTTACTGTATCTTTGGTACAGAGTATAAAAATTATATTCTTTATATCGGTTTTACTCCGATATGACCATTTATCAAATTGATATGTTAAGAATTTCAAATCAATATTTTTTAACACATCATTGTTACATTTTTAGTATCATTCTGAAACTATTTAGTATCAATTTAGGTAAATGATATTGTTTTGGATCAGGAAGGGTTTATATTTTGCCAAATGAAATGAAAAACTCGATTATTTTAATCAGGTGAATATCAAAATGAATTTGATCTGTATTTGCAAGGGCTGGATATGCTGCTGCTTCGCCCATATTCCTTAGGATCAGAGACATCGCTGTACAACAACTTCAACGACCAACTACTACTCCACCCGACTTGGTTTATTAAAGTCTTTTTGAAAAGTACAGAAAATTTTTTTGTACTTGACTGTATATCGAACCCTGGACCTTCTGAATTTATCGAACAACGTATGGAATGGCGTGCTGGCACATTCCTACTTACTACAATTACTACTAAACTGCAACTTATACTTTTCTGTGTGAGAATTTTTGAGAAATATTTGTTTGTATTTTGAGTTGAACTTATCCGAGTGAAGTTAACGAGCTTAGAATATGGTGAGGCGCAGGACTGAAGAAAGATTCAACCGATCTTAGACTAAACAGCAGGCACTTGGAATCCAAGACAGAAGAAAACAAAGCAGCTAGAATGGGCAATTGGATAAGGATATGACGAACCGATATAAAGGGATGAGCAGGAAGTTGGCTATATCCTCAATATTCTCAAAGTCAAAGACCCCTGTCAAAGTCAAAGTTCTTACATACTGCAATAATCCATTGTTGCATTTTTTTAACCATCGAATTGCCAGCTGTTTTCAAGCTACTGAAAAACATTGAAATCAATGCTCAGGCTTGTGGTCTCACAAGAATGTATTGTGTACTTCACTGATTTAATCTATATAACTAGTTTCCCACCACATATTATAAGCCAATTTCATAGTTGGGAAGCAGGTTTCATCTACCGGCCAATCAACAAAAAAAACTCCAAAATGATTTATTTCCCTCTTTTAGCAAAACAGTTTATTAGTCGCCAATTTCCGCATAATTATACCCGAAAAACAACATTCTACATCTTAGACATACATATATATTCATTTCCTTTTTCAAGAATAGTTTTAACCTCGTGCCCTGTTGACCGCTTGCCAAAAACTATGCTTAACTCTAAGGAATCCATACAAAAAAAGAGGCAAATCGCAAATGAATGATTTGGTAACCTTGGCTAATAAAAACCCGTTAGAACGAAAAGTAATTCGCTTGAAGATGAAATCGTGAGTGGCGCCAAACGAACTTTAACCTATTTTTACTTCCTCACACGCACACACTTTTACGATCTTGTTTCGCAAAACTTCCGGCTGGTGGACGTGTTTTTTTTTTTGTTTTCGCTGCCATCATATGCTGAAGTTTTTTCTTTAATTTGTGATAAATATTTGTGATCGGCTCAACTTGATGATGGCCCATTTGATTAGAACAGCGTCACGTGGCTTTTTATGGTATTCATTTTCTTAGAGCTTATTCTTGAAACATTTGGAAGGTGTTTGTGTGAAGCAAACATGTTGAAATTGTCTACAACTCCATTTGCAATGTGTTAATTGATCTGAAGGTGTTGGTGGATTTTTGCTTGTCATTTGAATGAATTTGAAAAGCTTTAGGCTTCAAAGGTGGCAAATTAGAAGATTTTTTTTTTGTTTGAAAAGAACGTGTTGGTGGAATTGCGTCTTAAAGTAGTTAAGTGCTGAGTAGGAAATAAATTTTAAAAAGAGAAGTTTATATACCCTTGATGTTTATTTAATTACTATCAATGTAGGATAATATTATATATGCGTAATGCATGTAGGTTGTTAATAAAGACTTTGGATTATGTTCCTCTTATAAGTTCAATCTTCCACACCAAGACCAGAGTCCGGAGAATAATTTCTTACAGAACTCGCACCAGGTGTTTGACCATGTCTATAGGTAGTGACCGGCTTGAATGAATAATAACCGATTTATATCTATTAATTGCTTTTGGTTGATGTTATTTGACAAATGGTTTTTATTTTGTGGGCATAGAGCGGGCCCCCCTCTTCTTGCAGCACTTAGGCATCTGCATTCCACCTACTTGTAAACAGTTTGGGTTCTCTGCATCCTGTAAAACTATGCTTTTTGCTTTATATTTGACTAAGTGCTACAAACAACCCTCTAGAATTTCATTATTTTCATGACAACATCGATGTGGTTTTGGCTTCATCCTAAGCTTATCTTCTAAAAACATGCGAAAATTGGCATTTAAATGCCAACGACCTTGAAGCATGTTGATGCTGCGCAATGTGCACCCACACTTCAAGAGTGTGACTCTTCAGTAATGAGTATTTAGTGCTAATATTAAACACAAACAAACAGCAGATAACCGTAACTGAATAAAAGCAAACCTTGTGCTAATCAAAGTTATAAACATATCGGTGACAATGTTCTATTTCTAGTGTTTATGGCTGCATACTGGCTTGTCCAGAATGAAACTAGTTTCTAGTCCAAAACTAGACATATATATATACCTAAATATATGCATGTGTGGGGCAATTATGCGGCCAACAATCGCATAAAACAATACCATTGAGCAAAGTATGAGGTAACTTTGTTTGTTGGACTCGAACTCAAGCACTTTGTATCTATCAAATATGTGTGAGCTATTTACGTAGCATTTTAGAGGCTGCCCGCGGTCATTTAGCACTCATCCAACCAACGACTCCAGCATTCGACCTTCTGACCAACTTTAAAGTCATTTTTATTATTGTAATACATTCAGCTGGTCAGTTTTATGATTTTGAGACCCCGGCCTCTTCAGCTGTCTGGCCTTTTATTATTATTTATGATTTGTTTACTAGGAAATTTAATTAAACAATTTTGAGTAATTGCTAAGGTTATTTAAGTAGAGCCTTGCAGCCTATAAATTATTGTAGAAATGATAGAATATTTTTGGAAATTTATTTTGGATATCTAATTGACTTATCTGTCGGTTTCTGTTTAAACAAGAAATCAACAAGTCAGTGTTAATGATCGAACGAAAAAATACACAAATATACAAAGTTACAATCGATGGGGCATGTAAAATGTCGGTTCATAAGCCCTTAGACCATTTATGTTAATTAAAAGATTTGTTCATTCAAATTCAATGTCATTTCTGAAAACCACTCTTGCGGCGACAAGTGTGGGCTTGAGGAATGTCAAAATTAAATTCAAATATTTAAAAATAAAGAGCTGAAAGGTGTTTAAGCGATCAAAATCACTCGCACTATATTAAAATGATATGCACCAGATAGTGGAACTTAGACACCAGATAGAGGGACAACTTGACATACGGCTAGGACGATATAGGCATTTGAATTCATAGATACATATATATAACATTGACCTTTTGAAACTTGGTTTTATTGAAAACATTTTGCTAATTATAGTGCTACTTAATTGCTACCCAAATATAAAACAATCTTTTTAAAAATCCAAGATTTTCATATTTTTCAAAAAGATCTTTTCGTACGAACGTAACGTCACGTCAGTTTGGAAATGCCCATATATTAAGTTAAATGTTAATGAAGTAATTAAAAACAAGAAAGAAAGTCGGTCAAGCCCGACTATAACATACTCTGTATCCTTACACTCGCATTTGCTCAGGAGTCAAACGGCCAGTTAACACCCCGCGCACAAAGCGGTGCGCTCTCTAAGTTTCTCTCTCTCTCTCTCTTTCTCTCTCGCACTGTGTTGAACGGTTAGGGTATGTTGCTGTGGTTGTTTGTGGGGGGGTGGGTGGTGTTAGCTGGCCGTTTTTTGCACATAACTTGAGTATCGTTCATCCGATCTTTATCATTTTTTCAGCAAATCGATAAATAATTTTGTTTACAAGGTATCTCTAGAAGGAACAAACGATCTATCTCCAAAACTGTAGGAGATATGAAGTTTGCAAAAATCGAAAATAAACTTGATCTGCCTGCAAGTATAAGAAATATATGTCCCATACATGTCAAACCTCTATCTCTTACCATCTCTGACATCTCTTCGTTCATACGGACGGACAGACAGACAGACAGACAGACGGACAGACGGACATGGCTATATCGACTCGGCTGTTGATGCTGATCAAGAATATATATACTTTATAGGATCGGAAACGATTCCTTCTCCCTGTTACATACTTTTGCACAAACTTAATATACTCTATGTACCTTCGGTACAGAGTATAAAAAAAAGTTTGAATTTAGCTCAGTGAAAATTTTGGTATAGAAGGTGTTCCGATATGGGCCAAATTGAATAAAAAATTTGTAGCTCGGCTAGATCGATTCAACTGTGCTTTATGTTTAAGTTCATGAAATTCAATACTAGTTTAATACTCCTGGGCTGCTGTTTATAAAGGGTGATTTTTTGACACCTCATACGGGATTGCTCAGTGAGGTTTGCCATTTCACCATGAATAGACTAACAAGCAGAGCTCGTAAAAAACTGTTAACACTATCAGCGTGTCTCCAAAAAACTGTTCTGTTACAGACACAACGAAAAGAGGTTGCAAAAAGACACTTTCAATTCGGTTTTGCTCAATAGCTGTTTTCGCTCAACCACAGAGCGCTTTTTTCTTTTCTGTTTTGCTGGTGTCTTTCACTGACCGTTTTGCCGAGAGCCGACTTTCAAAGTGTCTTTTACAAATGTAAGATTGGTTGGGACTGGGTGCCTGTGTGTGAGTGTGTGTGTGTCTCAGTTAACGATCTTTGTACATACGTGTAGTAAGGCGAAATTTATTATTATTAACCTATCAAATGAAATGAAGAAAATATTAGTTTTTGTAATTTCTAAAAAACATATTTATTTAATTATGTACATTGTACATATAGTACGTAAGCCCACCGTCTACCACACGAACAAAACAAATAACACTTTTTGCTGACACTTTTTGTGTTTTGCTCATTTGAAGACAGTTTTTCGTGAGCGCTCGCTCACAAGTGTCCCTCTCAGTTGTTATTGACAGACCGTCTCGTTTGTTTGCTCTGTGAGAGACCGAGTCGGCTTTGATTTTTGCTGTTTTGTTGATGGTTATTTAAGAGCTCTGCTAACAAACGAACAGCGCTTGCAAATCATTGAATTTTATTATCAAAATGGGATAAATTGTATTCAACGTCGAAGCTCATTTTTGGCTCAATGGGTACGTCAACAAACAGAATTACCGAATTTGGTCTAATAGTCTATTCACACCAGCCGCAGCTTCGAAAAAACTGTCAAAGTCCAAGGTGCGAGATTTTGATTTCGTAGAAAATGCGTAGGCTGGGTGGTAACTCAATCTTCGCAAAATTCAAGCTCCAGCACAGCTCTCAACTTCGCAACCTTACTAGATAGAAGACAACTATTTTTGAAGCTGCGGGTTTGGTGTGAACGCTTGCTGCAGGTTTCCGCATCTTCGACAATGCTGCGCACATTGTGAAAAGGCTATAAAGAGCAGCCAGAGGCATTTCAAATGCTGCCAATGCACCCTAAAAAATGCACTGGTTGATTGATCGTCCTTTTTTAAAAATAATGAAAATCGCAAAGTTACAATCAAACTTTTTTTACCCACACTTTTTTTCCCAAAATGTAAAAAATGGACTTGGTTGACATGTGGTTTCAACAAGACGGTGCCAATTGGCATAAGAAACCATAAAACGATTGAGAGGCGAGTTTGAAACGCAATTTACCTCACATTTTGGACTGGACCAAGATAATGTGATTTTTTTTTGAGGGCCTACATGAAGTCTCTCATGTACAGAGACAAGCCAGCCAAAATTGCAACCCTCGAAGACAACATAACAACTGCGAAATGCTGGAAAAACTATGCCAGCATTAGAGCTTACGGATGGACCATCTCAGGCGTAGCCGCGGTTAACATTTACATGAATTAATCTTTAAAAAGTAAATGGTAGGCAATGATGTATCGCTCTGAAAAAATATTTCATTCACTATTTTCTGTTTATTTTGAAATTTTCAAAAATCAAACTCTTAAAAAATCACCCTTTAGAAGGACTTGTACTGATTCTAGATGATTCTCATGTATTTAATACAAATCTATATAGAGAAATGCTCTATCGCGTCGAGATGCTTAAAGTTGCTAAAAATGCCTATTCTGACCATTTTTTGGCATGATTTCAGAAAAACTTGCATTTTGTTTTGGACTCGCCATGAAATCGTTGCATAATATTGGTTACCAAACAATTATATAATTTTGTAAGCGAAGATATACCTTTTTAAACTTCGAAATGATACAAATTATGTGCCACCCATAAGTATGCAATGTACTGATTTTGCATTGCATACATTTGGGCAGTTGAATATTTGGTCATTTCTAACACTTGTATTCAAAATGGTATATCTTCGCTTAAAAAAATCGTATAATTGTTTGGGATTTTTTATTTTAAAGCTGAGAATTAGCACTTTATCATGATTTAATGAAATGATGAACACAATTCGAAAGTTTTCCACGAAATAAGAAAAAAATGTTCACAAAGTACTTATTGAACTGAAATTAACAAAAAAGCCTACTTTATGGAGCATTCCCAAAACAGACACTACACTACCTTATACTTCTATAAACTGGAAAAAGCTACATTCCGTACGCTTAATTAATTAATTGTACAATAGTTACCCGATTATTAACTCATTGTTCAATAGTTCTTAGTTTTCATGTCAATTGCTACATGCTAGGCTTCTGTTTATCTGTAGTCCATAGTAAACTCCACTAATAACAGATTCGAGTTAGTATCTTGGAACACCTGTGAAACTGACTTTGCCCCTAGCTTTCTGTCCATTTACTTCCAAGTAGTTGTACCAAGCAAATTTCCACAAGCAAACTTAAAAAAAAAAAAGACATTCATTAACTATGCAAAAAGATTGCACTTGGCCAGGCACTCAACAAACATCAAAGCAACAATGATGACCCAAAGGCCCCCAAGCACCAACCACCACCCACCAAAACGGCAAAGTGTAAGAATCATAAAGCCAAAGCTCATCCAACCAACTGTAAACGTAAACAATCCTCAATGCGCAGGACAGTACCCAAATTCAGAACACAGCTGGTGCTCGGAAAAGCTTTCACTTTTCATGGGCTGCAGTCGTGAAAAGCTTCAAAAGAGCATTCAGTCAGTTGCGGCCAATTTAACTAAACGTTGCGTTGATGGATTGAATTGTTCCATAAGAAAATAGAATCGAAATATTTATAGTGCGTGTCTTATTAAGGGCCAATGCCAAAGCAAATCCAATCGTATCCAATCAAGGAAAAAAATACTCAATTTATAAAAAAGCTAGTGAAAAGTGCTAAAAACTCAAAATGATCGAGCTAGCTTAGGCTTGATGTGTCTAAGAAATGCAGTCCAAATAAAAATTCAACACTTGAATTGTGAGGTCTGGCAAAGCGCCAAACAATAAACTTAACCCACGAAAAGCTGAAACAATGTCGAGTGGTGCCAGGTGAGCCCAAAGCCCATTATGATGATATCTCTCTGATACTCGGAATTATGAGCTATCCGCATTCTGGTATTTGTCGTGTAATCGATAAATTGATTTTTGATTGTTTTGTTTGTGTGGGTTTTCCTCGGTCGATGTCTTTTTAAATTTTTTTTTTTTTCTGTTTTACTTATTTTGTGTGTCGGCGTCGCACTGACTGGCAATGGTTTTCGCCTTGAGAGGAATTTTATATGCTACATTTTTTGGTTGACTAGATGAGCTCCTAAATATGTTAATGTAGGGCAAACCTAAACAAAACCTGATCATTGTCAGCTGTCAGAATGAAGAAGGTTAAGTAAACATTAAAAGTTTTTAACCTCGACTAGGTCTGGCTGAGGCTTGAACATTTTTTGAAGATTTTAAATGGAGGATGGAAATTTCGTTGTTTCTCCAGCTCTCTCAATTTAGGATTCTTTTAGTCTCCTCTGCTGATGGTATGCTTCGATTGAATCTCGTCTAATATAGGGCAAATTGACAAAAAGTGTTGGATGTCCGTCCTCTCGCTCTTTCAGATTGCAAAGGCTACATTCCTGATGTCCATTTAGCCTGTATGGAATTGCATTGAGGCTAAGTGTTTCGCACCTGGCTCTACAAATTGCACTAATTCGGTAGATTAACCTGATAATGCAAAAGTGATTTGTACATTAACCGCTTGTTGCTGGCTCTGACCTAGTCTATAAACATTTCCGATTCCACTTCGAAAATTTTGCTAATGATTGCCGCTTGTGAGTGCTGCCAATGCAAGGGGTTCTTCAGTTGTATGACGCAGTTTTCCAGGAAGAGAAGAAGCCCGCCTCTCCTATAAGCACCTGTTTCGCTATGAGCTTTGGGATTTGGGGCGGTTTCATATCGCTCAAGCCGAGTCAAAAAGATTTAAATTGAAATGCTAACGTTTATACGAAAACAACCGATCGAGTTGATATTGTTTTTAAGAACTTGATTTGAGTTGATATTGTTCCGTTTTCAAGAACATTTTAAGCTCAACTGGGAAAAAAATTTGATTGATTTTGAACAGGATATAAACTCTTAAGGAATAGTCGGGGACATACCTCTTTGGATTGGAAAGGAAGGGCGGCAGCTATTATTTTACAGACTCTGAGCATGCTGCTGCTCCGCCGCGCTATGGTATATGGACGGATCAGAGGACATTGCTGTACAATAATTTCAACCGACCCATTCCACCCGACTTTATAATTGGCTACACAACAATGCTTTCCATGAGCAGTTGATAAATAGTTTTTTGGACTCTTTCAGCTTCGCCTTGACATGTTCCATAAAAGACATATTTGCTGACAAGAGAAGTCCCAGGTTCTTGTATCGTCTGACTATTTCTAGTGGGACTTCCCTCCATGTTCCAGTTTTCATTACGAGCCCAGCGGGCTCTACCTGCCCTGATGACCACTATTTTCAATTTCTCCGTATTGATTTGCAGACTCCACTCGGCCAAAATACACCTTTCATCGGCATACATTAGCGTCCTAATAGTATTCCTCCAGGCAGGTTATCATTGATGTCGTCTACATATGTATAATGAGAAAAGTAAAGGACTCAGTATGCAGCCCTGCTAGACTCCAGTGTTGGTTTTAAACCAATCCGACATTGTGGTTCCACCCCATACTGCAGCACGATTATCTGCATATAGATTTTGTAACGCTCACAAAATTTTAGTGGAAAGGCCTAAGTTGCGAAGCTTTTAGAAAAGAATTCTCCGGTTCATCGTATCGAATGCAGCCTAAAAATCGATGAAGAAAATACACATCTTTTTACCTTTCTGTAGAAAGAAATACGCTATGGCAGTCAGAGCAAAAATGCTGTCTATAATCGAATACTCTTTCCGAAAGCCAAACTGGCATTCATAACACTGTGCAACACTAAAAAGTTGATCGAGTCGAGACCAAAAAACTCTGAGAGGGTATGGTGGTAGTACAAAAACCTTTGCTGGGTTTGATCTGGTTAGCTGCCTTTTTCTTTTTATTGCACTTTAAAGTTTTCAGCTTCTGATTGGGATTCGCAACTCCATATCTCTTAAACTATTTAGAATTTCGCTTTGACGTCTTAGAGGAAGTTGTTGCTCTTAGCGTGGCTTACAAAACATACCTAAATAGCAAGTCAAAAAAGTCACGTCTTTATACTCAAAATTACAAAAATGTCTTAAAATTATCATGTTTTCCCCTCATTTTGTACTGGTTTTTCACTTTGTCTTGAAAACTGTTACGAATTTTTCTAAGCAATAAAGAACAAAAACGTAGCTTGGACTTAGAAAACGGCAGCTAATCAGACCAAACTAAGACAGGGTTTTTATACTACCATCACACCCTTTCAGAATTTTTTGGTCTCGACGCAATCAACTTTTTTGAGTTCAAAAATGTGTCACAGCCCAGCCAGCATTTTATGAAATTTTTGATCGACATTCGAGTCTTTTTCCAGTTCTCTGTCTGATTAAAGAGTCGTTTATAACCCGTTTTACTGATCAGTTTCGACTCATTTTTGAATCATATTTGCAATCATTTGCGAGTCTTTTTCGTCAAATCCCATTTTGAGCATATGCATGAATCATTTTCGAGTCTTCCTTAGATCTCACATGAAATAAATCTCTTTTTAATCATCAAAAGGGCTCGATAACGACTCAACAAGGTGATTCTTGTTAAAATGATCTTCCAAATGCTAGTGTGTAGTGTGGGAGTGTAATATATGGCCTTCAAAGTATGCAAATTTTATTTCCATTTATAATTATCTATTTGAACGGGTTATTCGTTAGTCAATTGTATCAGCTTTATACATAATCAACACTGTGCTCCCACTCAAATTGTTTGTGCAGTAAAAGGTATTCAAAATTGCTTAGTGTTATGGCAAATATAAAAAAAAGATTTTCTTGAAATTTTTATATTCATACAAATAGCATAGGACATTTATCATGAAATATTTTTGGTTTATTAGCACAGTACTATACTTTTTGTACACTCAAAAAACAACTCACCCTAAAAAGTGCCATTTTCGCCCTAATTTTTAGAAAATCGCCCTAAAAAAGGGCTAAAGGCGACTCGCCTTATTCTGAAGAAAATTTTTCTAAAAAAAAAAATGGAAATTGTGTTCTAAATTTCAGTCCAATTTTTCTAAAAAAAAAAGGGGTGGGGGTGTTTCTTCCTGTTGTTGTTTATTTTATTTATTTTTTTTACTTTACTGGGATTCGAACTCGGGACCATCTCACACCGCGGACGGACGCCATAGCTACTCAGCTATTTGCCTTAAGCAAGATGTTGAGTCAAAACCATAGTTAAGAAAGTACGCAGTTGGGCGAGGCCTCGGATCAAGTCACCGAAGCAGCACTTTTTCTTTTTTATTTTTATATTCTTTTAGAAAAACTTTCTTAAAATTAGGGTTTATTTTCTCAATTTTAGGGCAAAATACCCCAAATTTGTAACAAATATTTTCTAAAATCAAAGTCGAAATTACCCTAAAAATTAGAAAAGGCAATAAAGCAAATTCACCCTTCAGAAAAATATATTTTTTTTCTAAATTTTAGAATGTTTTTTCTAAAATATTCATTTTTAGGGCAACTTTTCTAAAATGCAGAAAATTTTTTCTTAAAAATAAAACTTTTTTCTAAATTTTAAGGCGATTTCGATTTTAGGGCGATTTTCTTAAATATAGAAAAATAATTTTCTGAGTGTATCAATCAGAATAGAAAAAGGAAGCTTTTCTGATTCTAAGGAGTAGATATATTCTTTTTAGAATATATATTCTTTATAGAAACTATTTCTAAATTTTAGGGCGAATTTCTTTCTTGACTGAATTTTCTTAAATATAGAAAAATAATATTCTGTGTGTAGGGTATACCTATACTTTATTCATATCACTCTCAAGCCACTTGAAAGTACACAAACACATTCAGTGAGAACGAAATTGTATGGCATGCCATTTGCTCAGTTGCCCAAGTGACATGAAGTGTGTTTTATTAGCACACATTATTTATTTATTTACTTGTGCATTCCTATTTCTGTTTTGCACTACTTTTACGTAGCTGTCACTAAAAATAGAATCAATAGAAAATGAAAAATGTCAACCTACCCGCCAACTACTCAGTCTTTCTATCTAGTTATCAAAAAGAACATCCCCCCAGGCATGTAATTAGTATAATCGAGCATCTAAAATATGCACGAAAGCTAATAATTACAATGAACAGCAAATTGGCAGAAGGAGCTGTCTAGAAAGCCCCGAGGGAGCTTTAAATTCAGAGGCGAAATTAGATACAACTACCCAGGACTGTTGGCCAATAAGAAAAGAGACGAAACCGAGTGAAATGCTAAATGAGTCATGGACAATAACCCAGCAAAGTTTCCACCTCCTCTCTTTGTGACAATCTCTGTGAACGACAGCTTGGCGCCAAAAGTGCCTGAAACATTTCTTTTTTGCTGTAAGTGTCTGGTTGAGGCTGTGAGTTTGGATGAGTGTGAGTAAGTGTACATGTGTATGTCCTTTAACCACAAAAGGCATGTCCACATTAAAGTGATAAAACCACAAAGTGTAACTACAACAGTCAAACCACATACCGTGTTCTTAGCTAAGAAAAAAACGAATCAAATTTTAGGCGAAGCAACATGATGAAGGAATTTGATATTATTGAAAAGCTTAAGACCTTTAAATCACTCCAAGTCAATGCATTTTAGAAAAAGCGTTACTAATTCAAGTACAAAACTTCTTAAATTAAGTTTGACATAGACTTTCCATAGACTATCCAAACAATTCTCAACTGGTTCTATCCCAAATACTTAAAAGTGTCAGTAGACTTCTAATCTATATTGACAGAGAAACTTGCAAATGTAATTTATAGGCGGACTTATTCAGGTCTGTTCTCATTTCCGAGTGGATTTAAAAAGTAAAACGATTGGAGTTCCGAATCGTTTTCATTATGATGTTTCCGTTTCCGAGTGAAATAGAAATCGATTTTCTTTACGAATGAATGTTCGAATCGTTTTCGAAATATAATTCAGCTGAATGGTAACCTTAACAATTCCGATCAACACTGCGCCTACGCTGATGCGGAATCGCAAACAGCTCGGTTTTAATTCGATCGTTTTCGCTTTCGTCTACATGCAATTTCTGAGGCATAACTTTTGAAAAAATTAATTTTAAATCAAGGTGTTTGCTGAATATATCTATGGATACTTCAAAAACTTCACAATATTTGACTTATAAAAATAAAAATATTTGATAGACGAAATGTATAACCGTTGACATGAAAATTGTCAATTACTTTTAATTCCACTGACTAAACCGAATAACTTGATCGATTTGCGGAAACGGGAACAGCTAAAAATTCCGATTCCGCATTTTCTGAGCGAAATCAAAAACGGAAACAGACCTGATTACCTTGCTTTCAATATATAACTTTTTCAAATCGATTATGCTGTTCGAGAATTATAGTTCAATATCCAAAATGCACAGTGTCATTGTCATTCGTCTTGAACCCCCCAAAGCGGTCCAAATCAGAGTTTTTCTCATTTTCGTGGCTTAATTGGAACATTAAAAAGTCGATACTATCCCAGGACCTTCAGAGAAAGTCAAAATTTCCACTACAGTTTACTGAATACATAGATCTCTAGATGAACAGTAACATTTGTTCATTATACCCTTGTAGAGGGTATACTAGAATTGTCCAGATGTTTGTAACGCAGAGAAGGAAGCATCTCCGACCACATAAAGTATATATATTCTTGATCAGCATGACGAGCTGAGTTCATATAGCCATGTCCGTCTGTCCGTCCGTCTGTTTCTATGCGATCTCCTTCGTCAGTTTAAAAGCTATCTCAACCAATCTTTGCTCGAAGTCTTTTGGTACAAAGACGCTGCACATTTATCGGGACCAGCCGGATCGGATGACTATAGCATATAGCTGCCATAGGAACAATCGGTCGAAAAAGTAGTTTTAGTGAGAAAAACTTTTTTGTCTTCCACGCGAACGTCCCCAAACCTCGTTTTTCTAAGATTTCTAAGCTTTTACATAATTCCACAAAGTTTTATCAAAATCAGACAACTCTATATTATATCTGCTATACAAAAGATAGTTCTAAAAAAAATTCTTAGTAGGAAAAACTTTTTGTTTTCTATGCTATCGCTCCCAAATTTGTTACTGGTCAATATTATATGCTACCACACAATTCTGCCAATTTTGATCCAAATCAGATGACTACAGAATATAGCTGCCATAGGAACGATCGGTCGAAAAGTAGTTCTGGTGAGAAAAACTTTTTTGTTTTCAACGCAAACGCCACCAAACCTCGTATTAATCAGTTTTCTATGCTTTTACACAATTCCACCTAGTTTGATGAAAATCGGACATCGATATAGTATAGCTGCCATACAAAAGATATGTCTGAAAAAAAGGCTTAGAATGAAAACCATTTTTGTTTTCAATGCTATCGCTCCCAAACTTGTTATTGATTAATATTATACTACTACCACACAATTCTGCCAATTTTGATCCAAATCGGATGACTATTGAACATAGCTGCATAGGAAAGATCGGTCGAAAAGGTAGTTCTAGTGAGAAAAACTTTTTTGTTTTCAATGGTAGCGTCTTTATACTTTCCAGTTGTAAATATTATTAGTTTCCACACAATTTTGGGGAGTTTGGTCAAAATCGGATAAATATATCGTATAGCTGCAATATAACAAACCTGCAAGCAAATGGTCAAAGTAGTGGCGCCACCTATTGCTGAGTTTGGGGAATAACTCAGCTAAGAATGTTCCACGAAAATCATTTAAAACCTTAATTTATATAAATTATACAAGCTACAAGGGTATATAAACTTTCGTAGAGTTGAAGTTAGCTTTACTCTTTTTTGTTTTTTGATATCGAATTCTTAATCCTCGGTGAAAGTTCAGAATGTTTCATAATCAATTTTGTGTCACTGTGCTTATTGTATAAATCTAATTATATTTGCTTTATCCTTTTAAATTAAACTTCGTTTGGACAGCTTGCTGGACGTGCTGTGTAGTGGCAGTGGCGCTCGTCTGGCCTTGGGCACCTCAGTAATTGGTTATTTGATTGTCTACAATGAGGCCTCTGCACCTAGTTTTCTTTTTGCCACAGTGCTGGCCACCATCTACGGAACCATGGCAGGTATAGGAATTTACTTCACATGCTATAATAGATCAAATGTAAATTGTCCCCTCTTTTTTTTGCAGCCCGCTGCAAAAGTAGCCTGCGTAGCCTGCAAATGCCTTATGTGAGAGCCACTAATAAATTTGATTTTGGTTGCCTATTTCTGGGCATTTGGATGGATGCCTTAGCGAGCATGTGTGCATGTGCAGCCTTGGCAAGGACCCTAAGTGCTTGTCTAGATGCCATGACGGGTGGTTTAGCCAGAATCTTAATATTGGGTAAGCGTGACTAATAGTTTGTCAACGACTGTGACAGATGTGAAAGA
This sequence comes from Lordiphosa magnipectinata, assembly GCA_037044535.1. Classification (NCBI taxonomy): domain Eukaryota; kingdom Metazoa; phylum Arthropoda; class Insecta; order Diptera; family Drosophilidae; genus Lordiphosa; species Lordiphosa magnipectinata. The sequence continues at coordinate 22,233 of JBAMBO010002859.1, forward strand.
AAATTATGAAAAATGTTGCCTACTTTTAGGACGCAATTCACCAGCCAACGAGCCGTGGCCGGATGTGCTTGGTGTGGCTGTTGTTTTTCTGGTTACTGGAATGTTTATGCTGGGCCTAGAGGTAAGTGTGTTGCGTTTTAATGAAATGGACATCTTAATGTCTCCCCCTCGTTTACTTGCAGCACTCAAAAGCCTTTAGCCTCATCATGACACTGGGCATGTTTGGTTTGAATGCCATACTGAGCGCTGTGAGTTGGTGGCGTGGTGATTTGTTGGCCTGGACGGAGGAGAAGTACTTTCAGCCCGAAGGCATAAGTAGTGTAAGTTTATTTCTTTGGTTATTAGGTCAGTGCACTCGCAGTGACTTTCTTTTGTTTTATCGATTTTCGTTGTTCGTGACAAACAACAATTGGGCGTCTGGGTCTGAAGCCACAGGATGTGAGCTTTTGATTATGACATTTAGACAAGGGTTTTTGTCTTGTAGGTATTGGAATATGTGGTTTGTTCAAAGGAAAATACTGGGACAAGAAACGAAAGAAATATGTGAACTGTGTCTACTCTAAGTCTGACTAACAGATATCTAGGATTAGTCAGAGACTTAGCCAAGACAATTTTTTATATTAATTCAAGCTGAAAATCTATAATCTAAACGAACGTGCTTAGCAACAACAGAGAGCGAGTATCAAGAAATTGGGAATCAAAAGTAGGATGCACACAGGGCTGGATGGCCAAGTTCTTGGAACAAAGTCGACAGATGTAGCCACAGAATTGAAAAGAGTGATAACTATAGTCAAACTAACACGTGGGAAAAGTTTTGCACCGTTTGGACCACGCCTACCCTCGCAGCCCATATGATCCCACATGGCGTATGCGTAATTTTAGTTATAAGTTTAAAGTTTTTTATTAGATAGGCACATGAAAATAATGATTTAGACCTTATTTCGCAATTATAGAAGACTTTTTTATTTCTATTCAATTTGTGTTCTGGATTCAATTCAATTGATTAATTACACTAGGCAACAAGGTCGAGTATATTGAAAGGTTGGTGGTGATTCTAGATGACTTTCGTGTGCTGAACACGAATCTGTTTTCAGAAATGGTCCATCACGTCGAGATTCTTAGTAACTTGAGCTTAAATTTGCAAAAAGTGCCTATTCTGACCCTTTTCAGACTCGTTTTGTGGGCAACCTATACATTAGTTTTGACTTTTTTTTGATATTATCGTAAGTTACTATTTCTTAACTTTAAAATAAACTATCCCAAAGAATTGTACGACTTTTTTAAGCGATGATATACTCTTTTGAATACATAGTCTCGATAATAATAAAACAAGAAAGAAAGTCGGTCAAGCCCGACTATAACATACTCTGTACCCTTAATGTCGCAACTCGCATTTGCTCACGAGTTATACTCGCTCATCTCTTAGTTTCTCTCTCTCTAACTCTCTCTCTCTCTCACTAAGATTGCTTCTGTTGAACGGAATGCTGTGGTTATGGGTGGGAGGGGTGGGGAGTGTTAACTGGCCGTTTTTTGCTCATAACTTGAGTATCGTTCTTCCGACCTTTATCATTCCTTCAGAAAATCAATAAATAATTTTGATTACTGGATATCTCTAGAAAGTACGAACAATCTATTATCAAAACGGGGAGATATGACGTTTTTTCCAAATTGCGGGGGCGGAAGAGGGCGTGGCAAAAATTGAAAATTAACATAACCTGCAGGTATAAGAAATATATGTCCCATACATGTCAAACCTCTATCTCTTAACATTTCTGAGATCTGTTTGTTCATACGGACGGACGGACAGACAGACAGACGGACAGACGCCCAGACGGACATAGCTATATCGACTCGGCTGTTGATGCTGATCAAGAATATACATACTTTATAGGGTTGGAGATGATTCCTTCTGGCTGTTACATACTTTTGCACAAACTTAATATACTCTGTGTACCTTTGGTACAGAGTATAATAACAACACAGTCTACTGCACAAAAGTATGCCTTGCAGAAACAGTATAAGCGGCTAGTAATTTGTATGGAATTTCAATGTAAATTTTCAACAAAACCCGTTGCATTCATTGGGGCAGCAACAATATATTGGGTTTTTGTGAACTCTGATACAATTACTAAAAATGGTTTATCTTCATTGGAAAAAATCGTAGAATTGTTTGGGATAGTTTATTTCAAAGTTAGGGAGTAATTCTTTCCGATAATATCAAAAAAGTCAAAACAAAAGCGTATAAAAAGAGTCATATAAGGCATTTTTTTGTATCTTTAATGGACCATTTCTGAAAACAGATTCGTGTTCAGCACACAAAATTCATTTAGAACCACCAGCGACCCTTTAATATACTGGAAAACATCTAATTTTGTTGCCTTGTGTTACCATAATTTTCTTCTACATCTAATTCAAATAAATATAAATTTACTGATATTGTTTGGTTGTAAGATGTGTTTCCCAAATCTTCTGAGTCTGCGCCACGCTAGAGCATATGTTCTCTTCGATTTAGTATATGTTCAGAGGACACCTTCTTCTCGAGGCAATATCTGCTTAGTTGGGTGTTTGTTATCCCCTACTTGTACAGGTGGCTCCGCAATTTGCAGTGGCCCGTTTCGAGCCCTGTCAGAATCCTGAGAGCATTCTTTCCTCTCATCCCCTTGGTGATTACCCATGAGGTTGTACTAAGCGTATTCTCTTCCTTTCTAAGCAGTCCTTTTATGGTGTGTTAACCGCAGTAGGGTTCTGCGCCTACCATTGAGGTGGCTGCACCCTTACATGCCAGTTCGTCGGCCATTTCATTTCCGGGGATGTTACCGGTGTTGTGTTACCACTTCTTCGCTGTCCAAAGTAATAGTCACTGTCGATGAAAGCCATTTGGAGTGCTTTAACTTAAAAGCGGAGACAGTTCTGTTGCACTTGGGACATTTTTTATACTCTGTTCTGTCTAAAGCGTGTAAAATTTATGATTTTTTTGTTATTATACTATTTTTCCTCTCAACGCTTATATTTTGCATGTGGCTTTGTTAAAAAATGCAATGTGAATTTTTTTTTTCTTTCCGACTGTTGTCAAGCCATACAAACAATCTGTCTCAAAAGCACGAAAATTCACGGAGAATGGGCAAAATTGGGCAAAAAGTGGTAACAACAAGTTGAAGTGCACACTTCCAAAAACACTTTAGCATAATTACATTTTGGCCGAAAGTGGGCGAAAGTTAGTTTTAACTCCAAAGTGCACAGGTGTATTGGTTAGTTTTTCTCTGGCTAAGGACGTATCATAAAATAAATTAATGTTAATATTAATATTATTAATACTTAATATTATTTACAAATTGCCTACATTTAACTGAATTTTCCATATTTTACACAAATTATTGCTTCACCAGCAGCCGAGATATTTTTTAGCAAAGTAGAGATAAAATTTCCCTTTTTTTTTTAGGTAAAGTAACAGGCGAGCGATGATCGGACTTTGCAACCCTGGTAAAAGCCTACGGATGCACTCTGATAACTTTTGTTTGATGAACAGTGGTATTTAAAGTATTCACTTTTAGAATATATAGCTAAAATCAGAGAATACTGTCATCAAAAATTCGAGTTTAGGCCAAAAAGTTGGTCATCTAGCCCAGTGTGGGATGTTTGATAAGTGTTTTTTGAGATTTCTAAGCTCATTTCAAGGTTTAGCAATTATAAGCTTGCAAGATTCTCGAAAAAGATATTTTTAAGTCAACAAGAAAAATTGCTAAATCAACCATTTTTAGCCAAATAGCTAATTTGTTGGTTTTACAATTTTTTTTTTTGTGAGCAGCAAGTTCACATACACAGAGGCGTCTTGCAAGTTAGAGATTGTATTTTGATGTCGGTTATTGCACTTATGCTGCCTTGAAATTCCCAGCAGCTGCTGATTTAAGAACTGGTTTGTTACATATGACCACGAACTGGATAAAACTTCCTTAAGCTGGATATCGAGCTCAAGTCAATATCGGAAATTTTTGCAGCAATCCTTGTACAAATTGAATATAGTTCGAACACCGAGCTCAGTTGATTCTCAGGTATTCTTTCACCAAGCCTATATCGAAATCAATAACTGAGCTTTCTGATTGAATCTCCATGAGGGATAAAGTCTAGTTTGAATAACAAGCTAAAATCTATCCCGTCTGTTTTTAAATATGTCAATTTAGAGCTAAAATTAAGCTCACTCGAGATTAAGTTGGGATTAACAAAAGAATTCCACAAAACCCCTACTCAAGACATTCCTTTCTTACTTCGTTTGAGAAAATCGTGTATCGATCGTACAGTAAATATATTTTGATCATTTTGACTTGGAGTTAAAGGCTGGGCCTACATAAATTTGCCTGCTCTGTTTGAATCTGGGACTAATCCTTTCATAACCTCTGACTCCTTTCTCACTCCTTTAGCTATTTCTGGCTGCTGCTTTGCTCACCTATGCCTATCCCAGTGAGTGGCCTCCGCATCATAGAAGTGGACGACGTTTTACCGCTAGTCTGGCCACAGCTTTGGTTTGCATTTCGTTGGTGCTGACCGCCATTTGTCTTTCCACTGTGGTGCACTTTAAGTAAGTATTTCCCACAATCCATTTCAATTCACTTCACATGTCAACTTTCCATTTTCCAGAATCCATGATGAATATGTAGCTGTTCCTTTATTTAACATCTTGGATGACAGTGGTTTTCACAAATTGATACCAGCCTCGGCCTGCATGTTACTTTTGACCAGCTCAGCGGCCTTTCTGGAGCTCTTTCCCGAGCTCTATGGCATAGTGGTGCGTTTGGCTACCTCAGAGTGGCGTATACTGTCCAAACAGATTAGTTACGAGAGCTCGGAAAGTGGTAATCCTGTGCTGGCTGTTTTTATTGCCGGCAGCCTGTGTGCCATGTTGGCCTTTGCCTGTCCCCTACAACATCTTAGCTATACTCTGGCTGCCAGTCACATGGGTTCCGTGTTCTTGCGTGCCTTCTATTTGCTGTACATACCGTACAGACCCAAATTTATGCAGCCCAGCAGTGGCAGTGAGTCTTCTTTGTCCTACAGTCGACTGTCCACTGCACCCATTGCCAAAAGCTGTAGCACCAGTAGCGCCACTACGTCTAGTTCAAGTCGTCTCAAGCGTAGTCTTTGGAACATAAGCCTGCCCAAGCATGGTGCAATGAAGAAACCCAAAAGTAAACCCAGAAATAAGCAAGAGTTGGAGAAGGAATGGCTGCTATTGGGTGAACCGACATCGCCCTGTCCGCAACGTGAGAGCAGGGATGTGGAGTCGACAATTTTGTCTGATGGTGAACCACCGGTGAGCAGTTAATTCTCTGTTGAATTTTCGTTTGTTATTCTTTCTTTTCACTTTTAGCCATCGGACTTTGAGTATACCGAAAAATTTGACAAAAGCGATTCGGACACTTCTACAGATATAGATGCTATAGTCGATGAATATCGTCAAAAGATAAAGGTAACAACGTCATCATACGATATTAACTTAAGCTTAATCAGCTCTTTTGCTTCTTTACAGGTTACCACAGCGGGTCCGCTAGAGCGTAGCGTTCGAGTGCCCACCATCACCTCTTGGCGTGTTACTATCTTTGCCATTGTGGTCATTGCTTTGGGCATAGCACTGTGTGTGGCCGGTCTGCTAATGCACTGGGCACCGGCTGCTCTAACTGGAGCCATAGGAGTTTTCATTGCAACCATTATGATGGGTTTTATACCTAAATACACGGGAAGTGTCATCAATGTCAGTCCCGTGATCTGCGGCATGAGTCTTCTGCTGGGCGTAGTCTTCTTTTCCTCATGTGCCCCCCTATCCTGGCTTGGCTTGACCTTATGGTTGTTGGCAGGTCTAATTCTACTGATACGTTGTGATAAATATTGTTGCAATTGCTTCGTTCATACAACCATGTTGAATACCCATCTCATACCCAGTGTTTCGGGGAAGAATACAGCAATGGGTGTGGATAATGCACCCTCAACCAGCATACGAATACCCAGGCCGCCCAAGAGTTTGGTGGGTGTGGGTGTGGTTAGCCTTCCTCAACGCATCAATGGCCATAGATGACAGTCAGAGTCCTCGGATGATGAGGGCGAGGACCTGTTTCATGAGGACTTTAATGTACGTGACTACAAGGAAGATGATGGTGATGAGGATTGTTGGACTGATTGAGTGGCCACTTTGAAGTGGAAAGCCTTTCAAAAATGTATTTGCTAAATGCTGCTTATATGCCTGAAATTTCTAGTTAGTTTATTTAAATCTAATTATATAGTTAGCTTATCTCTGAATAAAAGGTGAAATTCAATTATTGATTTTAATAATTTTTAGTACACATCTGGATATATAAACATAGTTCACTAATAATATTCATTATTTAACAATACTGAACAATATTGGAATCGGAGCATTATAATTTCAAAACCAAATCCAAACTCTGCATATTTCGACTCCGAAGCACAAGTCAAGTTGTTAAATAGCAAAACTAATCCTTCTACGTCTGTCCATAGAAGGTGAGGCTAGCTATCCAGACAGACGGGCAGATGGACATGGCTATATCGACTTGGCTGTTGATGCTGATTAAAAATATATATACTTAATAGGGTCGGAAATGATTCTTCTCCCTGTTACATACTTTTGCACAAACTTAATATACTCTGTATACCTTTGGTACAGAGTATAAAAATATCAACAGAATCCTCTAAGAATCCATTAACCAATCTTCGAACCAAAACCTTAGATTCGATAATTAAAAGAACCTTTTCCAGAATTTCAGAATAAATATTACCTATATATCGGGCACTTTAAGGCAAAGCTATATTCCAATGTTATGGAGTATGTAGATACAAATTTTTCGTTCCTTTTACATTAGATTGGTATTTTCCAATTTGAGAAGTTTTTACCTTATTGAAATAAGGAATAAGACATTAAAATTTTGAATTTTATAAAACTGTGATAGCCATTTAGAGTTGAGCAAATTCTTGTTGACTGCAAAGCTAATTCAAGGACCTCAGTGCCATTATTTAACGAAACTGAATCACTGTGACCACTAGGGTGTCCCAAAAATCAATATTTTGTTCCGCTGATAATGCTTAAACTTATCTTTAATCTAACAAGCGTTACATGTGGACGTCTACAGCTATCTTGTATGCAGTGTTGCCAACGCTTTTATACAAAAAAAGGACGGTTTAATTCAGAAAAAAAGACAGAAAACGGACAGATGTTTTTTAAGAGGATAAAAAAACAGCGACAAGTCGATGATTTTCCACCAATATAATCGGGTTTTAAACCGTATCAAGATGTTTATAGTTGGCAACCTTTCTAACTTATGGAAACTCAAATTCAGCCGATTTGAGGTTAAACGAAACACACAGATGTACATAAATTTTTCTTTTATGAAGCATAAACGATTCTAAAGTGTATGAGCTATGCTTTTGGCTCATTTAGGTACTGATATCGATTACCGCTCGGTTTTATAACGAATAAATTGTATGCTATTCTAAATTTTCGTTTAATTATTATTAATAATATTATCAACATCTTAATATCGTGTGCATATGATACATTCATTCCAATTAACTGAAGACATAGCTGAGTGCAGCCTCTTGATGACAAGCATGGTTGAATGTTGAAAGTGGCTGAAACGTAATTTTCGTTTACCTCGTGCGAAGGGCACGGCATTCTTGCGTGTGAACTTATAATATGTATCAATCTTTGCGATTTCAACTGCAATTGCTATCTACAACCAGTATATTGCACGTATGTCTCCTGGATCCGGATTATGCTGCGCATTTGTCGGAAACGGCCGGATCTAATGTCTTTATCATATCAGGTTGCTATCTGAACCAACGTTTCGCGAAAGTAGTTTTAGATCGTAAAACGTCTTTCGGCATGTTGCAACTTTAAACGCGCCCAGTGCCTCGATATTACGATACGTCTAATTTACGCTTACACACAAATAATCACAAGCGGAAAATCAATATGAAAGTCGATGCCACATTTTTAAAATAGATAAAAATCCTGCTAAACAATATAAAAAAGGATGAATAAAGTCTGAAAACAAAATCAAAAAAGGAAAATCTTTTTCCGATAGGGTTCCTTTCAGAATGTTATTGCTCGGAAATCTCAGTTACTAAACAAGGACTAGATCTGTACCGCACAGATTTTCCTACTAAAACTTGTTTTCGGACATATCTTTTGTATGGCAGCTATAGCTATATAGTTGGCCGATATTCATGGAACTATCGGTCGAAATTATATGAAAGTATAGGAAACTTAGAAATTCGAGTTATTGAGCATATTATGCGCTGTTTCCACACAAGTTTTTCTGACTGGAAGTACTTGGTCGACCGATAATTCGGATGATAGCTATATCGCATATAGTCGTATGATCCGGCAAATGCTCAAGTAAATGCCGCCATCACAGCTGCAAGGCGTCATATAAAGTCTGATCGGTCAAGCCGAAGTTAGCTTTCCTCTATTTTTTTATACACTTGAAAAGTGTATTATGAATTTTGCCCAGAAGATCGCAACACATAGAAGGAATCATTTCCGAGCTTTGGCTGTCTGTCCGTTTGTCTGTCCGTCTGTCTGCCCGTCTGTCTGTCCATCTGTCTGTCCGTCTGTCTGTCCGTTTGTCTGTCCGTCTGTCTGGTCCCTAGTTTTGTCCCTCAGTTTTGAAACTATCGAGCGCCCGGATCGGATAACTACTTCTTGTAGCTCCCATAGGAACGATTGGTCGGAAAATGGGGTTTTGTGAGAAAAACTTGGATGTTTTCAATGTTAGCGTTCTTAAACTCGGTCAAGATTGAAATTATATGATTTCAAACTGATCTGCGAAGTTTGGATCGAAATCGCTAACCGTTGGATCGAGCTTTTTCAAGTGCTTTAAATACTTCGGTACAGACAAAGTTAGCTTTCCTTTCTCTTTTTTTAAGTATGTTTATTGATATGTTTACTTCATTCCAGTTACTTTTGGCCATATGAAGTCAATAACTGCACAAATGATCTTAGGTGTTATAGCTTGGTAGTTTGGGAAAGTATGTCCAGCGATTTTGAAAATATTTCGCACAATAGTCCGCTGCCAACTTTATTTCAGAATGATTTTCAGTGAAAATTGTTTACTTTCTAATCAAAAATCCTTTTAAAACCTCAGATTAACCATTTCATTGTTCCCATTTAATCGGTAGTTCAGAGAGAGTCGTTTGAAAACGTTAAGCAGACAATACTGGAGGATTGATAAGAAATTCATCTCCAGGTGTCTAAAGGTAGAGCATTGATAGATGTAGATGAATTTGCTATATTTTAAAATATTTAGCGAGTATTCGATACACACACTTGTGCCTACACTCAGCTTAGTACATAAGTTAAAATACCTCAAGTTTGTTGCTTAAAGAACGTAGAATGAACGTGCTGACATTCATCCGAGCTGGCACGAGGAGTAGTCCACTTGGTTGAAAAATACATAAGCCTACAGTAATTAAACACTTTTAGTTTCTTCATTATCTTCCTTACAAATTAACAAAAAAAAATGAGCTAGTCAAACAGTTGTTCATTTTCCCTAAGATAATCTACTAATTCCTTTATAGGCGCCATTATAGTTTGCTCATAGCCACTTTGTTGCTTCATTACCCTCTCATATAATTCACTGCGATCCACATTAAGATAATAGTCAAATTTTTCAGGTTCTTCAGCGCGCAAGCGATTTGAGAGGCTGAACGACATTTTGATCAGGGGTTCGGTGAGGGCCCAGATTACCAGGGCTGCTAGACGGTTTCGTTGACAATCCAGCAGAAAATTCTCTTTGCTTATGACATTTTCCCCTAGTTCAAGTCGTTCAATCTGAGACTGTAGGGAATTGTAATAATGCTCTAGACATTCTTCATATATGTCACTTCTAACACTAGCTGGAGCCACTATATAGAGCAAAAATAAGACATCAAGTGTGGGTGAACAATAGTTGGTAAGCTGAAAGTCCACAATACAGCAGGAAGTGGGTATAGTTGCTTCTTTGGAGGGAAAAGCAAAAAATATATTACGATCCCAAGTATCGCGATGACAGAGCACATTTCGTATGTTTCGCGAGGGCTTAACTAGTTCTTCCGATTTGGTTAACAAATCATACAGTTTTTCTTCAATAAAACGTTGGGCCTCTGGGGTTTGATAGTCCGCATGTCTCTTAGCCAGGTAAATAATACTCTATTTGACAAAATGGAAAATAAGTTATGAGTACTAAAAGCATTAAATCAACTCACCTTTAAACCACTTGTAAACCAGGTATTGTCTGAACTCAAGTGCAATTCTATGAGTGCCTTCCCATAACGTTCTTCTATATTAAATTTCTCTGCTTGTTCCCAGGCCAAGCTGGCTGCATGCATTTCGGCCAAATGTTCCAGTACCAATTTATAATGCTGCAGGGTATAGCTCTCCGAGGATTTCAGATGTCTGTAGTTTTGATTAAGGTCTTCCAGCACTATAATATCCTTACGACTATGGTAACACACTGGAAACAGTTTTTTGGTGGCTAAAAATATGAAATATTTTAAACATCTTATTTTAATAAGAACCTATAACTCTTACCATATTTCTGTACTTGTGGTAACAACTCCCTATAAACGGTGGTCTCTTTCTGAAAAACTCCCTTCCTCTCACACTCAGCCTTTTGTGGTTCATTATGACGTGGTAAACTTTTGATAAAATACACCAAACTGTGCCTGACTTTATGATCTATGGTCTCCACTTCTATGAAAAATTTATAATATTCTCCCATATAGCCGATTAACTCACTGGAACCCGCCTCCAGATGGTAATCTAAGACTACCAATTTTTCTTGTAGGGTTTTTTTAGCTATTAGAAGGCATTCCTCTGCGCTTAATATATCCATTCTTAGCGTTTGACTAACCACTCACGACTAGATACGAGTGCAAAGATTTTACTTTTAAGAAACCAAAAATATGTTGAGAATTTACAATTTAATCTCTCTGCTCAGCACATGTTATCACTAACGACTTTTATTTTTATGAAGCTATCCCAACATTTGCAAACATGACTATGTTGTCAAGTCACGTTATCTTTGAGTGAAGCGATAAGTTAATCTGCACTTGGTAAATTTGCAATTTCTTTTAACACCCTGGCAGGGGTAATGCAAAGAAGAAAGCATCTTCTATCCCATGCTAAAGTAAACTTGCCTTCTCTTTGTGATCATTATGAACTTAGTCAGTCAGACTGTTCACCCGTCTGTTTTAAATGCAAAATGTCTCAGAATTTTTAAAGATATGGATAACAACTTGACTCACTCTTTTATATACTGCAATTTTATGGGGAGAAAACTTTTTTTTAACTTTGTAAGAGAATGAATTGAGGATTGAAGTCTATTCTAAATTCAACAACAAAATTATTTTCCGTACAATACATTAATACGAAGTATTGTGTGAATCTTTTTTGAACAGTTTTAAGAAGGTTTGGCTTCGAACCTTGATGCTGCACATGTTTTAAGCTATTTACACATGTTAAAAAACAATTAATGAAGATGTCCAAAAAATCTCTAGAGAACGAGCTAGACTTTCGAAGTAAACTAGGAGGACTTTTTATGTAAAGTGACAATATTAAGATCGTCTAATAGAATTTTTCTCATCTAATCTAGTAGCCACATTTTTTTGTCACTTCACATATAAAGGCAATCAGTTTTAACTCGATTTGAGATTACTTGTACACAACCGAATGTGTTTAATATTTCACACAATATTCAGTATTTATTTACTTTTGCAAGATAATCCCGATTAACTACACCTTCAGTTCAAGGTTCTCATAAGACTAGCTGCTAGCTGTTTACCTTGATCTGATGTCCAAATTTTTGAAATATTTGAATTAGTTGGTAATTGAATATCTTAAACACAAATTTTTTATGGATGGCGTTTAAAAAAAATATAAATTCTTAAGTTAAAAATTATTTACCGTACTTGTGTTTTACGTACAGTACCTAACGAGAGGTTTACCGTATTTGTCAGAGTACGGTACTTGGCTTGGTTCAGTACTTTATGTGTACCGAAGATAAGTACCGCAAATTGTACGGTACCTTGAGACATCATTCTAAAAATACACTAGTTGTACAAAATAATACAAATTTTGCAATCCATTTCACAATTTTTTAAGTAGGGCCGTTTTTGAGAAATCTCGGAAAAGCTAGTTTTTTGTTTTGAAAGAAAAGTCGCTTTAGAAAAAATGTGTATATCTTCGGTATCGGTTTATTGATTATGAAAAGGTAATCTTTTCTTGGAGAGGTAATTGAATGCCCTATCATTCATTCATGCGGGAGGTTCGTGGGCTCGATCCCGCCTCGGACCATCGAAGTTAGAAAAGGCTTTTATCTGCAATTTTCCATTAAGTATATCACCTTTTTAAAGCTTGTAACTTACCTGGTCGACCTTCACCAATGCTTAACTAGTGCGCCTAGCTGGCTCTAGGTCCGTAAAAGTTGCGTTTGTTCACAACTGTAAACAAGCCTATGCATTGCATCACCAAAAAGAGCTGGTTGCCGTATACAGAACTGTTTTATCGTTGTCGTTAACGACTTTTCTGTAGGTCCCTTTGCTGCAGATCGTGCTGATTGCCAACTATCTCGCCACATAATCATTGCTCAAGAGCAGTTGAGAGAACTGCTAGAAGCCCTGAAAGCCCCAATAGACAAGCAGTGAGTGATTTCGACTGTTCTGGTGGCAATGCTTCAGCTTTTAGGATGATTCTTTCTAAGTGCACCAGCTTGCTAACTTTTGAGCGAGCTTAGACGTGCCCGTTAATTTTGAAATGCGAAGCTTTTATCGAAGCGATTTTTGCATTAGGTTCTTGAATCAACTACTTAACTTAAAATAAGCTAGATTGCTTCAAGAATTATTTCGAAATTCGTCTAAAAATCCCAAGGCAAGATTTTCTTAACCAGTCGCTCATCGCACCGAATGCTGACGATAGTGAATTTCTTGCTTCCAGCAATAGCAGCAGGAGGGCATCTGCTAAGGTGCAGCATTCCCTAGATGGCTTTGGTCGCCGGGCGAACCGCTGTAAAATAGCCGTTAATAGTTCAAAATGTCATCACCGCTCGTTCGCAATGACACCCAGGAAAGTTGCTCAAATGCGACCCCTAGGATCAAGATTCTGCAGTTAAATGCCTTGACGTGCCCCCTTGACCTGGAAAGTCCATGTGACTCGGGCAGCAGCTACGGTTGCAGCTTTGGCTTGGGAGCTTGATTGGATTCTCCAGCCTCGTAGCCATCTTTCGTTTTGATCCAAAATCCTTGACTATCATGCCTTCTTGGACCAGGGGGATTGCAATGGGATAAGGCACGCTCCACTACCATCAAAAAACTAGAGTCTTCTATGTGACGTCCCTGGTATGTGAGGCATACAACTAAATACCGCGATTTGGACGCTATGCCATTATGAGCCCAAATCAATCATGTATGCACACCAACAGGTATCATGACCGGCTGGTGGCCCACTCCAATAGACTTGCCTCTGAACTGGCGACAAACAGGCTCAGAAGACGTCACAACCTACGACAATCCCATCGACCTTCGTGTCTATGGAAGGCATCTCTCGGGTCGCCCTGGATACCTGGCTTAAACCTAGAAAAAAGTTGTTCCCAAAAGCAAAAAAATGTATATTGATTTTGGAACATCAATCAGCGGATCACATAGCGGAATCGTTCATTGTGGTCGCGCATTCGAATCTCTTATGATTGGAAGTGGTTATCTACGCTGACTTAGGTGGCATATCCACACATATTCCATTGGATCACCCGAAGAAACGCACCTGTTTTAGGTTAATTTAACTCTTCTTAAAAACAAAGAAAAACTAATTTTTATTTTGCGTTCTCTTTTGGGGATCGAACTCGATATCTTCGAAAAAAAATTTGTCGTTCTTGAATTTTCAAGAATTTCGCTCTTGGAATCGAGATAAATTCGTTCTAAACGTTCTCAATTTGGTTTTTTATAGGCAAGGGGGGTGAGGGCAACTTAACTTTGAGAGAACAGCGTTGGAGTCGCTCTCGCAGAGAGTGAGAGCGCATGCGCAGTTGATCGTTGAGAGAATGGCGTTGGACTCGCTCTTGCAGAGAGTGAGAGCGCATGCGCAGTTTGTTGTTGTGCGATTTCGTACGCATCTGCAACTGCGTTTATTTATAAGTGTGATTTCGTCGCGTCTTTTACCTTACGAAGGTTAGCTGAGCTCGTTAAACTGCCCGTCGCCTTGTGTGTGTTTCAGTCTTTCGAGGTACCGAGTTCAAGTCCCAGAAAAGTAAGTAAAAAAAAAAAAATATCTATGTGGTTATCCTCAAAATCAATCACAACTTAAAACAAAGTTTGGTGGGTGGGTGGTGGTGTTGGGGTTGGTGTGGTTTGATAATGGTGAGTGGGACGGGGGGGGAGGTAGGACGAGACGGACCACCACGTCGGTCGGGTCGGGTCGGTTGTGTCTCTCCCACCCCCACCCACCCCAAATATTCTTTTTAATTTTTTTATTTTGAGAATTATTCGTTCTTGGATCAAGTACTGAAACTCTTGAATCAATAATTATTCATACTTGGATCAAGAGCTGAAACTCTTGAATCAGGAATGTCGGGATAAAAAATTCACTCTTGAATCAAGAATTTCGCTCTTGGATCAAGAATTTTCACTCTCACCGTGCTTTTGAGAACGAATGCTCTTGATTCAAGAGCGAAATTCTCTATTTTTTCTCTGAGTGAACAGTATAATGTAAGACAAGAAAGAAAGTCGGTCAAGCACGACTATAACATAATCTGTACCCCCCAAAGTTTATGTATATCTGATCAATTTAAGTTAGAAGCCACATAAAGTGGCTAAAAAGGCATAAAGTGTGTAAAGTGCTGCCCATCGCCGTTGTGGTCGGTGCTACCCATCATAATTGTTTGTTTTCCTTATAACGCGACTATTGTTCATTCGATCTTTATCATTCCTTCGTACAATCGATAAATAATCTTGATTTCTAAATATCTTTAGAGGGTACGAACCTTCTACCTACAAAACTGTGGGAGATATGACGATTTGTCCAAATTGCGGGGGCGGGAGGGGCGTGGCAAAAAATTGAAAACAAACTTGATCTGCCTGTAAGTATAAGAAATATTTGTTCAGTACATGTCGAACCTCTATCTCTTACCAAATGTGAGATCTCTTCCTTCATTCTGACTGACAGACAGACAGACAGACAGATTTGCTATCTGATAAAGGTTAAATAAATACAAATGAATATAATATTAGAAATACGTCAAGTGTATTTCCTCTTTTTCTTTATGATATGTTTGTTCCAACAAATCTTCTATACATTCGTACATATAACTAGCATAGTCTGGATGATCCCGCATTAATTTAAGCACATCGTCCGTACGATTCACATTACAAAAACGATGAAAATCAGCTGGATTCTCCTCCTTTAGTTTCTTTAGATAATTATCGGGTAAATGGAGTATGGTGGCTGCTATGCAATTGTAAGTGGCACCAAATAGACCAAAATCTTTGACAGATTTTAGAAATTCCTTGCGTCCGAGCTGCTCTTGATAAGAATCAATGCCCATGAATGTTAGCTCTTTGGCCAAATTTGCATAATAATACGAGATAATCCGGGGAAACATCTCCTTACGACTGGAGGGTTCTAAATTCATATAGGTAACCATTAAAAAGTCCAAGGCCGGTGGAGCGTAGCGACAAAGCTGATAGTCCACAAGAACACAAGCCTCTTCAAAGGGTTTGCTCTTGTGATAAAAGACATTGGCACCCCAGGCATCTCGATGAAGGAAAACGTTGCGATGAAATGGCGAAGAGTTGGCCATATAATAGACATTGTCCAGGCAACGGGGTAGCTCTTGAGCTACATATTCCCGAGCCCTGGCATCGTCCAGCACCTTTGGATGAGTGGCAGCCACGGCCAGGACAGCCTACAGAGGGAATAACATGATAAATATATTTTTGGTTAAAATCAACTTGTTACCTTCAGTCCTGTGGTCCACCATTCTATATCAGGATCTATGGATTTTTCCTTGAGCCACTCCCTCAAATGTACACCCAAGTTCACGCCATGTTTTCGCTCATAGGCCACACTACTGGCATGTTGAATAGCCAAAGATTTCAGTATGGGTCTAACTTGATCTTCGCTGAGAAAACGCGTCCCCTCCGGCAAAGCCACATAGCCCAAATCCTCTACGTTTTCCATTACAAAAAGATCGTCGCGGGCAAAATAACACTTGGCACACCACAGCTGAGGAGCTGTAGATGATGATACTTTAATGGCTATCCAATCACCCTTTGGCTTAAGTTTAAATACTTACAAAACTTCTTTAGCTCATTCAAAAGCAAAGAATACAGATTAACCTCCTTCTTGACTATACCCAACTTTTCCAAATAGAACTCCATATCGGCATTTTTGAATATTATCGATTTGACAAAGAGACGTGTAGTGAGCTCTTTCTCTTCATTCTCCAGTAGATAGGTAAGATGTAGATGATAATATTCACCCAAGAAACCAACATGTTCGCTAGCTGGTATAATCTTAAAATCCTTCAGTTTCCCCTTTTGCTGCTTATCAGCCAATAAATTGGCCAAAATCTCATCACACTCTTGGGTGGTAAACAATTCTAAGCGATTTTGACGCGATAGCACCGGGTTATAATTTTCAGAGCTCATACTTTGTGGTGAAATATTTTAGCCTAACGACTGAGACTGACTAATCAACGCCAAACGCACAGCGACAACAACGAAAAAGTTTGTCGTGCGCACGGCTTTTATACAGGCGGTATCTGTTGACTTTGTACAGTGGGCTAACGAACGTTAGATTCATGATATAATATTGGGTATATTACTATTATTATAACGTATATTACTATTTTACCATCCAAAAGGAAAGAACTCTGCCAAAGCTCGACAAAAAGAAGACAATGTAAACGAAAACATTGCAAAAAGTTTAATACAATGTGCAAAATTATGTTACGGTGATAATCAAATCAAGTCAAACCGTCGTTATTTAACTCAAAAGACGGTAGAAAATTATCTTAAAATAACACGGATATTTGGGTACCGGAGAACTTGATGGAAATTCACCTGATTCATTACTCAAACGTTTCTGTAACGAGCCACACTTTGTTTTTTTTTTAATTCCTTTATTGTTACTTTAAAAAACTACTATATACATACATACAAGCACTTTGGAGCAACATAATACAAAAAGAAACATCTTAAACCTGCGGACTAAATTATCTTCGGCTATATCACCGCCCAGGTTCAGCCTGAAACCTTTTACACACGAACAAGACGTGCCTGGCGTCCACCACAGGGCCTTCTTCGCAGCATGTTCACTCCTCGCTATCATCATGGCCGACTCTTTTCAGGTAGCTTCTAAAACGGCCGTGTCCACTGAGAAGCTGAGTTAGGTGAAAGTTCACCTCGCCGTGTTTTCTAGACAGCCATGGCAATAACTTCGGGATTAGGCTATGGGTCCAGCGACCCTTAGTGGATAGGTCCCAACGGTGCTGCCACCTCTCAATGCTCCGCTGCCTCGCTTCCTGCTGATGTATAACCCTGTTAGGTTGAATTGCGCCACTCAACCGTGAAGCCCTGTACCTCTCATTTGCTTCTGTGGCCAGCTCGCAAAGTGGAATCATCCCGGCAATGACCAAAGCAGCATCTTCTGACACCGTACGGTACGCAGAAGAGATCCTGAGCGCACTCAGATGGTACGCACCACTTACGCCCTTTATGTAGCTGGAGAACACCATGGAACGATGCCAGATAGTGACACTCGCCAAAAGTCGTCTTCGTCCCTGTTTTGGTCCGCGTGTGTTCATCATGATTCTAGCTAAGGCGCTGCTTGATTTTGCTGCCTTCTCTCCGACGTAAGCCAGATGTTCTCGGAAACATTGCCTTGTGTCCAGCATTACTCCAAGATATTTAATGGCTCTTTTGGATTTGATTGCTGTGCCATTAATTCTGACCCAAGCTGATTCCACCTTCTTACGGCTGCTTATTAGCACCGCCTCTGTCTTTTGCGCCTCAATGCCAGCATTGCACGTCTCTTCGGTCCGTCGAAGCACTTTGCCTACAGCAACAATTGCCACATCATCCGCAAAGCCCACTAAGTGCACTCCTGGGGGTAGAGAAAGGCGTAGGACCCCGTCGTACATGGCGTTTCATAGAACAGGTCCCAGAACGGAGTCTTGTGGAACACCTGCAGACACCTCATGGGTTTTATTTCCTTCTGCCGTGGACGACGTAAGAACTCTGCCACTGAAGTATGATCTTTTTATTGCCTGGAGGTAATGCGGAACACCAAATTCACCTAAAGCTCTTAAAATTCGGTTCCAATTAGCGCTGTTAAACGCGTTTTTCACGTCTAGGGTGACCACCAGACAGTACTCCTTGGATCTTAATAGCACTGCGTGCAATTGTGACCACTTTGTCAATCGCATCCACCGTTGACTTTGCCTTTCTAAAACCAAACTGGTTTGGCGAAAGCCCACCAGCTGCACTGATGGCCTCGTCGAGTCTTTGACTTAAGAGCTTTTCCAGTACCTTACCGACCGTATCGAGAAGGCAGATAGGTCTATAGGACGGTGCATCGCTTGGTTGACCTCTTGGTTTAGGAAGGAGCACCAATAGTTGTTTCTTCCAACACTTTGTTTGTGTGTATACGAATGACGGGCAATTTATTTATATGAATTTGTTTAATGTTTTTTGTACATTTCACTTTTACATTTCACTTATATATGGGCGCCGTCCACCTACTTTAATTCAGGACTGAAAGAGTTGAATTGCTGCACCGAAAAATTGCTGGTTTTAAACTTGATATTTTGAAACAGAAATAAGTATGACTAATCCACTGTGCGTTGCTTTTGCCTCCATGTATGCTTACTACAAGGTTATATCATTTTATTACATTTTTATCAATCTGGACAGAATTGTTTGATTATTTCAATCTTAATTTCTTCTATTATAGTTTCTTTTTCACAAAATTCTACTTTAGCTTCTTTGTAATTTCCCTAATTATAACTAGTCTGCCATAGACAAGGCCAGCTCCATGACTTCAGAACAACATTCTTCCATGCAGGCTCCAAACTTTTCGTTTTCTTGCATATAACTCAAAATTATTTTACTGCGATCAACAAATTTATACTCATTGGTTACAAAATCCGATGGTACCTTTATTATGGTGGATGCCACAGCTTTATAGACCACACCAAATAATCGAAATTCCTCAAATGAAGTTAGTAACTCTAACTTGGTTAATAGACGACTCGCCTGCAAACCAAATCCCAGAAGATTTTCTACTAAACAATTATAGTAAAGATTCAGGCAGGGAGTTTCCAATCGCTTTCGTTCATAAACTGACAGATTCATATAGAGGCTAAAGATCAAGTCAATTGCTGGCGGACTATAACGACAAGTTTGATAGTCCACTAGAAGAGCAACCTTCTGATTCTCCGATGGTAACAAAATGTTACCCGCCCAGGGATCACGATGACAGAGCACATTACAATACCTGAGAGAGGTTGCAACCTGATCATAAATACGCTCCATTATGGCAGATAATTGGTGGTCAATAAAATTTCGATATTTGTCAGTTTGGTATGGAGGAAGACTTCTTATTATGGCCAAAACGGCTGACAGTCCGGTGGTAAACCAGGCGATATCAGCTGCCACAGTTATCTCCTGCAAGTGTTCGGCAAAGGCTACTCCAATATTTTGATGCGTCTGATGTTCGTAGTTTAAACTGGCGGCATGTAAAGCTGCCAATGAACGCATTAATTCTAACATAGATGATTCCTGCAGTTCGGTGTTTGGGGAAGAGCGATAGCCTGTCAATTTGATATTCTCGAGCACTAGAAGATCCGCACGGGTGTAATAGCAATTGGCGCTCCATTTTACATTGGCTGGACAGAAAAGTGGAATTAGTAGCTTATATCAAAATTATGTCAACGAAAAACGTACAATTCAGTTGCATAACATGCAATAAGTTGTTATAGATCCAAGATTCTTTGCGGAAAATTGCCTCTTTTTCAAGTTCTGCGCTTTGCTGGGGCAGTACTTTAATGAAAAGCTGATTTTGTTGTAGATTTTTCTCGCCCGCCTAAAAGTATGCAATCAAAAATGTTTAATTTTTGCTTTAATGGAATGGAACCACATTGTCTGTTATCTGTATGAGCGTATAAAACTAATCGAAGAATCATTATGAAATGGTTGGTCGATGGAATTCAGGAAGGTCACTTGGTATCTATAATTTGGAGATAATGGGTTTAGTTTGATTTAAAGTTAAGCAATAGTACTTTACAATAATATTGAAGAGAGTCAAATCAGAAGTATAGGTTCCTCACAAAACGAGCCTAAATAGGTTCGAAATAGATATTTTAATCAACCTTAAGCTCAAATTACCAAAAATCGAGACGTGATGGACGATTTCCCTCACCTGAAGGCAGTGTTGGGCATTAATCAATTAAATTTTCAACCAATTGATTAATCAACTAATAATTTCAATCAATTAATTCAATTGCAATTAAAATATTGGTTGCAGCTTGCAATTAATTTAGTTGAATTAATTTAAATTAATTGTAACTTACAACTTAATCAATTGCATTTGAATTTTTCAATTGTTCTAGACTTTAGTTAAGACTAACAATTAAGTAAGCTGTGTAATTTGTAGTTCAAAGTTTGTACAGTAAAATAATTTTATCCAAAAAAAAAGTATAAATATAAAAGGAAAGTAAATCAGCACGGTAAATACTGGAATAAAATGGATAAAGACAGTAATTCCTTAAACTCTGCTCTAAGCACTGGAAAAAATATTTTATCTCCCTCAGAGAGCGATGTTGCAGGTAGCTCCTTATCATCTTCGCAGCCATGACTGATTCTACTGGACGGAACTTATTTTAAAGAGAGAGATTGGTTTGTCCCGAACCACGATAATAGATTGGCTAAACTTCCTTAGAGAAGTATACATTGATTGGGTGAGTTACTCGAGCGGCAAAGTGGACATCTTCATTTAAACTACTTTCTTCTGAGGGGAGAAAATCGCAGGCATTCGCTCTGGGTACGTTTTATAGACTTTGTGAAACTGAAATTTCGTCAGATATCCAATGTAGTGGTCCTTTTTTCGGCCAAAGTGAGGAATCGCACACTTAACATCCAACCATAGCCGTTCAATGTTTTAGGTGTGGGTCTTGGACTCGGGGTTCACTTCTTAGAGTAGTTTACACTCTCGTGCACAAACCATTCATCCTCAAGGCAATCATAGGCCTTCCAGCAAACCGAAAAAATGGTCGTACCATCGGCTATACGATCTTTAATAATGGGCAAGAGGGAGTCTTTGTCCCTTTTTTCGACCGGAACTATGAAAAAGTTCTTCGACCACGGTCGATTCCGCCGAAGACCCGTTGGCCTTCCACCAGTCTACCACAGTTATACTTTCGGCGGCCAATTTTTGACTCGTCGATTTCAACCACGTGGCCTGGTCCGCTAATCGCTGGGCCACTCGAGTAACTCACCCAATCAATTTATACTTCTCTAAGAAAGTTTGGCCAATCTATTATCGTGATCCGGGACCAACCCATCTTGCTTTCAATGAAAGACACCTCATTGCGAGTACATATCACCGACCACATCACGAAGCAGCAAATGTTCTGAATACTAATTTTTGAACCCGCGAAAAATGAATTTTTCCGCACGGATTTGATGTAGCCGCACTGTCTCCTGGCATGCTTGTACTTCCAGTCTAGTCCAGCATCTGTACATCAAAACGGAAGGATGGTTTGACTGCTTGCACATCTTTCCGCACTTTGGACACAATTTTTCTTTACGGATGACATTGTGTTGACATAAGAACTCCATTAACTCATCCGAGCTCATACTGATGGATTTGCCAAAGAGCTACAATTTATCGTATAGCATGTTTGAAAAGACTTTTATTAGAGATAATAATAAAAAATAGAGGAAAACTGTCTTCGGCTCGACCGCAGTATATATACCTTTGAAGCTTGTATAAATTATATAAATTAAGGTTTTAAATGATTTTCGTCGAACATTCTTAGCTGAGTTATTCCCCAAACTCTGCAACTGATGGCACCACTACTTTGATTATATGCTAGCCAGTTTCTTATGTGATATCTATACGATAATTTTATCTGAAAACCAAAAAGTTTTCTCACTAGAACTACTTTTTCGAACGATAGTTCCAATGGCAGCTATAGTCTATAGTCATTCGATTTAAATCATCCTTGGCAGAATTGTGTGGTAGCAAATAATATTGACCAGTAACAAGTTTGAGAACGATAGCATTGAAAACAAAGAAAGTCCTACTCAGACTTTTTTCAGAACTATATTTTGTATGGCAGCTATACTATATAGTTGACCGATTTTCATCAAATTTTGTGGAATTATGTAAAAGTATAGAAAAATTATAAATACAAGGTTGGGGCACGTTTGCATTGAAGACAAAAAAGTTTTCTAACTAAAACAACTTTTTCGACCGTCAGTTCCTATGGCAGCTATAAGATATAGACATTCGATTCGGGCGGTTCCGATATATTAGCAGCGTGCAGAAAAAAGAAATCTCTCTTAAAACTGATAGACTAATTTAGGTAATAACTGACAGACAGACGGACGGACAGAGAATATAAATAGTTTATGGCAGGGGTGCCCAAGCCCATTCCGCAAGCCATGCATTCGATTTTGTTTTGCGCTAAGGAATAGCTGGTGTTGCCGGCGCGTACAATCTGTCAAGCAAAGCATCTGGCTTCGTAGAGCAGGGTTCCCCAAGCAGAGAACGCGAAAATGTGACATTGTTTCTCTCTAACACACACACTCAGAAAAAAATATTACCTAAAACTGTTGAAAATTACCAGAAATTTAAGTCAATTTTACCTAAAATGACAGCCAAGGAATATATGGACTTAATTTCAGGCCTCTATTACCTAAAGTGTTCTAGGCAATAAATTTGGTTTTTAGGTAATATATGACCTAAAATTGTAGGCAATGTATGGCCATAAAACAACTTTTTTGGTAAGAGAAAGGCCAACATTTTAGTCAATGAATAAGCTTTTTAGGAAATATGTGAACTAAAATTTTAGGCAATGTAAGACTATAAAACGTAGTTTTTAGGTAATAAGCACTACCCCCACAACACACACCAAAACACCACACCTCCACCACTAAATTGTTCAATTTGTTCCATTTTTTTCCATGTCCATCTGTCCCAACGGGTAAATTTTAAAACTTACTTAAAATATTGAAAGGATATTTCCAGAATTTTTTCAAAACATATCAAATCGGTTGATTTCCCGCTTGTTAATATTATATATGCTCAGTGTCAAAGCATGTTTAATATAACATTTTTAAGTGAATTTCGCGTAAAGTTATGGCTGTCCCATCATTAAACCTTTTTTAGAGTACTAAGAATATCCAAAGGATTTTTTTTTAAAAATCTCAAAATGTCCGTTTTTCCACAAACCGCGATTTAATTTTTATACCCTTGCAAAGGGTATTATAATTTTGCCCAGAAGTTTGCAACGCATAGAAATATTCATTTCCGACCCCATAAACTATATATATTCTTGATCAGGGCGACGAGCTGAGTCGATTGAGCTTTGTCCGTCCGTCTGTCTGTCTGTCTGTCTGTCCGTCTGTCTGTCCGTCTGTCTGTCCGTCTGTCTGTCCGTCTGTCCGTCTGTTTCTACGCAAACTAGTCTCTCAGTTTTAAAGCTATCGAGCTGAAATTTTGCACAGAGTCTTCTTTTTACTGCACGCTGATAATATGTCGGAACCGACCGGATCGGATGACTATATCTTATAGCTGCCATAGGAACCATCGGTAAAAAAATGGGTTATAGTGAGAAAAACTTTTTATACCCTTGCAAAGGGTATTATAATTTTGCCCAGAAGTTTGCAACGCATAGAAATATTCATTTCCGACCCCATAAACTATATATATTCTTGATCAGGGCGACGAGCTGAGTCGATTGAGCTTTGTCCGTCCGTCTGTCTGTCTGTCTGTCTGTCCGTCTGTCTGTCCGTCTGTCTGTCCGTCTGTCCGTCTGTTTCTACGCAAACTAGTCTCTCAGTTTTAAAGCTATCGAGCTGAAATTTTGCACAGAGTCTTCTTTTTACTGCACGCTGATAATATGTCGGAACCGACCGGATCGGATGACTATATCTTATAGCTGCCATAGGAACCATCGGTAAAAAAATGGGTTATAGTGAGAAAAACTTTTTTGTTCTTATTGTTAGCGTTCCCAAACACGGTCATTATTAATATTAAAAGCTTTCAAACAGATTTGCAAACTTTGGTCAAAATCGGATGACTATATCTTATAGCTGCCATAGGACCGATCGGTCGGAAAATGGGTCTTACTGAGAAAAACTTTTTTGGTTTCTATGTTAGCGTCCTCAAACTCGTCCCTTATTAATATTATATGCTTTCAAACAGATTCGCAAACTTTTATCAAAATCGGAAGACTATATCTTATAGCTGCCATAGGACCGATCGGTCGGAAAATGGGTCTTACTGAAAAAAAATATTTGTTTTCAAGTAAATCGTTCTTAAGGTCGGTGATTATTAACACTAAACGCTTTCAAACTAATTTGAAAAATTTGGTCGAAATCAGATGACTATATCTGCAGGCTGCCATAGGACTTATCGGTCGGAAAATGAGTCTTAGTGAGAAAAACTTTTTTGTTTTCAATTTTATCGTTCTTAAACTTGGCGATTGTTAATTTGATATGTTTTCAAAAAGATTCGCGAAATTTGGTCGAAATCAAATGTTCATCTGACGGAAAATCGATTTAAGTTAAAAAAAGTTTTTGATTTTTATCCAAGCGTTCTTAAACTCTGTCATTTCAAAAACAGCTTTTGCAAGGGTATAAAAACTTCGGCACAGACGAAGTTAGCGTGGCCTTCTCGTTTGTTCTTATTGTTAGCGTTCCCAAACACGGTCATTATTAATATTAAAAGCTTTCAAACAGATTTGCAAACTTTGGTCAAAATCGGATGACTATATCTTATAGCTGCCATAGGACCGATCGGTCGGAAAATGGGTCTTACTGAGAAAAACTTTTTTGGTTTCTATGTTAGCGTCCTCAAACTCGTCCCTTATTAATATTATATGCTTTCAAACAGATTCGCAAACTTTTATCAAAATCGGAAGACTATATCTTATAGCTGCCATAGGACCGATCGGTCGGAAAATGGGTCTTACTGAAAAAAAATATTTGTTTTCAAGTAAATCGTTCTTAAGGTCGGTGATTATTAACACTAAACGCTTTCAAACTAATTTGAAAAATTTGGTCGAAATCAGATGACTATATCTGCAGGCTGCCATAGGACTTATCGGTCGGAAAATGAGTCTTAGTGAGAAAAACTTTTTTGTTTTCAATTTTATCGTTCTTAAACTTGGCGATTGTTAATTTGATATGTTTTCAAAAAGATTCGCGAAATTTGGTCGAAATCAAATGTTCATCTGACGGAAAATCGATTTAAGTTAAAAAAAGTTTTTGATTTTTATCCAAGCGTTCTTAAACTCTGTCATTTCAAAAACAGCTTTTGCAAGGGTATAAAAACTTCGGCACAGACGAAGTTAGCGTGGCCTTCTCGTTTTTCTTTAGTTTCGGCGGTTTCTTCCTCCAGTTCAACCATCGCAAATATTTTAAACACAAAGGAGAAGCAATATTTTTTGAATTTTTTTTTTATTTTTAGACCCATCAAATATTTAGCTATAAGGAACTTTAACAAAAAAAAACAATCGCTATATCTTTGCATCCCACAAATATCCAAATATTTAGAGTTATTTGCTTTGCTATTACACTGTCGTCAGAGAGTCTCTTTAGAGATGTATGACTAGTGTAAAGGCAGCTTAAGTTTAGGAAAATGGCATAATTTTAAGGCAAAGGATTCCTAAAATATTTAGTCCTAAAACAAGCTTGTTTAGGTGAAATGCCTTATATTTTAGGAAATTATTGCCTGAATATCACATTTTAGATAATAAAATCCATTTTCCTAAAATTTAAGGAAAAACTTTTTTCTGGGTGCAGTGGTGCATGACTTCGGCAAGCATTCGGAGTGAATAGGCGAGTATGTTCGTGCCCCAGGGGCTATCGCTGGGGAACGCTGTCGTAGAGCATTAACAACTTTAAATGTATTCTCTCTTCTCGTTCTCTCCGAGCGAAGGCTTTGTTGTTGGCATTGCGCATCAGACAGCTGTAGCACACACACACACACAAAAACAAAAATCGGGCATTTTCTGCATTGGTTTTTGTTTACACGCGACCGTATGCTCATTCTGGGCACTCCTGGATTATGGGGTCAAAAATGAACCCTTTACAAGGGTATAAAAAAACAACTTTTATTAAATATTATGTCTTATTCAATAAAATTAAGGAAAAATAATTTACTTCTTGGACCATTATCGGAGCCAAAAAGCAATCCCGAAATATTCCATCTTGGTTATCTTTGGATGAATTTAGGAGTCCTTTTCAAAAAAGCATCGAATAGAGGATACCACACGGAGTCTACGAGTTATATGAGTGAGAATTGTGAAATCATTCATTAAGTAGTCCATTAGTCGCACTTTTTTTCAAATATAATGCGAAGTCCTTCGCTTCGAGCCCTTTAGCCTCCCTAGAAGTGTCAGCGCATCTCACATGAAGCCTTAAAGGTGCAGCTTGCGGACTTCTCTGGTTGGCTGAGATAACAACTAAAAACTTTTGGAAACAAGGCAGAATCGTATCTTTCAATAAATAATTTTCCTTATTATTGTAAAATTTTCAAGTAACGCAATCGAAGCATAGAAAGCAAACATGTACGCACTGCTCTTTTACGTTGGTCCCAAGTACCAAAGTTCACCGGACTATGCATTGCCCAAAGTCTTTTATATATTAATGGAAACTGAACAGCACAAACGCATTCTTTTTTATAGAAGTCATTATCCTGCATATAAGCATCAGCTGTGTCTTTCAATATAATCTCAATGTCAAGTCTGCCTATCGCTAACACAAATTTGTTTATCTAGACAACCGTAAAACTTGCTAGTACTTAGATCACAAACGTACTTACACTGTAATACCGTAAAGTCAGTGCATAATACTCCCCCAGATAACCAATGGCCGTGTCATCTCTTACCAGATGATAGTCCAACAATTTGGCGTCTTCACTATCACCAGTTGTAATTTTCAACATATTTTTCAATATTTCTACACATTCTGAACGCTTTAGCAACATTTGGCGTATACGTCACTCTCTCACACTCTCTCTCTCTCTTAAAGAAAAACACTTTTACGCTATTTTTCGCCGGTCTGAATCTGTCAGCATTGAGCAATGCATTCAAACTGAGCGATAAAAGCACATTTTAGTTAGTTTTTTTTGTTTTACAATAGTGTGAGCAGCTGATTTCGTGTGACATTTTTATTGCAAGCGTTAGAGAGTAAATTGTGCGGTGTTTATAGTAATCGTCTCAAACGTCTTTTTTCATCCATATTGCTCTAGTAGGGACGTATGGTCATATAGTAGATGATCTCCACAAAACTTAGCAGACTGGCCCCCACAAATAGGCCCGTGGTTCCGCCAATGGATACTGAAACACCATTAGAGATGAGAAACTAGATAATGTAGAACACTTTCTAGACATAAACTTACCCACCAAATCCAATTTTCCTCGCACCAAATTCCTTTTATACCGCTCCGTGGGCAGCTCTATTAAAGCCACCTCAATCTTCGATACAGGATTCTCATGATCAATCATATTATCCTTACTGTCGTACACGGTGGTAATATCCACTTCAGTACAAGAAGGCAAACAATCACAGACCAAACCCTTGCGACCACGACGTTTCGACCATTTGGGAATAATTACCGAAAGATCTTCATAGTTGCGATTGAGGCACTCTAGACCATCCATATTGCATAGTTGCCAATCAGGTGAATTGGGTGAGAGATGACTGGAACAATTGCATAATTCCATTTGACGATCCTTGCGACACTGTACTGTACAGGCGCTATAACTGTAATAGTTATGCACTTGCAGAATATTCTCATCGGCGAAACGACAATTGCGCTGACTAACGCTCGTCTCACGTATAGCCTCATCGTTCTCAATGTCGCGCTTGGAAATGAAGCGACTGAGGGGGGGTTAAACAGGTTTAAAATAATAAATGGAAAAGTATATAGTAAGGTACACACATAAATGATATATAGGGACCCACGATGAGAAAATCTGTTTTTGGAGTGACTAAAGTGGGTACTTCCTCTGGACCCAATATGAAAACCTTTAGAAGGGACAAGCTATATTACTGAGTGTAGGAATTTTAGCACAAACTTACTGTGGCCTCGGTATGCAGTTCCATTTTTAAAGAACCCGGTCCAGTATAGCGATTCGAATACATATTTAGTCTTTGACCTTTATTCTTCCTAAAAAAAAAACATTTTCAAGACTTAAGAATTTCGTGGCGGTAGGGAAATACCGAGAAATCCGAAAGGAACTTGGAAATCATTAAGGGATTGAATTTAAAATTTAAGATCTAGATCAGTATAGGACGAGATTTAGTTAGAATTTTGAGATAAGAGCAGCAAGAAATAGATTGGGAACAGTTTCGAACTCTAGAATCAAAGCGGTTACCACACATCAATTTGATGTTTTCCCCATATTAAAATTTTTAAAGATATCAAATTTTTTGTATCATTTGGCAACAAAATAATATCATTTTGATCCAAAATAATATCGTTTACTTAAATTTAAATTGAATAGTTTCAGAATGATACATAAAATGTAATAATGATATGTTAAAAAATATGGATTTGAAATTTAAAACATATCAGTTTGATACATTTTCATATCGGAGTAAAATTGATATGAAAAAATATAAATTTTTTTTCTCGGTGCAGGTTTTTGTTATAACAAAATTTCGTTTCTACTTAAAACTCACCCAGCTTGCAAAGAATTAATAGCATAACAAATACCCAATTCCGTTTCCATGCGATGAAAATATTTGCAACATTCAAAGGGCTTATTATTCCATTCACAACTTCGTATTGAATCCACACAGCTGCTTCGTACCAATTGAGCATAGAACGAGAAATTTGAATAGAAACACGAAGCAGTGACCTCCTCTCCGCCACATTCGTGTACCGTATGATAGGATTCACCACGAAAAAAGGCTATCTCACTCAAGACCTCCTCCAAGGTAAAGTCATGATCGGCTCCCCAAAGTCTAACGATTCGGAAATTTCTCTATTCTCATGAAAGTAACATTTTTTAAATCCTTACTTACTGCTCAGCCACCTCTTGTATGCGATCCATATTCTTCGATTCACACACAATAATGGCTGGAAAATTGGTATTCCAATCGCGATATGAACTCTCCACCACAAAACTTATGGCATTATTCTCAAAGGCAGCTGTGAGTTCTAAGTTATAGTATGGAAATTAATAACTTTCATGTGACCCACTCACCCAGCGAGGCTTTAATAAGCAACCAGGAAGCATACCATGATGCTATAAGGCATAAAACCCAAAAGATACGCTCCAGCCAACTGGCATCCTTGTCCACTATAAATCTAGCTCCATGTAGAGTAGAGTTTTTCAAATATTCTTCCAGGCTTCGTGTAAATCGCATTTTGGTGTGGCCACTGCTGGCTCTATTAAGCAACTAAATGTCCAAATATGCTACTAACTACCTAATAAATATCTTCATTTCAATCTTTAGACATCTGT
This sequence comes from Lordiphosa magnipectinata, assembly GCA_037044535.1. Lineage (NCBI taxonomy): Eukaryota > Metazoa > Arthropoda > Insecta > Diptera > Drosophilidae > Lordiphosa > Lordiphosa magnipectinata. The sequence continues at coordinate 51,971 of JBAMBO010002859.1, forward strand.
TGATTTTCCCAAAATGTGACACGCACATTTCATGCAACATTTTCCCACCTGTACACGAAGCTAGACTAACATTTATTTAAAGATTAGTTAGCTGAACTTTATTGTATGACGCTTAAAGTTTGTTTAACTGCAGTCAACAAATATCCAAATCAGGCACGGGGAAGTCACAGTGTTAATTGTTTTACGTGATAAGGCTTTTAAGGCAAACTAAGTAAATCCTTTCCGTAGTTGCTACTTAAGATAATAACTGTCAGCTATCTAAATGTGTAAGTAATTTATAAAAAATGAGGTACAATATTTACTTACTTTTTGGTTTGGTTGGTGTCAAAGCCAATATCATCTATACAATCAATATATAAAAGCCAAAATGATCAAATAAATACAAGGAAGCGCAGACGGAAGTGATAAATTATAACAGTATTTCTTTACAGTTTTCGGCGTTAAGGGCGCTGTCCATGGCTACAAAAACGGCCGCGAAATGAAAAACTCCATATAAAAAAAACTGCTAAGGAATTTTTGTGTGTGGCCGTTTTAAATTCGGTTTCTACCAATCGCGAGAAATTCTTACGTTTACCATTACGTCTTGTTCAAGTGCTGTTAAGTGCTTTAAGTGCTGTTAACGCCTCTTTTTTGCCGTGACGTGAACAAAATAGGTTTTTATTCTAATTTGTGCTGCGAAATTGAATGGCCAAATTGAAAATGAAAAATGAAAAAAAAGATTCCTGCAGAAAGCGTCGCCGAATGGCACTTTCAATGGCGGGCAAGCTGAATATAATAAGCGCCATGAAAGTGAGGAGCGAAATGCGGGACTTGGCGGATAAGCCCGCCAGAGAACACCGGCGGACCGGAGCACGGTCTGCAACATCATGTGGCGTCTCCTGTCACCACAAACCACAAGCGAGGAGCTTAAAATCTATTTGGCCAGCATTCAAACACTTCACACTCCAGTCCCCTCAATCAGTTCGATTTGATTCGCCTCAACTATGTCTTCGATCACAGCTACCAGACCAAAAGGAAAATCATTGAACAGCCGCCGGTGCTCAATGATCGCGACAGTAAAACGGCCACAAACCAAATGCCCGCTCCCAGTTCAGTGGACAGCGAACTGCTGGCAAGCGGTAGTATAGCGGATAGTGCAGCCTAAAATGACCCCCTGAAGGTGACCGAGCAAAAGCGGATCGGGCAATGAGGATGTGCCCTACATCAATACCAATTTTATCAAGGTAAGAAATGGGCGAACCAAACTTCAACTTTATAAATCAATCCCATTTCCTAACGTTTCCCTGACAGGGCCCCGTCTACGTGGCCAAGTGCTATGTGACCACCCAGGGACCGCTGCTCAATACCATTTTCGAGTTCAGCGGAGCTATATTTGCCGCCAAGTCACACATGCTACAGCAGTACATCCAGAAGATCATCATGACCTGACCAACTTTACGGAGGCAAATCGCCAAAAATGCGCGAATTACTTTCCAATCAATATGAACGAAATCTTTGCCATGGCAGCCAAGTGCGAGGTGTTCATTAAGTGCCGCTGCTCTGGACTACATCGAACTGTCATAATGATAACAATTAATTTATTATTAATTTCATTTAATAATAAAAATATATTAAAATAGCACATTAAATATGTTATATTCATAATCCTGCAAGGTGTTGTTGTTTATAAGTTCGCGGGCATATTTAACAGCGCCAGAGCAGCGCACGGTTTCTTTGAAACGTTTATCGACAGAGTAAATTGTGTTATCGTGGTATTAACATAGGCTTAGCAGACTCTGTTAAGAATATGCGGAATATCAACCTTTTCACAAGAAATTTTTTGGCGACCCGTGGATACCGCCCTTTAAAGATAAAAGTTACTCGACGTAAAGAAAAATCAAAAACGACCAGATCAGTTTGATATATTTATCAACCTGCAGTTTATTATCGAATCTACATTTTTAACATCTGATGGCAACACTATTGGAATATAAAGAACTCGCCACACAGAGGAAAAAAAGACCAAATTCATGTTGATATTCACCTGATTAAAATTAACTTTTCAACAATATCAATTTTTTCATTTCATTTGGCACGAAATAATATGATTCTGATCCATATTAATATCATTTACTTAAATTGATATTAAATAGTTTCAGAATTATAATAAAAATGTAATTATGATTTGTTAAAAATATCGACTTGATATGTACATTTTCATATAGGAGTAAAATTGATATGATAAATATAATTTTTTTTGGTTTCTATTTTGCGGGTCTGCAGACCCATCGATATGTGGAGTGAGTATGGCAACAATCGATGATTTCGCCATCTAAAATCAGTTTCTGTCCCCTTTCAACACCCAAGGAGAAGGTTAAATACGAAACGGTGTCCACGCCCTTGCAACGTGTGCCCCGGGCTTCCAGCGCAAGTTGAAACGTAATGGTCCAGGCATAGATCTGCTTTGGATTCTTCAGCAATTTCGTTCGTCCCATCAACGCAATCCCCAAACCAGGGAAACTGTTACAAACCATCCGTGGGCACTTAGTAACGAAGCATTGTACATACTCTTTGCCAAATATCGCCAACCTTGGCTGTTGGGGGAGGCGTTGTGGCCCAGGAGGTTATCAAGGTAGTGACTAAAATGGAGACACCGCATCGCAACCTGTTCATCTTCGACCCCGATACTTGTGTGGCCTATTTGAAGGCCACATTGGAGTCAATTAATATTTAAATAAATTTTCACTTCTCGTTCATTTTCAAAAGACACCAATCCCTATTTTTTTTTTTTTACGTATAGAAAAGCTTATCTTGGACTTAAAACTCGCACTTAAGACTTAGGGGATGTTGTCCAAGTAGTCCTTGTTGGAGGCAGCGTCGACGCGCTTAAATCCGTTCCGATCGGAAATGCCCACCTCAATGTTATCGGTAATCATTTTGCCTTCGAAACCCTCCTTGAGCGTTAGAATGGCAGTGTAGACGGCATCTTCCAGCTCCATACTGCAAAGTCGCTATAACTGCAAAGGCAGAGTTAGGGAATGAGCATAGAAATGATGAGATTAAACCCCAATGCTTCTCCAAAAAGGTTTTGGCATTGACTGCATTTTTGGTCATAGCCGCGGCCTTCCAGGCACTTTGCTTTGTTAACTTTTGCGGCAATCAGATGTTCGGTCACACTAACAGCTGTTCACGAGTCTATATCAAATCAGTGCACAAAAAGGTTCGTTTCGTCAGCTGATTTAGATTTGCTTTCACGAAATCTAAATCGCTTTTAGGAATACCACTATTAAGTTTGTACAAAAGTATGTAACAGGGAAAAAGAATTGTGTCCGACCCTATAAAGTATATACATTCTTGATCATCAGCCGAGTCGATACATTCATGTCCGTCTGTCTGTCTGTCTGTATGAACGCACAGATCTCAGAGATGCTAAGAGATAGAGGTTTAACATGTATGGGACATATACACTAAGAAAAAACTAGAACGAATAATTTGAGTACGAACGCTCTTGAAAAAAAAATTAGTCGCTCTTGAATTTTCAAGAATTTCGCTCTTGGAATCGTGATAAATTCGTTCTAAACGTTCTCAATTTGGTTTTTTATAGGCAAGGGGGTGAGGGCAACTTAACTTTGAGAGAGTAGCGTTGGAGTCGCTCTCGCAGAGAGTGAGGGCGCATGCGCAGTTGGTCGTTGAGAGCAAGGCGTATTTAATAAGGTGGCAGCAGCGTCGACGTCGCGTTGCCTTACGAAAAATGAGAGAAAGAGAGCGAGAGCAAGAGAGTAATAAACTCAAAGAAATTTGTTGTCGCATACACATGTATACACACACACATATGAATTTTTCGAAACCGTAAGGCAACAGCAAAGAGGGCGACGTCGACGCTTCTGCCACCTTATTAAATACGCCTTGGTTGAGAGAATGAGAGCGCAGAGACTGAGAGCGCAAGCGCAGTTTGTTGTTGTGCGATGCGTACGAAAGCGTTTATTTATAAGTGTGATTTCGTCGCGTCTTCTGGCTTAAGGAAGTTAGCTGACCTCGTTAAGCTGCCCGTCGCCTGTGTATGTTTCAGTCTTTCGAGGTACCGTGTTCAAGTCCCAGAAGAGTAAAAAAAAAAAAAAATCTGTGGTTATCTCAAAATCAATCACTGTTTAAAACAAAGTTTGGTGGGTGGTGGTGGTTGGGGTGTTGGTGTGCTTGATTTGATAATGGTGCGTGGGAACGGGGGAGGGGGACGAGACGCGGACCACCACGTCGGTCAGGTCGGGTCGGTCGTGTCTCTCCCACCCCCCACCCCAAATAATATTTTTAATTTTTTTATTTTGAGAATTATTCGTTCTTGAATCAAGTACTGAAACTCTTGAATCAATAATTATTCATACTTGGATCAAGAGCTGAAACTCTTGAATCAGGAATGTCGGGATCAAAAATTCACTCTTGAATCAAGAATTTCGCTCTTGGATCAAGAATTTTCACTCTCACCGTACTTTTGAGAACGAATGCTCTTGATTCAAGAGCGAAATTCTCTATTTTTTCTCTGAGTGTACCCCCGCCCCTGCAATTTGAAAAAGCCGTTATATCTCTCACAGTTTTGTAGATAGATGGTTCGTACCTTTTAGAGATATTTAGTTATCAAGATATCGATTTGCCTAAGGAATGATTAATTTCGGATGAACGATAGATAGCTGCTACAGCAGGTACAGAGTATATTACAGTCGGGCTTGGCCGACTTTCTTACTTGTGTTTTTAAAGGATAAGTTCTTTTTTTCTCAATTACTCAGCGCCGTGAAAATTTGTATGACGATTTCAAGCCTATAAATTCTGAAAGAAAAATATTTAAATCTTAATTTTTAAATAACGTTCTTATACACATATTTTCTACTAAGATATTTCGTTAAAAGATTGCTCCACCTACCACAGTACACGCTAAACTGAATGATATACCTGGAAACTGGACTTTCGCCTCTTCACGTATATACAGCCGACATCTATTTCAAGTATATGCAAAAGGTAATGCGTATGCCCGATCATCGACTCCCAAAGATTTTGTCCTCGGATTAACTGCGTGAAAAATTACAGCATTTCCAAGATTGGGAAAACCTGGCAGAGAAGCTATCCGTACCTTTACGTTTGGACGACACTATGGATTGGGCACTCTGGTCAGACCGAACTGTACTTAGGATGGGTGAGAGCTACAGAGACGAATTTATAAGGGAGGCGCAGCGCAGCTCAATTCGCCTGCAAGAAAGGGAACTAAATTACGAGCTCTGTACAGTCAATTACTTCTCGGATGTATATACGATCGACCAAATTAGAATCATTTTATGGGGCGTGGTGAGATCCTGACACTACATTTAATACCACATATAAGGTCTGGAAATTGTACGCTTTGTAATATGAGGGTGCGTGAGGACATACCACACTTTCTTGTCGACTGTTCCATTATAGCAGAGACCCGGCAATTGTACTTCGGACGAACTGCTTTTGGAAGAGAGATGATCTTGGATGTTGCTCTCCTCATATATTACTGCATCACTGAGGTACAGACACACACAGAAAAAAATAATGATATGATCTGGGGCTCAATGTTATATTTTTTCACATCAATAAAAAGCCGATATGACACACATGGACCTATCCGAAAATATCAAAGTGAAATTTTCGACCATTTCAAAATAATATTTTTTAAGATCAAATTGATATTTTATAATTTAATTATTAAGCAAAAAAAAAAATGAATTGCAAATGGCACTATTTAATTTTTTCCTAAGTACTATTTTTTATTGTTTCATAGAAACAGAAGGAATTTTGAATTTTTGACCCCGCCTTGACCAGGGATCGAACTCGGGACCATTTGCACGCTTACAAATTGATATGGCATCTTACCGTACTGCGCTATCGGGCATGCGTGTGGTCACATGGCTGAGAGCCCACTTATATATTTCTTTACATTGCTTGAAGTTTCGATGTGAAACACTATTTGTCTCTTTCCGTTTTCTCATTTTCTATACATCCCTTTCCCCTTTTGAGAATTTCGAAAATTAAATGGATATCCTTCTGAACTTTTCTAATATCTTTTGACAAATTGATATAATTTATGGTTCAAAAGAAACTTTATAGTTTAGAAATGATATGAAAAAAATGATATTTGACAAAATGTCCAATTAACCAGCCCATATCAAATTGATATGGATCTTATTTTTTTTCTGTGCAGAATTGTAGCGGAAATTTTTAAAAAAAATTGATAGATTTAAAAAATAATTAAACACAATAGTAATAATAATAATTGTTAATAAAATCGTATGCCTAAGGAGTTTGTCGAAATGTATTATCTAAATAGTAATGGAGTAAAAACAATTGGAGATGGATCTTTAATCTATCTTTATGCTGGGAACGATGCGGTATCTTGCGTCGAGCTTGGCAGCCGTGTGTAGTACTGCCATGGAGATGGAAAGAGGATCAGGATGACGGTTTATACACCAAGACTTTAGTATATCTCTAAATGTGTCTTTTAAGATCGATACAATGGAATGTTACAATGAAAAAATGTGAAAACTTACATTTAAATAAAGACTACTTACTACTACTATAAATTTTTTCTTAAATTTGATTTTCTAGAAAGTTTTTGTTTAAATTGTTTAAGTAATTGACCATGTATTTGAAATAAACTTGATTTCCATGCTGAAACAGGGAGTTTACCTACCCTTAGTTAATATTTCATGAAATCTCAGTGTTCAGTAAGAAAATTGGACGAAAGATACACAGAACTAGTTCGAATCATAATTCGGCTCCGGTGTTTTAGTAAAAGATGTTGAATATTTGTTCGTTTTTCTAATAGAAAATGCTGGTCACACCTGTAAGGTGAACCCCAAGCCACGCCTCAAAGGGCCATCTTGCTTTTCATTCAAAAACTCGTTGTAACTTTAAAACAGTGAGGTTAAAGGCCACTATATTCCAAGAGTTCTCCGGGTCACTCCCTTTTGCAAAAAGCCCTTAATTGTTTTATATACCCAGATTAGTCCCAAAATAAACAGCTTGATTGAGTTTAGGGTAACAGCCTCTCTCTGTGCCATATCGTGCATTGAGCTTATCGCTGCAATTTACAACTCACTTACAAAATTTGTCAACTTTGGAGGAGCGTATAAAACCGCAGACCCACTGCAACAAGTCAAAACAGTTCCCATAGATATGGCTACAGCACTAGAACTGAGCAACAGCGAGATACGCGGCATGTGCCAACGTTATTTGCATCAGGATGTGCAACCCCATAATGATGTGGGATTTGACATACTCGGTTATCAGCTAAAACCCACATCAGATGCGCCAGCCGGATATTTGGGTAGTCATTTTTATCTCCATGTGACACTCCGATTGCATACAACAGATGAAGTGAAGCAGCTGCGTTTCTTCTCCAAGTCGGCGCCAGTGGGCAATGAGTCTCGCATGGAGTATATCGAAGATTTTGGTGTATTCCAAAAGGAAATAGCGGTATATCAGCATGTGCTAACCAAACTGCAGGCTGCCTGTGCCGAGGTCGCACCCAAATGTTACTATGCGGATAAAAATCTGTTGGTTTTCGAGAATCTGGCAGATCAGGGTTATCGTATGGCGGCCGGACGTGATGGAGTGCTCAACTATGAGCAGCTACACTGTTGCCTCAAGACTCTGGCTACTTTGCACGCGGGTTCCATTATACAGGAAGTGCGTGAGGGCAAAACGTTAACAGAGACCCATCCCAATGTGGTGGCGGAGAATGCCTATCCCTTGAATAAGAATTCCGAGAATTTACGTATGGTCAACTTTAGGAATGCTTGCCTGGTGTGCGAGGAGTTCATCAAGACTATGCCCAAATATCAAACGAAATTGGATTATATATTGAAAAACTTTACATCGCGCATGTCACGCATTTTTGAATTGGTTAAACCTTCGGAGAAATATCAAAACGCTTTACTTCACGGCGATCTGTGGGCGAATAATATTATGTTCCAATATGGCAAATATGGTGAAATTCCTTTGCAGTGTCGTTTTGTGGACTTTCAGCTGGCCAGATATGCTCCGCCTGCTTTGGATTTGCTGACGGTGCTGACCATACCAACCACCAGTGAATTTCGTAAGAAGCAACTAAACGAACTAGTGGTGGAATATTATGGCTTTCTGAGCGAATTCCTTAAGAGAGCTAATCTTGAGATAGCCAGATATATGCCCGAACAGCTGTTCTATGAGTCGGTGGAAGAATTTCGAATGGCGGGTTTGATTGAAAGCATGCTGTTCTGTCATCTGGTCATGTTGCCCACATCCTGTACTCAAAAGTTAACCAGCTCGGCAAATGGTTTCAGCGATTTCTTTACTCATCGACGCATTGATATTTGCCTGGAGGCCTTCAATATGGATGAATTGTATAGAAATCGCATGACGGATATGTTGGAAGATTTCATAGATAATTTTGTATTATTGAATAAAGTGTAAATGTAAATTTGTTCAGTTAAGAATAATACAAAATATTTGGATTTTTACCCGCATTTAGGGCGTTTTTGTTTGCCTTTAAAGTATTAGATAAACAGGCTGGGAGCATACTTAGAAGTCCCTTGTGTCCAAATTGATTGCTGTACACCAGGCGTAATTTCGAGTGTTATGCTGCCCAAAAACAAACTTGAGCAACTTTTGCACTTTGTTTTAGCTTTTACTGCTTCGTTGAGTTTACGTTTTCGTTTTTTGAATTCAAAAAACTTTTAAGCTGTGTCCAAGCTGTCTCTTTTCGGTTTCGGTCTCTGCCTCTGGCTTGAAGCACACAATTTCCAGTTGCCAATTGGCCGCGTTCGATTCAACAACTTGATAGCGGCTCTTACAAAGCTTCAACATAATTTGAAAGTTAACGGTTTAAAGGATTACGCTGCAAAACTCTAAAAGTAAAGTCAAGTGAAGCAACTTGAACTTGTCATAAAAATTTACATTTTCAAACAATTTGCGAACAATAAAAACAAATAAATAAAAAAAAAAAAACAATTACAAAATGTGAGTTGCAAACCATAAAAAGTGCCTCGAAAGAAACAAAAAAAAACACTTGAAATTAAATTTTTTCTTTAAAATTACAAATTATAAAGCCATGTGATGTGCACAAAAAGAATTGACTAGTTTACAGCACAAAACTGATGAATATACCAAGACAGTCTAGCGTTCTATTTCTCCACATAAAGGCGTGTTCCCGTCATGATGAATTGTAACTTTAAAATGTTCCCGTTTCCAAAAACTACACATTTCCATTAAGCTGTATTCGGCTGTCGCGATGGCAAAACGTTTTTAAGCGAATTGTATACTAGTTTTTTAGAAATCAAATCTTTATTCAATTCGGATTCATCGAATTAGGAAACGAGAGCAGGCGTAATAGTTTTTATACTCTGTACCAAAGGTACACAGAGAACATTAAGTTTGCAACAGGGAGAAGGAATCATTTCCGACCCTATAAAGTATATATATTCTTGATCAGCATCAACAGCCGAGTCGATATAACCATGTCCGTCTGTCCGTCCGTCTGAATGAACGCACAGATCTCAGAGATGGTAAGAGATAGAGGTTTGATATGTATGGGACATAAAATTCTTATACTTGCAGGCAGATCCAGTTTATTTTACATTTTTGCCACGCCCCCTCCCGCCCCCGCAATTTGGAAAAAACGTCATATCTCTCACAGTTTTGTAGACAGATGGTTCGGACCTACTAGAGATATTTAGTAATCAAGAATATTTATCGATATGCCGAAGGAATGATAAAGATCGGATGAGCGATACTCAAGCTATGACCAAAAGAATGTTACTTCCCCCGGCCTGTCTGTAGTGGCTCCATCTATTGGTCAGTTTTGAAAATCTCGCATTGTTCAATGCAAGTAGTGGCGTCATCTATTGTTCAGCAGCGCTGCTTTCAGCTACTCCTCCAGGTACAGACTATAGACGGGCTTGACCGACTTTCTTACTTGTTTTTGACTTGATACATTTAGTCCAGCGGTTTTCCAATATGATTATACCGTCCAAATTACAATGTACAACATTTTAAAACACATAAAAGGTCAACGCGTTGAGACCAATAAAATCTGGAAGTGCATTATTAAATCCCTGAATTGGATTTTAGAATTTCTTATCTTGTAAACTTTTTGTAGTTGTTTTTTTAAGGTCTTCAGAGAATCGTTAGCTCTTTCAAAAAGGTGAAACCACAATACATTTTCGATGAACGATGAACAATTCGACGACTTAACTATTGAATTTAATAAAGTCCCGACCTATTAAACCAATGGCGTAGATAGGGGGTGTTCAAGGTGATCAATCCCCCCCATTGACTTCGTCCGTCCGTCTGTTTCTGTGCTTCGTCAGTATTAAAGCTATCGTGACCAAACTTTGCACGTAGTCTTTTTAATACAAATACGCTACACATTTGTGGGAAGCGGCCGGATCGGATGACTATAGCATTTAGCTGCCATAGGTGCGATCGGTCGAAAAACTAGTTTTAGTGAGAAAAACTTTTTGGATTGCAATGCAAACGTCCCCAAACCTCGTATTTATAAGTTTTCTATGCTTTCACATAATTCCATCAAGTTTGATGAAAATCGGGCAACTGTATAGTAAAGCTGCCATACAAAAGATAGGTCTCAAAAAAGTATTAGTAGAAAAAACTTGATATTGATCAATACTGTATGCTACCACACAATGCTGCCAAGTTTAAACCAAATCGGATGACTTTAGCATATAGCTGCCATAGGAACGATCGGTCGAAAAAGTGTTTTTAATGGTAGCGTCTTAACTTTCCAGTTATGAATATTATCGGTTTCACACAATTTTATGCAGTTTGGTCAAAATCGTATGAATACATCGTGTAGTTGGCATACCGGCAAGCCGAAGTTAGCTTTCCTCCATTTTTTAGAATAAAACAACTATATAGAGAATCCTCGACATCAAATTTCTGTCTTTTAAAAGCAGCATCAGGACTCAATTCAATTGAATTTTTTGAAGCGACATCAAAAATGTCATCTAAATAGTCCAAAAAATTCCTTTCTCTGTCGCGGTACAACTATTTATCGCGACAAGCATTTTTTCTTCGAGCAACATATTGATCATAAAGTTTACTTAAGCTTCTGCAGACATTTCATACGGCTTCCATGGTAAGCCCAAATGATTTCAATACATCATCAATTTGAAGGACAGTAGGGTTGAAGCTGTCCCTTAATGAGTATTTGTTTCATCTTGTGTAATGCAGAAGAACCGACAAGATGGAAGTAGCTTTGCTGAATCCAGTTTTGCCCTCGGCATTACAACTTTCAAGCCACGGCGCCCGTATTAAAACTTAAAATTTCCAATTTTGGTTTTTCATTACGGTAACTAGAAATTATTGCGAATTTTTGCGCAATTCCAATGAAAAAATTTCCATACGCTTATGTTCAGTCTGATGTTCATGCTTTCCGTCAAATGTCAAATAAATAATAAAAATAACAATTTTTTAACGACTTACCTCTAAAATTTAATTACCATTACCATTTCCAAGTTCAATGTTTATTGTTTGAGTGGATTCTGTACAGATTCTTAATAATTCTACATAATTCTTCATAAAACGCGGTCCATGGAAGGAATTGTTTGAGCTAAAGGGGAGTCATACCAGGCAATTACCTTAAGCGTACTGTGTACCTTCAGGTGTCGGAGGGTTAGCAGAAGCTACCTCATGCTAACATTGCTATGACCGCTTGGAAATCCCAAAGGCAGGCTTATAGCAAAATCCAACACTAGCAACCAACACCAAATCGCATACGATTTGTATGTGTGAGCGCCCTGTGATTGTAAGGAAATCCTTAACATATCTCAGAATAATATTGGGTAGTGTTCGCTTTGCAGTCTTGAAAGTTATCGATGTCATCTGACACCGGGTGAATGCCAAAAATCTCTAGCCATGAAATTGGCAGACAGACCCAACTTGGGCTTGCACTGTTTCGACTGTTTCTTGTTAAACTCGTTTGGAGTGTGATTGTACATTTCGAAAGAATTCTTTGCGCTTAAGGTCTAGTGTTAACAATCGTATGTACATACACTTTGCCAGCATTGAACTTAGGGTCGATTTCTCATCTTCTACATAGACTCATAAACTTACAAATAACAGAGTTAATTTTTGGAAGAAGAGAAATCGGCCTTTACACTTAGCAGCCAAAACCACTTTGTTTTAGATACGAGAGTCCTTGCACGAACTGAAGAACTGCCTTGCGAGGCCTCAAACTGTCATAATTTCAAATATTTATAAACGGTAGCTTGAGTTAATCTTCAGCAATATTTAAAAAAAAAAAATTCCCATTCCCAACCTATTTCAAAAACTGTGCAAAATGTTCATAAACATTTTGACCTATCGCAACAACAACAACAAATACTTAAAACCAAACATTTGACTGACAAGTCGAACAACACCGAAACCGAAACATAAAATTAAACAACAAAGAAAAAACTGTCGGCTGTTGTCCGCACATAATTTAATTTAACGGTCACGTTTTCTTAACTAATACACCAAAATGCCCAAAGAAACTAAACAAAACTAACTGTAATTCAAAAAACCAATAATGAAAATAAAATATAAGGTAAAATTGTAAGTTCGAACTAGTCACCAGGTGACAATTTTCAATTGACTGAAGTGAAGACACGTACCTTATAAAAAAAAAAACAACAAAAATCAAGTAGAAAACGGTGGTTAAAATATTCAGCAAGCTGTCAATTACGACATGCTTAATAAATATTATACACAATGCATAACTGCACATCAATATTGACCATAAGTGGGTGGGGAAGCGTGCGAGGGCGTGGAAGTGGTTAGACAAACACATACACGTTCCTATTGGATCACTGAATGAGGTATCAGAGCTAAGTATCTGAGCAACAATCGTACTTTTTCCTTGATACTTTCTAGAGAGCAGCACAAGTTAATAAACATATCACATGAAAAGCATCGCCGAGTATGAAAAAAATCCTTTCGATTACTTGATAAATTGAAATCATAGGCATTTTTATCGTTAAATTCGGCACTGCCCGTCTTCGATACTTTAGTTACAGTGAACAAAATGATTAATATTACCTGTACAAAAAAGTTTTAATCGATTCTTTGTTTTAAGTTTGACGCTTTATTGTAAAAAACTTGCTTCAAATTAATTTTTCAAAGCTAGCCACTACTTTTTCCCATCTTTCTGTTCGGATTTCCGGATACCATCTCGATTAAACGACGTGTCCTTTGATGCGATCCAGGAATTGATCCAATTTAGGAGTTCTTCAAAAGAGCGAAAGTGCTTATCCTCAAGGGCATGAGTCATCGACGAAAGCAAATAGTAGTCGAGTGGGGTGGGTCTTCCCAATTCAGCGTTTCAGGTTATGTTTTGACCGGCTGCGCAACATGTGGCCGAGCGTTGTCATGTTGCAAAATTACCTTGTTTTACCTTTGCTCGTATTGTGGCCGTTTTTACTTCAATGATCGGCTTAAACTTATCAATTGAGTTCGGTAAAGCTGCCCTGCGATGGTTTTACCCGGTTGTAGCAGCTCATAGTACACCACGCCCAATTGGTCCTACCAAAAACACAGCATTGACCTTGTCACCGGGAATATTTGACTTTGGCGTCGATCTTGGCGTATGGCCGAGTGGCCCGTATGATTTTTTGCGCTAGAGCATATTCCCCGTAAGCTTCTTTCAGCAGAAAAATAAACTTTCCCGCAAAATGTGTATTGTTGGCACAAAAGTTGACATATTTGGAGCACACAAAAACTATGTTGTTAACATTTCCGCGAAACGACACATACTGAAAAAGAAAACCTAATGATGAGGCTTCCAAATGAAGTTGGTTGCAACATTGTCCAATTGGACTTAATACTAATGACGCCATCTCTTAAAAATACTTTAAAACCTTTTTCCCTTACATTAATGAACAGAGCATTAACATTTATGTTAACTTATTAAGATTATGTTAGCAAACAGCGCGTGCTGAATATATTAGGAAAGTTGTGTTTCTTAATAAAAAGCCGAAAAGTATGCAACATTTTGTATTCCTCCGCTATTTATTATCCGATCTTTATCAAAATTTCAGAGAATTTAGATGTGGAGAACATAAATGTGAGCTTAAAATTTAAGGTCAATCCATACGGGATTGAATCACTCCCAAACGTTAATGAAAACAGGGTATTCCGGAATATTCTTGACCCGATCAGAAAAATGATTGGACTTTTTGAATGCTAGCTTAGGTTAGGTTTCGATGGCTGAGAGCAACAAGTCGCTCTCTCACTTAGGCCAATTGCGATGCCATATTTATTCCCCATTAACCTTTTTTTAATGAGGGGTCCTCGTTACTGAACCATTGTGTGGACAGAATGAATTTGAGTAGAGCTGGGATCTCTAGCCCGGATGTCTCTGAGAGGTTGAGTAGGAGAGGTTGACCAAATGTCCCGAGTCTCCTTCTACTCAAGGCGGGTCAATGGCAAAGAAAGTGTTGTACCGATTCCTCCTCTTCTTCGTATCCGCAACTGACGCCTGATATGTGGTCCCTTTTGTGACGTAAAAGTGTGTTAGTATGTTTTTGGTCGAATGATGGCCACGTAAGCCTCGCTACAGCACAGGAGGAAAGATTTTTCCACCTATCTGTAGCGAGGCGAAGTGTTTCAGCTTTTATGTGGCATTCCTGTCGTGCTCTTCTCTGAAAGGAGCTCGATGGTGGTACCCATTCTGGCCAGTTTGTCCGCAGACCCATTAACTTCTATAGGTGTCCAGGCACCCATATTAGGTGTATACTGAAGTGTCGTGCGATCTCATTCAGAGATAAGCGACATTCCGTAAGTGTTTTAACATTGTTGGTATGTGAGTCAAGTGCTTTAAGTGGGTGGCTACCACTACTGCTTGGTACACACTACAGTGATCAGGAAGGCAGAACAATAAGTTCAAATCTAGATTGGGAGAGAAAACGCGCCATCCTTTTTCGTCGAGCTTAGAACCAACAGTGTAGATGTTAATGGCGTTAGTTCTGCTGTGGGGAAGGTTGTCGTGTCGGCTTGGGATATAGACGTCGTATAATTTGTCGAACGACGTTTGTGGTACACAGTAGTCTGTATTTAATGATAGACCCTCTTGTTCATCGAGTATGGTAAAGTGTCCGGAATTAACCCTGTTCCAGGCATCGGATTCTCGTAGTCTTAGGGCTGTTGTGATAGCCATATCCTTTTCTGCAAGGTCTAGTGGTAGAAGGTGGAGAATAGTACTAAGCGCTTCCGTTGGTGTCGTTCCAAGAGCGCCGCTTATACATATTTCCGCACTTCTCTGTACTTTATGCAGATGCTGCAGTGCTCCGTAGAGTAGTATGGGGCGTACTACGGCTGTGTAAAGCCAATGTACTGTGGAGATGAGGAAAACCCCAATGGTTGCCTTTTTTATGCTTTCATATATGTTGTCGTTCCATAGTAGTTTCCTATGCAGAACGACACCTACTCCGTTGTTTTTAGGAGGGACAAGATCAAGAATTTTGTACTTCCTAGTGAAAAACACTAATTCCGTCTTAGCTGGGTTCACACCCAAGCTAATTTTAATCCTAAAAAAGATTACATTTATCCCTGAGTAATCTTAAAATAAAATTGACTTAAGCAAAAAAAATTCATATCTTAAGCATGTTCGAGATTCAATTGATCTCTAAATGTAATATTGTTTTGATCCCTGGAAAGATACCTCTTCTTTCTTTCCTCCTTCATATTCCATGGGACATTCTTATTCTCATTCTGAAAAACAAAGAAATATAAAAATTTTTGGGCTCAACTGGGACTCGAACCTACGACCGTGCGCACTGAACACGAATGGAATGGCATCTCATCGGACACCACCATCGGCATTGTTTGTTGTCTCAAGTGCTACTTATAATTTTTTCGCTCTCGCTCTCTTATTTATGAAAATGTGATCTCGAACGGGATTGAAGTAAGCACATTTGAAATGATACGAAAGGCTTGGGCCAATTCTTAAAAGCTTAAATTGTGTAGAATGTGCTGTAAGTCGAGATTGCATTTTCAAGCTCATGCCGGACTTACTCTACGATTAAAAAGATTGATAATATTCCGATTTTTTTTCTGTGTACTCGTTTGTGCTCTTCTTGATTCCAATGTTCTCGGGATTTTCGCTCTGTGTACACACTCTGTTCTAACTGTACATAAAGGTACCTATACTTATCAGTATATCGAAATAAAGTCCAATTCGGAACCGAATGCAGAAATAAACCACAACTCTTTTGGAACTGGAACAAAATTAAATTTCTGTTTGTTTTCCTGCAGAGGATGTACATAGATACAGGAAACCAGATTTTGATCCAATTCGGTTTGGGCGAATTTTAATCTGAAACTAGCTCCCCAATTTTAGGAAATTAATGAAAATTGGACACAAAAAATTAGTTCTTAAGTCGATTAATCGTTGTAATTGATCTAGTCGCCCTTAATTTATGTGTTAGGCTCTTCACCATTAACACACCCCTATAATATGTAACAGCTTATAGCTTACCACTAAAATTAATTAATATTATGTATTGCATGGAGAAAATTAAATGGCCAAAACAACCTTGAAACGCCTAAAGTGAAGCAAAAGACAAAGAGTTCACACTTTTTAAAAATTTAACGATCACTTGACTCTTTATTCGCCGGCAGAAAAAATGTAAAAAAAAAAACTAGTAATGAGCACTAAGTGCAGACGGTTTATGTTTTTTAAGTCATGTTATTTTGGGTTTCGCATCAAGGTTTGAGACTGACGACAACGACCTTTCACTCTCATCATCAACACCGCAGCATCATCCCAGCCCCCGTTTTTCCAGTTTGTAACTCAGATATTTCCTCATTGTATGCAAAATAAGTATAAACAAATTTGTGACCGGAGAATAACAATACGTCAATCTTTGTCAATTAACCAGATGACCCAAATTTGGTCATGTTGTGAGTTGTGACAACTGCAGCGACAACGTCCCAACGCCAATTGGATTCCATTGACCTAATCAGAAACAACAACGCGTAGTTGTAGTAGCAACAACAACAACAACAACAACCATTGCCTGGCATACAAAATAAGCATAAAAACCTGAAAATGCCAAGAGCTGAGCTGGAAGAGACTTAAGCAGAGTCCACATGCGCATGCGCAAAACGGCAGAATTGCATAAGATGGCATCGAGTACAGAAAGCGAAATGCAACCAAACCAAGGGGGCAAGACCGTGAAAGAAGGGAGGGGCCACATGACACGGTAAAGTTAGGTTAACAAAAATTATGTTATATGGTTAAACATTGCATTCTTTGGGATGTCGAAACTGTGATTTTGTTTGCGAATTGGTATTGTGTCTAAATAGAATTCAAATTTCTATAATATCTTTTTAATTTAACTATGATTTTTTACAAAATTTTAGCTATCTCAAAAAGTTGCAGAATTAAGCATAAAAATAGTCCTTACAGCGCTTCAAAACCAGGGAATCAAACCGGTTCTAGTACGTACCGGAATCTTATGTTTCGGTAAAAGGTTCTGTTTTGGTTCGAATACTATTTCGGTATTCGGTTCCGTTTAGGTACCTGGAATTTTATTTCGGTATACCGGTACTTCCAGTATGTACCGGTAAAACATAAAGGAAGAGCAATCATAGGTTTGAGCGTCCATCTCAAAGCTCTACTCAAAGGCATACACACAATTGTGGAAACTTTGTCAAGATATAAGTAAATCTTCTTTATTTTGAAAACGTTTTAAGCTCATCTAAATTGATCCTTGATTGATGCCACTAAACTTTTTTATGAAAATGCTGAACTCTATTGTGCTAATTCTTTTCATAAAAATACATGTATAAATCGACTTAGTCTCCACGCGCTCTGAAACTTCAGAATTATATATTAATCCCTTCCTGTCAAGAAACAACATTGTGAATTTCGGGTCTAGCGATATTTCCGTCCCGCGCCCATTTCTAGTAAATATATTAGGATTGTGCATTTCACAGCAGCATCAGCACTGCTTGTCCTTAATTGGAAACATATGGCATCCTTGGTCTTTCCCGAAATTTAAAGAGACAAAATTTTTTAAAAAACCAATGAATTGGAACTAAAGATTAAAACCAAAAAAAGGTGTGTGTCATGGGACGCACTGAATTCACAACTTGACCTCATGGCAGCCACTTTTAAATTAATATCATTAGGCAACAAGGTCCAGTATATTGAAGGGTTGGTGGTGATTCTAGATAATTTTCGTGCTCAAGCCCAAATTACTAAAAATCTTGACGTGATGGACCGTTTCTGAAAATTGATTCGTGTTCAGCCCACGAAAATCATCTATAATCACCACCGACCCTTGAATATACGGGAAAAGTGTAATTTTGTTGCCTTGTGTATTCAATTCAAATTTGCTCTCCACGGTTCCCCCACTGTTAAGTCACTACTAAGTCACTGTCAAGTCATTATTAACCCACCCTCTTCACTCCCTCTTCACCACCCCCCTCTCTCTTTGCTCTTCACTCATACCTAATTTATGTGAGTGTGCGTCGTTCACTCTCACGCTTACTCTCTCTAGAGCTCTTAGCAACAGCGCTTGGTCCACAATGTTGCCTGAGCGCCATATCTTATTCGTTTATGCTTGCACGCACATTGAACATGAGAGTATGAGAGCAGAAATGAAAACAGTTCAGAGCGCATCTGTTATAGTTACAGAGATAATAGAGAGGACAAAGTAGCGAGTGTATATTGTTGTAAGTGATTGTTCTCTCTGTTCGTTTTCTTCTTTTGATTCCCATTGCTCATTTAGGTTCCTCAAACCAACTTTCTTTGATATTTTCTTGGTGCGCGCCTGCATAACTAAAGGAAGGTCTATGCCAAATCTTAGATCTCTAGGTTAAGTGGGTTGATAATTAGTCAGTCAGTCGGTATAGATTGAGGCCCTCGACTTAATGGTATTACAATTTTGTCTCGTCCGTCTGACAGCGGTTTCTATGCTATCTATTCTTTAGTGTTTAAGAAACTGCAATAAGTTTCCTTTCGTCTGATTTTGATTCTTATGCTGCTTTTGACAAAAACAGAAGCCGCAGCACAAAATGATTATTGAGAAAAAACGAACAGCAGCAGCAGTCGTCGTTCATTATTTTTGATATTGATTCTGCTTTTGTTCAGTGGCGTAAGTCGAAGCAGCAGCACGTGTTCGCTTTCAAAAGTCGACGGTATATAGCCCTTAAATAACTCCCCAACTGTTCGGCTAGTAATGTTACTTTTTCAGCCAGCTGGCAGGTAGAGTTTTGCTTTATTTTCCTACTCGAGCTCATAGATATGATTTCTCGCCCATATGTTCACGTGACAATGCACAGAAAGCAATACTCTGTTTACACTGAGGTCTTACGACCTTTTTTGGTAGTTTTTGCCTGAGACTGGTCGTCCGGGCATACAAAATTATGGCAGTTGACTTTGAATTTGGGACGGAGGTAGACTCTACGACCGAATAAAATCAGTGCAGCCAGACCGTATTTGCGGCAGCCTTGTGCAATTTTTATTGGCAGCTATCGGAATATGCACCCTTTTGCATTCGATAAAATTCTTTAAATAGGACAGGAGTTGTCTTAATCACGGCAGCCTCCCAAAATCACACTGAAACTATCCTTCAAATGAAATATATTTACTATAGATTAGATAATGATTGAATCAAATGGGAATTATTGATGTTACATGCATTCACAAAGCTCTTAGAATTGGGTCTAATTTATACTATGTTTATTGGTAGTTTCATAGCTGGTGGCTAATGTGATGCATTCCTAGATTTCTCCGCCCTGGGAGACTGTAATTGCATTGATGGATATACTGGGGCAGCAGATTGATGATGAGGTCTTGTTAAAAAGAATATTAATTTGGTTAGGCGGTTCGTTTCGACTTTGCATCGGTTAACAATCCTTGTCTTAATTATGATCTTAGCGATTCCCTGGTAAAACACATATCTTGCCCAATGATTCAACATAGTTTCCCATCGTTAAGTTTTCCACTCGATCGCTTCCAACCCGGGTTATGTTAATGATCATCTTTTTGGCCTTCTGCCATTTCCCGCAAGTCGTGATTTGGCACAAAAAGGGCACATTGAAAAATGCAAGTGTCACCGCAAGTGGCAATATCAAGTCCAAAACTTACATCATCATCATCATCATCATAAGGCTCGTCAAGCAACGACGGCACTCACTGCCGGTTATCCAATTAAAAAGAAACAAAAAACCAAAATAACCAAGCAAAGATCAGGGATCTTTTTCCAGCCAAAGTGTGCCGGCCGCGATGACGTTGCTGCCGAACCAAAAAAAGCAGCTCAGCACGCGACATCTAGGAAATGACAGCCACTTGGTAGCCACTTGACAACAAATGTACAACAGCTCCAAGCGAAACAGAAACTGCCACAACGACCGAAGATCAACTCAGCTGACTTGGTTAACTAGTTGTGGACCCGGTGAAAAGCGGTCATTTAGGCGTGGACCGGCTGCTGTCTGGGAGATGGGAATGGGGAGACATGCGTGTGTATGCGTGATAGGCGGAAACGTGTAATATTATATGCACGCCACAATTATGTAATGATCATCATAATACAAAATAATAAATTCAAGTAGCAAGTGAAATGTGGAGTCAGCCAGGCGTGATCTTGATGGGATTTTCTTCTTGTTTCTTCTTCTTCAAGGTACCCGCCCTATGGTCTCATTGTACTCATCATGGGTCTGGCCTTACTAATTGAAGCCCGGCCCCAGCCTCAGCGCCAGCTGCAACATATTGCTCATATTGCTGTGGTGGAAAATGACGCCTGGGAGCAAACGTTACCACAACAATTTCAGAATCCCTTCTACAAGACACCCCGTGTTCGAGATGCCCTGGCCAGATCCAGCTGGTTTGGACCCGGCGAGGAAGTTGTAAGTTGTATAGTTTATGGAAATAAACAGATTATGGTATTAAATGATGATTACAGGTCTATGATCGCCAAGCAGAGAAAATTCCAAGGATGGAAATTTATAATGTACTATCCCATGCTGGACTTATACCACGCCGGCGTTTCTTTTAAGTATTTGCCATTATGTTTTCTTCATTTGTGTTATACTTGTATCGTATTGAAATAAAAATTGCAGTCATTAGATTAGGAAATGAAATAAAACTTAACTTTTATATATAGAACCAATAGAGTCAACATGGGAAGATGGGATTAAATAAAGTTGGCATACAGAAAATTGAAGAAGGATTCGTAGAATATTAACATATTGCCTAAGTCATAGAATAGTACAATCAGAGTGTGTAAAAATATCTGCATGTGTATTATATAAACTTTATAATATTCTTTCATACAGGTCGCTTGGTTCTAATTTTTTTATAACAACTATTTAGTGCCTACAATTAAAACTCCAAGTGAACATCCAACGCTGCGATACGCTTCAGCTTGGCATCCAAGGCCAGTTGGCCAGCTTCTATACCAAGTTGAGGTTGTTCCTCCAGATTAGCATTCTGTTCCAGTAAAGTTTTACGCACTACCAGTGCTTGCTCCAGTTCATCCTCTTCCGCTTCGCTGTCTTCGTGGTTTAAACCATTGCCATTCACATTGCCATTACTGAGCGTTGTCTCTGCTCCAGCTGCTTGATTGGGTCTGTATTCTGTTTCGGCAGGTGTTAGCAACGATTTGATGAATTCATTACATATCAGACTCATGGCAGGCATTGTGTGGGCAGACAAATTGATAAACTGTAATAGAGAAATGGGAACGTTAATTGACACTGACCTTGGCTGAAGTTCAGAAAATTGTGTTAGTGTGTTTTATTTATCTGTTTTTTTTTTTTTTTTGGGCGCAGAGATTGTGGTTCAAGTTCATCACTTGATTTTTTTGTCAATCATACTCGAGAGCTCGAAGACTCTGTTAACCTTCGAGCAAAAATAACGAAAACTGAACCACAAATCTCGCAAAATATTTTTGTGTGAATCATTGTTGTAAGAAGTAAATAATTAAAAATATGTTTAACAAGCGTTGATGAGCCCAATGGATTCAGAGAACAAAAACACTTTTCTTGCCCAAACCGACGCAAACTGGACACAAAGTCACAATATGCACAATTGGGTATGTAATGTTATTAAGGCAATAAGTGCTAAACTAAGTAATTAATATTACAATGGCTGTTCAGGCGCCTGCTAACCCACTCTTGGCCAGCATAATAATCATCATCATCATCATCAGTAAAGTGAAATGCTCAACGCACGCTACAACAATGCTTGACACGCATAAACAACAAATTGAACAACAAAAGCCCAAAACTATTGGGGAAGGCAACAATTCGCACTGTGGAATTTATGTGCTACATTCCAGTTAAAAAAAATACGGTTCGACCGAAGTTTATATAGCCTTGCAGCTTGATGGCCATTACTTTGAGCATTTGCTTGCCAGTTTGTTATATGGCAGCCATACGATATATTCATCCGATTTTTACCAAACTCCCCAAAATTATGTGGAAACTGATAATATTCACAACTGGAAGGTATAAAGACGTTACCATGGAAAACAAAAAAGTTTTTCTTACTAGAACTTCCTTTTCGACCGATAGTTCCTTCGGCAGCTATACGCTATAGTCATCCGATTTGTATCAAACTTGTCAGAATTGTGTGGTAGCATATAATATTGATTAGTAACAAATTTGGGAGTGCTAGCATTAAAAACAAAAAAGATTTTCCTACTAAGACCTTTTTTCAGACTTATCTTTTGTATGGCAGCTTTACTATATAGTTGACCGATTTTCATCAAACTTGGTGGAACTATGTGAAAGCATAGAAAACTTAGAAATACGAGGTTTGGGGACGTTTGCATTGCAAACAAAAAAGTTTTTCTCACTAAAACTAGTTTTTCGACCGATCGTTCCTATGGAAGCAATATGCTATGGTGATCCGATTTGAATTAAACGAGGCAGAATTGTGTGGTAGCATATAATACTGATCAGTAACAAGTTTGGAAGCGATAGCCTTTTCCGAACTATATTTTGTATGGCAGCTATATTATATAGTTGACCGATTTTCATCAAACTTGGTGGAATTATGTAAAAGCATTGAAAACATAAATATGACGTTTGGGGACGTTTGCGTTAAAGACAAAAATGTTTTTCTGCAGCGTCTTTGTACCAAAAGACAAAGTTTGGTTAAGATATCTTTAAAACTGACGGAGGAGATAGCATGGAAACAGACGGACATGAACTCAGCTCGTCATGCTGTGTGGTCGGAGATGCTTCCTTCTATGCGTTACAAACATCTGGACAATTTTAATATACCCTCTACAAGGGTATAAAAAGAACAAAAATCTATTATCGCAGTGTGCTAGTATAAGCTAAGAGGACTTCTCCTTCTTCTCTTCACAATAACTGCATAGTTGTGTGTTGCTTGTGTTATTCCCAACTTGTACATGTGTACATGAGAGCATTCTTTCCTTTTTGGATTAACTTATGAAACCTTAGGAGGTTGTGGTTCACTATTAATGCTTTAGCTTGTCTCATCCCACATGGTGTTTACCCAGTAGGCTGTTCTAAGCGTATTCTCTTCCTATCTAAGGAGACTTTTTATGATGTTTTGGCCTATGCCGCAGTAGGGAAGCGTGCCAATTCGTCGGCCAATTCGTTTCCGGGAATATTGTTATGTCCCAGTAACCATCGTAGGGTCAGATTTTTTCCGCTGCCTAGTTGGTTCAATTTGTTCTTTGTCTCTAAGACTAGCTTAATGGTGAACTTGTTGCTGCTATGCGCATTGAGCGCTGCTTGGCTATCTAAAAGGATAGCTCTTTCTCTATTAATGGTAGTTCTTTCCTTCTCTCATATTTAGGTCTGCACAACGGGAGATGGCACATACTTTGACTTGAAATATGCTTGTAAATTCTCCCATTGCTTCAGATCCTTTCGTTCCTGGTCCTGCTACCCCAAGTCCAGTTAGTTGGAGCGTCAGGGAACCGTCTGTGTACCACTGAATTGTGTGTGGTTGGATTTTATATGATTCTTCTAGTGAGCTCCATTCTCTCTTATTACTTTAATAGACAGTGAAATTCCTGTCGTCTTTGGGTTGGAGGATTATAGGGATTTCCTTTTCCAGCTGCTCAAAGTCCCTTACGCTTACTATGTGGTTTATACCCACTCCTTCTGCTACCGATTAAAACCGAAACAATTTTCGGTATCGGTTGCGGTGTGTTATGCGGGGTTTACATTGCGTCAGAGAGAGTCACATTTGAGTGTCACAGAGCAATGTGAACGGAAAATGCCTTGTCACTTGGTGTCTCATACTTTCTGTTAAGCAGGGCATCCACACACGAATTTGTTATGCTCGACGAAATGTTAATCGTTAGTGGAGGTGTTTGTGACAGATTTTTGTGTTCAACTTTTTTGTTCACAGAGAATAGAAACGTTTCTATCTTGCGTGTGTTTGTGCGAACATGTTCGTCCATGGATGGGAACAAGTGAACGAACATCATTTGTCAAACATATTGAACATGTGTCCAAATGAGCAACGAATTGTGGCTGGAATTTATTGAATGCCCCCAAAATGATGAAATAGTGCTTTAAGCTAATTTGTATCGCCATCTAGGCCATGATTGTGTTAGTTTCCGCTGCCATATTTTCATGTTTACTCGTTGAGATTTTGAAGCAAATGATGCTCGTGAGAAATGTTCGCCTGGTTAGTGGGCAAATGAATTCTTGTTTGACAAATTTGTTCGTCGAACAAATTCGTGTGTGGATGCCCTGCTTAACGCCAATGTGAACAATTTTGAACTGTGTCACAAAATGCCACAGAAAATAGTCACTGTGTGACGCAGTGTACAGCCAGCATAACTCGAAAGCTATATGTCGGGTACGTTTATACCATGTGAAACTGATAAAGGTTGCTCGTCCGTTTTTCATACAGTTAAAACGAGAGCGTAAGCTAAAGTCGTCCATGACCGACTTCAATATACCCAATACCCCTTAAAATTGCTTCAGTCGAAGCAGCAAATATTGCAAAATTTTTACTTTTCACAGCTTCGACCTTTTTCAACTTATCAATATGAACTCTTGCTTCTGCTTTTGAGAAAAACAGAAGCCGCAGCAAAATCAAAAACAAAAACTATAATTGAGAAAAATAAAAGAATCAGCCACAGAAGACGTCGCTTTGTGATTTTAGTTTGGCTGGTGATTTTGGTCAGTGCCGTAAGTCGAAGCAACAGCATGTGTTCGCTTCTGCAAGTCGACGGCAGCGCTGTCGCCACGATATTTTCTCGGAATTTTCAAGGCCACCAAAATTCAAAGCAACAACATTTATTTTTTTCAGCGCTCTGTTATTGTTGTGGTTACCTTCAATCGAGCCGAGACGAGTAAAGGTAAATGTTTAATTGAGAGAAATAACGTGCAGGGCAAAAAGCTAAATGCAAAAGCAGAAAAGAGATGTGAGAGACTTCTGTCGCGCGTGCTGCAGTTTTGACTTATGCCGCTGAACAAAAGCAGAAGCAAAATCAAAATCATGAAGAGCCGTCTGCACGACTTTATTGTACCCTTTTTACTCTACGAGTAACGGGTATAAAAAAGCTTTAGGCTAATATAAATTTCGGATCTAATCCCTGCTAAATAAACATGTTTTCATTGAACGCATCCACTCCAACTTGATAGCTATTTGACAAGTGACATTTATGCTATATTAGTGCATCAAAAGTTTTTGGCGTCAGTTGTTTGCAATCCATGGAATAAGGCTCACTCGAAAATCGTGTTATCGCAATTGGCCTGCATAAATGCGGCTACGAAAAAGATTTCCCATCTTTCGGAAACTGGAAATCACCCGAAACTTTGTGTATCGTACAGTGAAGTATATAAAAGACCACGCGAAATCAGGCCGTCCGCGCACTGTGCGAATGCCACAAGGCATCAAAGCCGTGAAAATCATGTCTCGTGAGATAAATATGAGCAAGGACAGCATGTCGCGCATCATAAAACGTAACATGGGACTCGGTGCATACAAGTGACGGTGCTCACAACAGCATTGAACCAAAAACGCAAGACAAAATTGAAAGCATTGCGTCGCCAGTGCGCGAACAATGTCCACAGACGAATTCTGTTTACTGACGTGAAAATGTTCACCATAGAGGTTCAACAAACAGAACTATAGAGTGTATGCTGTTTCAACCGAACATATTCCGAGAGTTCAGAGAGGTCACCATCCGGCTCATGTGATGGTTTGGTGGGGAGTCGCCTTTAATAGGGTCACCAAGCTCCATTTTTTTGTGACAAAGGAGTCAAAACTTTTGCGAAAGTGTATGAATTCGAGCTTTTGGAAAAGGTTGCGAAGCCTCTCAACACGATATTATTTGCAAACAACAAGACTCCGCTTTAGCTCACAAGGCAAAATCGACTCAAACATGGCTAAAAAACCATGCACCGAACTTCATTTCTACGTATGATTGGCCTGCTGGTAGCCCAGACCTGAATCCATTGGACTACAAACTGTGTTACGTTCTCGGGGCTATGGCTTGCTCTACTCTCAACTCAAATATTGAGTCTTTGAAGCGCACCCTTGTCCGAGCTTCGGCGTTGCCGGAAGGCACAAGGCGACCATTTCGGATAAGTTGTTCTACGATTTGTAGCCATTGTGTGACCGAATAAAAAGAAGAAAAAAGTTTTGAAAAATAATCATTCCTTTTCATTTTATGACTAAATACCGTGTACCAAAACAATTGAGTTCTAGGTATACAAACTGAAACAGTGTCAAAAAATAAATAGCTTGCCAGCCCCACTGTGTTTGTAGAATGGGGGAGGGCGCCATGCTGTTCTCAGGCTGCATTATGCAGCATTCACAATAGACTTTGAGAGAGAGGGCAAGTGAACGAGAACGAGAACACGAACGCCAACCATAACAAACCGAACTTTAAGAGGCACGAGCAAGCAATACTTCGTTTCAATTAGAATTATGAGAGCGGGTCACGCACGAGGCAGCAACATATAAATTGCAACGAACGCCAGTGGCAGTTCAACATTTTACAAACAACAAGCAGCCGGAGCGGAGTAGAGCGAGCAATCGAGCGAGAGCCATAACAACGGAAGCGCGTGCCGCAAAAGTTTACGGAAATAAAAAAACACCAAACCAAAGTTCAAGCCTCTTTTCTCAACTGACAATCAGACAAGTGCGTAATTCTCATTAAAATCCCATAAGGAAGGAAACCAAGTGCAGTGGCCAAATATGACCAAAATGTGGTTCAACTTTATGGCTGTCATTCCACTGCTGTGCCTGGCACTGTTTGTGACCTGGACGCAATCTGGACCCGTGCCAATTGTCAATGAGGTAAGTCGGAGTCGGAGTTGGGGTTGAAGTTGAATGAACAGCAAAGGGCATTTATTTGGAGCAAGTGACTGGGAAATAGGAAGCAGCTGCGGTCGCTAATGAATAATGGTGGGCGGTTGCAGCGACAAAGTGCAAGTAAGCTTAATTAAAAGATTACTTTCAAATTAAAAAATAAAAAACACTGATGAGCACACGTCTGGATGGGGTGTTTCTTAATCTTTACAACTATTTATAGAATAAATTTTCAAAGAATATAAATATATATTTAAAAGCTTATATAAAATTATGAGGAATTAAATTTGTGTTGATTTTTAACCTTATCAATGTCTGTGGAAGAATTTGAATGTCACAAGAAGTATAATCAAAGTGATTAAAAGTTATATAAATGGAGAGATCAATCAAAAAAAAAAACGAGAAGGCAAAGCTAACTTTGATTGTCTGCCTGATCCTGTTAGAATTTTGTATATTTTAAAATCATTAAAATATGATTGATTATTTCTTAATTTTGTCTCATTTTCTCCTATTGCAGCTCTAAGAAATCGTCATCTGATGTTGACCAAATCTTGCATATCTGTTAAAAAGGCTTAAATTGTTGATAATTATTGAGTTTCAGAACGGTTACATTGAAAACAAAAAGTTTTTCTCTTTAAAACTAATTTTTCCATCGAAACAATTGCAGCTATACGAAATGGCCATACGGTTTTGACCGAGTTTAAAAGATCTGTTAGAAAGCGTATATTATGCATAATTGCTGAGTTTAAGAACGCTATCATTGAAAACCGACCGATCGGTCGTTTCTATGTGTTGTCAACAATGCATATATGGACCAAGAAATTCGGTCTTGAATCAAGAATTTGTGTTCTTACCAGGAAATCAAACCGGAACCGTGTACCGTAAAGAACCGTTTTAAATTCAGAGTCAGAACCGCGACTGGAACCAATATTTTAAATTTATTGTGTACCAGAATCCGAGAATCATTGTACTAAAAGGACCAAAAAGAACAGTAACAGTACCGGTACAGGTTCGGTTTTGAAATCCAATTCATATATCGATTTCAAGAAGAAAGAAATACATACAGCCAGCCATACTCCTATTTTCGATTTCGGAAAAATTTGGCTATTTTGAGTATAAATTTGGTCCAAGAACCGGTTTGAAATCGCAAAAGTTTTGAGAAAGTGAAAATGAGAGCATGTCTAAAATCTTTTACATTTATATATTCCAATATTCAAAAACTAGGAACATTTGAAAGTCTTTTTAAAAGTACTTTGAATGATAGCAATAAGTGGTCCATTCGACTAGCTTGGTAATCTGTACGCGTTCTCTGAACAAAAATATGTCTAGATTTTCACCAAAAGTAAAGGCAAAAATCTGTCAACTATCTAACAATCATGTACCCAAACTCGAACCAAAGCATTAGGTACAATAAATACAGGAACCGGTCTGTGAACCTAATCTTACACCTTTCATTGGCTTTGAAGCTTCGGACCGAACCTTCATCAAAATTTGCCTTGGTTTTGAATGCCAAAACTAGATTGCAAAGCTGACACTTAGTTTTGCCTAAATTGCAATCTAAAAAAAGAGATTACGGCTTAGTAAAATAGAAAATCGCGTGTGGTATTTTCTTAGACCTAACCTCTAAATTGAAAAGTACTTGGATAAATCAAGAAATTTATATATTTGTGAAAGTGTAGACAAGAGTCGATTTATATATGCACATGCATTTATGTGAAAAGATAAAACAAACACAGCCATGTTCTCATTTTAAATTTCGCCTAAGCGTTGAGATTTCAATCCGGTTTTCAAAGCAAATTTGATCTTCAAATCGCAAAGTTTTGGCGAAAGTGAAAATGGGAGCAGGGCTGATAGTTCAGTATTTTCACAGAGCATTTTAATGGCATCAATCAAGGTTTTCTTGAGCTTAAAAATATTACAAAATAAACAAGCATGGGGAAGCCTCTGCTAACCCGCAGAGACAGGCAAATACTGCTGATGATTGAATCTCGTGAATCATGAACCAGCCTCCTTTGTGGTGTGTGTGTGTCTTGTTTGTAGTAAAGTTATGAACAACAACATAACTTATTGACCTGGAGTCTGCTAAAAGTTCTATGATTGATATTCGAAGAGTTCGTTAAAACAGTCACATTCAAAATAAAAAAGTTTTCAGTATTGTATAAACTAACAAAAGTTCTTCTTTGCTGTTCCAGCTAACCAAGTAAGCGCAAATCGTTTATTTCCGAAAAGAAGTTTATTATCCGCAAAACTTTTACGATTTCCAACCGGTTTTTGTACCAAATTTGGACTCAAAATTGTAAAATTTTTGCGAAAACGAAAATGGGAGTTGGAGGGGCGGAAAAGCAATGACTTCTTAAAATCCTACCGGTATACCGAAATAAATTGGAACCAAAACCGAATCTTTAGCCGACGTACGGTAGAGCCTTGACCGGAACCGTAATACAATTCGGTGTGATTCCCTGATTCTTACTGTACTTTTGTGATTTTCGATCCAAGCATAAAATTTATTTTCTATTTTTCTCTGGGCGTATTTATGAAGCATTTAACGCATTTCATCCATACTTTTTCTCACTCTAAAATACTGAGTTTGTTTATAAATGTGTAATTTGGACATCAGAGCTTAAATCTTCGATTTTAAATTGAAGCCAACAATTTTTCTAATCATAGTTAGAGTTCAAAGACATTTTAAACGGAACTAAAATTGCATTTAACGGGGGTGTCACCGAATTCTCTAGATGTTTTCGAATTAACTCTTCCAAATCGAGTTGAAACTGTTTCCCTATAAAAAGGATAATTGTCAAGCTTATTGGAACCGAACGTTCACAGCCAATTAGATTTGATTTGTACAGAAGCAATTCAATATAATCTAGAAACAGATCTTTTTCTTACCACTTTACATATATAATTATGAATGAAAGCAAACAAGATCAAAGAAGATTTAACATAGAAAAACAATTTGCTGCCTTGACATCTTTTCACTGAAATATTAGTCAGCTGTTCGCTGTCATTTTGGCTCTCTGAGTTATTTTTGGACTATGTTTGTCTTGCTCTAACTACCGTATTTTCCCTTGTCACAATTATTTTGAATGAAGTGTTTACATGTCAGTAAGTAGTTAACATCACTTAAAATAAATCTTCTTTGATGAATGAAAATATTTACGTAGTTTAAATATGACTTTGTTTTGATTCAAGCAAGTCCATCAATTAAGGTCAAGCCAATGAACTTAAATCTCATTATGTAAAATGAAAATCAATTCAGAAAGGATTTTTTGGATCTAGGCAAATGGCTTAGGTACAATTTCCTTTAGTAGTAAAAAAAATATAATTAAGAAGGGGATCCTACTAATGAGAATGGGCTACCTGCAATCTGACTACTCAAGTCTGTTATGAAAAAAAGGAATTCATCAATTGAGAAAAGTTTTAACTAAATGTAAACAAATCTACGTCTTCATTATTTATATTAATCTAGACCTATCCCAAAGTTTCTGGGACCCCAGCTCAATCTAGCTAAATCATTCAGTTCACCTGATTCATTCACAATTTCAAAGCACAAAACCTTAACTCAAAGCAATTGAAAGGCATCCAAAAATAAGACCCCACACAATATGTAGCAACACTCTAAGAGAATGGCGTTATAAATTTAAATTGAAATTATTCAAATGTACTGAAGTATTATATATAGCCTGGGTGCAAACAAAAAAAAAGTCACTTGTAAAATGTACAAAAGATCAAACGCCAGACCAAGACAATGGCTTGGGCTTACAAAAGTACACGGAATGAAATTGTAATGCATTATCTTATATCTTCCCTGCAGCACCAACAACTCATGCCCAAGGTACCACAGTGGCATTGTCTGCGTTACTTTAAGCACGATGTATTGATGATGCGACGCTGTCGACACTTACGGGTACCCACAGCACCACGCCTCGGAGATGTACTCATACGTAAGAAGAAGAAATAGGTTTCGTGGAAAACAGCAGGAGCAGTAGCCGAGGCCCATGACGAGCCGAAAAATCAACTGCACACGACTGAGAAACAAATTCAATTATTACAACAACTACAACAGGATTTATAGACAAGACCAAAACAAAAACTAAACCAAAAATTAAATTCTAATTTTTAGCATAAGTCCATAACCAATTGTACTTCATAGCATCTAAGATTTGAATAAACCACACAATTTTGAAAAAAAATACTTACCCCACTAACAGCACTATGTACCCCACGACCCTTTATCAGGGGTCCACTTTTATGTGCCTGGCTGGAATCACCATTTTGTTGTTGTTGTTGCTTAGCCACATAGCTACCAAATGTGGCATGCGTTAACAAATTCTTCGTTTCGGCTGGTGTCGAACCAAAAGATATGTGTGCCGGGGCATCATCTGAGGGACTTTGACCGGATTGTGTCAAATAGACAATCTCTTGTGTGTGGGTAAGCATTAGCAGCGTAGATTGTGCCTGCCAGTCCACATTAATAGAACTCAGTTTGGGTTGGCGTCTTGGCAGCCAGACCAGACCATAGGTCTTGGGTAGATTGCAGCGTTGATAGACAGGCAGCGGGACATTTGGCTGGAAAACGTGCACTGCAAAAAAAAAATAGTGGGAAATTAATGAGAAATTAGAAGAAGAAAAGAGCATAGCAGATATATGTACATAAGGACTTGTTCCCGCTTCCGAATTCGATCGATCGGAATTGACTACAGTTTTGATTCCCAAAAATTACAAATTTTAAAATTCGGCTGAAACGTTTTGCCTTCATGACTGTCGAATGAAGATAAATGCAAAATTGAAGCTAACAAACGAATAATACAATTTCGATACCGTATGATTTAATCGAAATCGAAAATGGTAAAAGACCTGGTAATAAACATAATCACTCGTAATCCCGTTTCCGAATTCGATTGATCGAAATTTGTGATTTCTACGAAACGATTATAGTATTCGGCCGATACGTTTTGCCATCAGGAGGGCCAAATGTAGTTAAAAGCCGTATAAGAGAGTCCGTTTTTGGAAGCGGGAATATTTTACAATTTCGAGTCCGCACGAGCTGCTGTTTCTAGCTTTCCCGGCTTACGTTGCTACGCCCTCTTTAGTATTTAAACCTATTTACCCGAACATTTAACCATCTTCATGATAATCTAAAATCATTATAAATTTTACAAAATTGGCGATTCTCCATCTACTTTTCCCATATTGCTTCATATTTAACTTACATTCATCATTCTTCGTAATAACAGCCATCAGATTTGTTAACGGATCAAAGGCCAACTGTCGCACCGATAACTTAAGTCCCGCCTGCAATCGCAGTCTCATTAGATTCCATATAAGTACCCGGGACTCGGTACACACAGCCACCAGATGTGCCTGGCCGCCGGCACCGAATTGCACATGCGAAATCTGAGCCAATCCTTGCATGGGAACTGCCGTCAGTGGCAATTTTTTAGCCAGCTTGCGCTTATTAGT
This sequence comes from Lordiphosa magnipectinata, assembly GCA_037044535.1. Lineage (NCBI taxonomy): Eukaryota > Metazoa > Arthropoda > Insecta > Diptera > Drosophilidae > Lordiphosa > Lordiphosa magnipectinata. The sequence continues at coordinate 84,723 of JBAMBO010002859.1, forward strand.
TGCCTGTTGCACTGCCGCCTTGGTCTTTGGCTTACTCTGCGCATCCAGCTGCAACACACTGAACATGGGCAGCAAGTCCTGACGTATCACCTTCTCATAGTTCTGACGACGTCTGGCCAATTGATCGAGGCGAAGTTTCGCTTTGAAGCGATGTCTTTGCTGTAGTCGTGGAAGACGCGTATCGAGCCTACTGAGTTTTTGATGGTTTACTAAAGGTTCCGCTGCACTACGTTGCAGATACTCCACAAAACGCTGACGCCAAGACTCCGGGACGGTACACTCTATGCCAAAGCGGCGCAGCAGTTGCAGCTTCTGATGTAGACCCAATTTGGGCGTTTTCATTATTAACTTGTACACAGACTCTTTGATGCGTTCCTCGGGCGCTTTTAGCTCTTTACCTGAGCTTAACTGAGGGCTGTCTGCAATCAAATCCTTGGCTTGTTGTATTAATTTCTGATCATCGCTTTCGAGCAGCGTTTTAAGAATGGTCCACAATTGCTGTCTCTGTTGGGTCAATTCCTTGCGTTGGCCGTTAAGTGCAGGAGTTTTGGCCAAACTTAATTGGGCCTTGGCCAACACACCGTCATAGCCGGGCGGACAGCTCAAGGCATGCAGTTGGTGGAGTGTACGTGAATCATAAAGCACCAGAGTATTGCCATAGCCAGCCGCCAAGAGTGAGCCATCTTGGGAGAAAGCTATGGAACCAAGTGCCAGATGGCGGTAGCTAGTCTGGGCCACACAATTCCACATAATGCCACCGGGTTTATAGATATTCCCTGACTCGGCGATGGCCCATAATTTAATCACATTATCCTTGCCAGCTGTGGCACATCGCAGATTATCCACCTGGTATTGATTGGAGAAAATAATGGTCTGGATGCCATGCTCATGTGGCAGTTCTATGTTGGTATTTAAAGCATAGCTGTAAGAGAAGAAAACGAAGGTGGATGCACTCAAAAGTTAGTCAAAGTGAAGCCTTTGCTTACCTCTGTGAATTATCATTGAATTTCCAGAATTTTAATCGCACCTCGACAAAGTTCTCCTGATCATTGTACACCTCTCCGGTGGCCATCCAATTGATATTAAAAGCTGCCCGTGTCACACGTGTATTGTAGTTGATTGACTCCCTGAGCTCGTTTTGCTGATTGCCCTCCACCACACGAAGCTAAACGATGGAGAATAGCTGGAGCCATTGAAACACTTCCGGGGAAAGGTATTTATGGATTACTTACATTGTACAGCAAGTTCTTGGTGTAGGCCGAGTAGAACTGCAAATGTCCTTTACGTCCATTCAGCACCAATGTATTGGTTCTTGGATTCAGGCACAGTCCCATGGGAAACATGCTCTGGCCCGTCTTATCTTTTACAGCATAAGTGAAATGTTGCAAAGCGGAAGTCAGCTCGTGATCGTGTGCCCCCACAAACTGCATGGCATTATCCTCTGTACAGACCAGCACATGTTCATTGCCATCACTGATGGCTATATGCCTAATGGCACTGGACATGCGTGGCACATACTCCCGTTGTTCTGGCTGTTCGATGGACCATTTAACTAGCACAGTTTCCAGACCGGAGCTGTAGAAACTGATGCCACTTGGCGAAAAGGCTATGCTGGTCACTTCGGTGTGATGCCAATGGCAAATGGAACTTTTAACATTGACCTGGTCATTGAATTGACGCCAAAGAATAATGCGTCCACGTTGGTCGCCTGTCGCAGCCAGTTCCTCTGCTGGACTTATGCGCACGCAGGTTATGGGCACATGTTCGACATTCTTGAAACGCCAAAAATCCCAAGTTTCGTAGTTCAAAAAGTAAACATACTGTCCTTGGGCCAGTACTATATATTTGAAGTCGCCCTTGCCCACATCCACCAAGGGTGTGCGGGATCTGTAAGTTAAATAAGCCATTAATCAAAATGCATCAAATCCGAAGATTTTCCTGCTACTCACTTTAGGCTGAGTCCACAATCGATGTGCACCTTTTCGCCTGTGCTAGTGTTGACCACAAACCAGCTGATTTTCGGACCTTTCTTTCCCTTGGCCGTAATAAAGGCACACGCTGTTTCGCCCTCTTTGTACATATTCAACAGATTGCAGGTTAAAATAGTCATCTGTTGGTCCAGCTTTAAGGCTATGGACTTTTGTAGTACACCGGTGCGCCAATGCCAGCGTAAAAATTGTCCTGTGTTAGTGCAACCCAACAGCAATTCGGGCTGATGCTGGTCCAGCTCCAGACTGATCAATGGATCTTTGGCATCGTCCAGTTCGCGAGTCAATTCTCCGGTGCTTGTGACAAACACCTGAACCTTGAGGCCGCAACGCACAAATATGAATCTGCCAAGAGGCAAAGATTAGTCTGGTTGTGGCAAAAATTTTGAATTGGTTTGCTCACTCACCTGCCCTGAGTTGAGAAAACGGGTGCATGTTCCACAATGTTGCCGCCAGCCAAATGCTGCAGCTCCAGTCGATCCTCCTCATCGCAATTCATGGCTAACCTCAAGACTTAGTTGGGGTACAGCCTTTGGTATTGAAATAAGTTAAATTATTTGGCAACTTTAACTTCTTTTTCTCAATATTTCCACACGAATTTTATGTCCCACCAACCGCACGTGTAGGCTGAGGCAGTGTTGAACAGCGCACACGCAAATTTAGTGCTGATAAACACGCAATTACTGCACGCCAGCCAGCTTAATGGTGACAAGAGCGCGAGACGGTTTGAATTTAAAATGTGCAAAGTGCTTAGAGTTATGCACATGATTTTTACTCAAATTGTTTGTTATTTCAATAGATATCTAGTTGACAATTACAAAGCAATTTGTTAGGGAGTAAACATCTTCAAACAAAAAGAATATAAATAAAGGAATATTTTGGCAAATTTAAATCTTTAAATTAACAACCTTAAATAAACATTTAGCAGCAATGATTTTGTCACAAAATTATGTGATATTTTTGTATATTTGAGTTTAATTTAAAAAAAAACCGCGCAATATTTTAAAAGTGCTGGTAAATGCAGCTGGGCTGGAACCCTCATTGTGTTGACCTACTAGTTCCAGGAGCTGTTGTCAACTGGTTCATTTCATTGAATGGTACAATTTTTTTTACTTTTGGGACACCAATAAATTTTTTTTCTAGAATTTTAGCAAAATTTACAACATTAACTTTACTATACTATACAAATGAAATCAAAGTTATGGAAAATAGTTAAATTATTTAAAAACACGTTTTAAGTGAAAATAAATTGTCCGTTAAGCCTGATTTCTAGAACAGATAAAAATTTATGTTATGTGGACTGTAAGCTTTAGTGGGACCGCAGTTGTATTCAAGATGTGTTAATCAAATTAAGGTTCGAATAAGCTGGCTACTATCAGTGTTGAGTTGAACTGAAGGAAAGGTGGCGATTTCCTGGTAAGCTGCAAATCTTTTTTCAAGTCGAATTTTAGTTTCGGTCAAGGCATTTATATTGCCTTAAAGCTTAGTTTAACTGTATGAAAAACGGACAAGAACCCTCGCAACCAAAATTTAGCTATTGGCCGTGTAAGACAAAGCACCCGATACGGAAAATCGTTTCGGTTTTACTAACTGGTTTTTTTTTATTTATAATTATGTTATACTTGAAGGTAAAATGTTAACATTTGCCCTTCACATCCGGACCTCTTTCTTTTTCCCAATTTTACCTCCGTATGTACATAGAAAACCGTATAAACAGTGTGTAAATAAAAACCCGAAAACCGAAAAACCGTCGTTTACACATGATTTAACATAATTTAAGTTCAGTACCGTTAAAAGAAAAATACATTTTATTCATGTTACAAATATTTAAATTCTTATTCCTTAAACGCCGATTTACCATCTTATAAAAGCTCTTATGTGTCAGATAAAGTAAAAATTGCCCTTGAGCTGTTCAAAACTATTTTTGTTTTTTAAATGAAGTTCGACATAAAAATTGATTTTTCGTGCGTTCTGGAAATCGGAATTTGCTCAGTACAAATGAGCTAGTGCTAAGGCGCATAAAGCAACTCACTCTTCAACCCTGGTACTGGCACGTCAAACTCTGCGAAAATCTAGAGAAATAGAAAATAATTTTGTTAATGGATCAATTACTGCCTAGACAAGCCAAAGAGTAGGCATTTGGAGCAGGCTGATATTCGGCCACGTGTACGTTGTTTGAGCAGGCAGTACTGGAGCAACGCCCCATCATCCACCAAAAGAACCGGCAAATCCCAAAAGGGAAAATGAAGCAGAAAACGAAAATAGCAAAAACAAAAACAACCACTACGAACATGTGCCGAGGAGCAATCTACTTGCAGGCAAGTAGCAGCTTCCTCTGGCTACTAATGATAATCATCTGCTGCTGTTCAGCTGGTCAGCCGGCTCTGGCCGATCCGCTCAAGGTGGTGTATGCGGTAAACGCTGGCGGCGATGAGCACACCGATCGAAATGGCATCCAATATGAGGCAGATCCTCTGCGAAGTGTGGGCATAGCCTCGGACTATGGCAAACATTTGCTAATGATAGGACGCGTCCATGAACAGGATGAGGTTTTGTATCGCACCGAACGCTATCATACCACCACATTTGGGTATGATTTTCCAGCGGATGGAGATGGTGATTATGCTCTGATCATGAAATTTTGTGAAGTGTACTTTGATGCCCCTAATCGGAAGGTGTTCGACATACTGCTGAATCGCAAGCATACGGTGGTAAAGCAGCTGGATATCTATGACCAGGTGGGCCGAGGATCTGCTCATGACGAGATTGTGTACTTTAAGATAAGCAATGGCCGTTTGCACTATGAGGGAGAGACATCGGATGTGCGCATTGGCAGGCTAAGACTGGATTTCATCAAGGGCGCCTTGGATAATCCCAAAATTAATGCATTTGCGTTGCTCAAGGGTGATATGACGCAATTGCCGCGTCTGCATGGCACAGAGGCTAGCGAGCGTAAATCCGGACCAGTCAATCAGGACGGAGACACGAAATTTAGGACAAATCAGCAGCAGGCACAGCAGGCGGATCGTTTGGTGGGTTCACAAAAAGAACCAACTACAGACGAAGAGGACTACGAAGATGATGAAGACTTGGACGATTTGGAGCCTGAGGAGGAGCAAGCGAAATTGCCGCAGCATCAGCAGCAGCAGGCGCCGCAATCATCCTCCAATACCAATGCGAAGCGCACCATCAGTGGTCCACGTCAACCCAATCCCTATTCGATGGATGATTCATCCATTTTGCTGCCTGTTTTCATAGCCATTGGAGCGTTTATACCATTGCTCTTTTGCCTATGCAAGCTTTGATCCCCATGGGATCGATACGGATTGTTGTTCTCGTCTCGGTTGACTCAGATTGATTTTTGTGATTTTTATAAAAGACTTAATTTGTATGCTTATCGCTTAGTTTTGTACTTTAGTCATTTACCCCCGTTTCTCTCTCTCTATTTTTGACGAATGCCCTTTATGCAGGCTCATGTTACTTAATTCTTTAACCATTTTTGGCATTGTGAATTTTTATTGTAAATTTTCCCTTTTTCCTTTTTCATGAATTTTTTGAAAAATGTGCGCACAAAACGAGTTGCTTAAATCTGTAATTTTTTTTTGTCAAAAATGAAATATATAAACCTTGTTTGTTATTAACATCTCTTTGATATTGTTTACTAAGTGGGAGACATAAACAGGCGCGGATCTAGGATTCGACTTTGGCCATACTCGACGGATCCATCTGGCAACACTATAACTTCTGACGGCAATGCCAGATCGACTAATTACAAAGCGTGGTTGAAGCGTCAGTCCAATTAGATTTTTACCATGGAACAGTTTTGTTTTTTTTTTGATTGTTGAAATTTACATTCAACAAAAAAAGTCAATTGTGAAAAATCAATGTCATTTCACGTTGAACGGAGGAGTAAACAAACAAAATTGCTGTATTTATGCCACTGAAAATTCTCTAGATTCAAGAGGTACCTCTTCACTATGAAAAAGACACTGTTTGGTGCGGCGTTTTTGCTAAAATGGTTATGGAGCCGTTCTTTTTCGAAAATGAAGTTGGCCAAACGGTTATCATCAATCAGGAGCGTTATCGCGATATGATAACCAATTTATTGATGCCAATTGATCGTCGAAAGCTTATGGTGCACTACTGGTTTCAACAGAATGGCGCGGGCCACCACACGCTAGCCGCGCTACAAACGATTTTTTGACGTCCATGTTTCCTGGCCGTTTGATGTCAAAAAATGGTGATTTTGACTGGCCTTCAGACTTCTCTTTGTGGGGCTTTTTGAAATCAAAGGCTTAAATCAACAAGCCAAGGACCCGGGAAGACCTGAAAAACAATATCTGCCAAAACATAGCCGCAATTCCGGTCGAATTGTTGGCCCCAACCATGGAAAATGCTGTAAAACGGGCTCAATACGCTGTAGCAGCTCAATAGATAGAAATTGCCGAAGGAACGATAAAGATCGGATGAACTATACTCAAGTTATGAGCAAAAGAAAGTTACTTCATCCGCCCTGGCAGTAGTGGCGTCATCTATTGGTCAGTTTTATTGTTCAAAGTAAATATTGGCGCCATCTATCTCCAGGTACAGAGTATATTACAGTCGGGCTTTACCGACTTTCTTACTTGTTCATATTGCTTTTTGCATATATTTGGTAAATTAAGATATTTGGGCTATGGGCGGGGGCTTGAGCCCTTATAGCCCTCCTCCCCCATGGATCCGCCACTGGACACAAGCATAACTTTGAATAGGTCGCAACAATTTCGCTCAGTGTAATTTTTCCTCAACTAGTTCTTTGGCCGTGAGCCGATAACTGCGTCTATCGGAGTGTCATGATGTTGGTAACATCCCTTGCAAATGTCCTGCTGGCTGACTGGCTGGCTGGCTGGCTGCTTGTCTCGTGAAGGTGTAGAAAAAATTCAGTCATTCGTCGCGTTGTGTCCCATCATCATCATCTCAAATAGGCAATGGCAATGGCCCGGCGGCAGTTTTACTGTAGCAAATACACAAATTTTCATAAAAATCACATCAAATTGTTTGCTGTTTATATGAAAACGGCAAATCTAATGCAACATTTTAATGTGCTGAAGCGTTCGCTTTAAAAAGGGAGCAGCAGCAGGAGCAGACCGCGTCTCCCTCCCCTCTCCCAAAAAGTAACATTTGCAACTAACGGGTCGTGTGTGAGTGTGAGTGCGAGTCTGTATGTGTGAATAATTTATTTAAATGCAAAAATATATGTGAAAGTTTTGTCTAATGAAAATGTAGAAAAATTAACAGAAATTTGAAAAAAAAAAAAAATAACAAATTAAGCACATAACGGAAAGGTGTAAGTCTTACATAATAATATTTCAAATGACAAACCCCTTGTGTCTCGTAGGTATTTTAAATGGCATCAATTGCCTGCCAATTATGTAAGGGACAAGTCGCTTATTCCCTTTTAATAGAGTCATAAATCTAATGGGCCAAATCAAAGCAGTTTGGCAAAAAGTGCAGTGGCAAATCAAGGAAGATGCCTGCCCTCTCTTTCTCTCTATCGTACGGTTTCGACTCTCCCACGCGAAAAACGGCAAAACATCTGTTTTGGCTCTCGCATGCGCATGTTCAAGCGGCAGCCGCGACTAACGGTACCTACGCTAAACAAAAACAAGTTGACGCCGGAAACTGAAGTCGGTTTTACGTCACAATACGCCTGGAGCAGCAGTTGCTGCTGCAGCAGGAATCATAACAAAGACGTCTCAAGCTATGCTCAAAAGTAGGCAACTACTTTTTTCTGCGTGTTTTTTCCAACGGCAGTTTATGTAACGATTTAACCGCCGAGTTCTGTTGTTGTTGTTGTTGCTGTTCCTGCGTGTAAATCGTAAGCTGGAAATTTTAAAAATATTCCCAGCAATAGAAAATTACAGATCTTTGTTTTAGTTGTCTTAGTAGAATTGTTTGGGAATGTTTATTATCAAACAACAACAAACAAAAGCAAATTTGTTTTCCCCCAAAACATGCATAAAAATGACAAAATAACAAACTTCAAGCTCAAATTGTCATAAATTCCGATGTGTTGGATCATATTTTAAGAAAGTTTCGTGCTCGTTGTCTAGTGTTATTATCACCAGCGCTTCAAACCAATCCGGTTCGAACCGAAACTTAACCCAAAACAAGTGTGAAAATTCCAATTCCATATACCTTTCGGAAATCGACAATGTAGAAAGCTATCTCAGCGTTTTATAAAAAATTTACCATATATGATACTGATGATGGGTTGGAGGTGATTCTATATGTTTTTTGTAGTGAATACGAATCTGTTTTCAGAAGTTTTCCATCAAGATTTTTTGTAATTTGAGCTTAAAGTTGCAAAAAATTCCTGTTTTCCCCTTTTTAGACGGGTTTTGTGGGGAACCTATACTTTTGGTTTGACTCTCATTTATAATATTGGAAAGTACTATTCCTTAGCTTTAAAATAAACTATCCCAAACAATTCTACAATTTTTTTCAATGAAGATGTACCATTTTCAGTGCATGCATACGAATTTATAAAAGATCCTAAATATTGTTGGTGGCCTAAAGTATGCGATGGGTTGTGATGACTAATATGGGCAGTAGGTAGGCTGATCATTTGTAATGAAATAGCAACAAAATTCTAAAAAACCTCACGACTATTCAGTTTTTGTAATCGTCGTGTTCCTCCTTTCTTGGTACCCTTTCTCCATTTCTTTGATATCCTGATGGAACCTTTCACCTTGCTCATCACTCAAGTTGCCCAAATTTTCAGGCAAAAAATCTAAATGAAATGATTTTTTTATAGGCTCATATTGCTTTTTAAGTTTTTAAATGCATTCAGCACATGTTGAACCATTTCAATGTAGTTGGAGTTTTCGATTTCCTTAAACATCTTCCATGCTTATTTTTTAACAGAAGTCATGGTATGCTCAAAGTATTCGTCCTTCATTAGTTTTCTTATATCGGCACCAACCAAATTACCTTTTTTGATGTTCGCACATTTAACTTAGGCAATTTTTGTAACAAATGCTTTAAAAATTTAAACCATTTACTCAGGGCTTAAACCCGAAACGAATTTCGGTTCCGGTACATCCCGTTTCGGTTAAAGGTTCTATTTCGGTTTTCAATTAATTTCGGTTTTCGGTTTCAATGAGGTACCCAGATTTTTATTTCGGTACACCGGTACGTACCGACACGTCCACGACTTATGTAACCTATATAGCTTTCTTGTGATTTGCTCGTGGTAACATAACTGAATTCAATGAATTCAGTTCATACAACTTCTTAGCGGATTCATTATAAATTTATCGCCAGAGAACCTGCGTAGCTCGAACAGAAACCACGACTTTTGAAATCTCATACAATTCTGGGAACTTTGTGGAGGATTCTGACCACCAGTTAAGAATGTTTTCATGGTTTCAAACACGCTTAAGTGCGAGAAAAGTCCCAATGGAATCCAGTAACTGTTTTGCTAGAGATCCAGCGTATCCAAATGGAATAAAAATCACCCAAAACAAGATTTTCGGTTGAAGTTTAGTTGTGGCCACCTCCGCTAGTTCTAACATGCGTACAATTTCGCGAACTGAGTCCCACACTTTCCAGTGCAGAAGAAAGTCATTATCTGCAGCCGCAAAACTGGAGCAAATGTTGTAGATGTCTTCCGCCAGCAAATATTTTAACATCTTGTATGCAGAGCTCCAACTCGTGACCAAATCTACGATGCGCTGTAAAATGTAAAATTGGCTGAAACAGCACGTCCAGGAGGGCCGGCGCCAAGCTTCTCTCAATCTCTTGGCGTGTGTGCTTATAATTTTTCGCACAAGAGAAAGGGACCTACAGTTTAACGCCGAATCCGAACGGCAATAGTTAGAGAAATTTTGCTTTTTCATGGCTAGTTACTTCACAGCTGGCGCCAGTAGCTGGTGAAAGTGAGCGGGTGTGTAAAAGCTTTTTTCTAAAGAAAGAAAATACTTTTTCTATTAGATGGTCCGAGGCGGGATCGAACCCACAACCTCCCGCCTCAGCACTCCGGCACGATGCGCTGTGCAAAGGTAATAAACCGAAACTGTACATGTACCAACGTTTCGGCTTCGTTCCGGTGCTATCGGTTCCATTAATAACGTTAAACTGTTTTCGGTTCTCAAGAAAAAAATTTGTATCGTTTCCGGTTCCGGTTACGGTACCTGATTTGAAACGGTTATTTCGGTTAACGGTTCCGGTACCGGTTCCGGTATTAAGCCCTGCTTTTACATATTGTTTAATTAGTCCCAACTTTATATGCAGAGGAGGTAAAATAGTTTTAGAACGCTGCACTACAGAAGATCGAATAACATTATGTAGCTTAGTTATCAATTCTCTCCTGTTTGGCCACACTTTTCCATCTATTCCTGTTATCCCACTTGCATAGAAAACCTGGAAATTTTGTATTCCCTGGCTGTTGGCCTAAGGTCATTGATATTGTTTTTAAGTCTCCTCAAATGAACCAGTTATGTGCATCATATTTAACATACCTAAGCAGAGTATCGATATTTTTGTAAGTCTCTTTCATTTGTACTGAGTGTGCGAAAGGTATAAATGCATATTTACTACAATTGTCTAATAGAACAAATAGAACTAAATATAGAAAAACAATAGAAAAGTCTCCAATCTTTGGGCCCATAGTTTTCGACTTCAATGCAATTTAAATGGTCCTGGCACATTTTTGCAAAACACTAATGATTTTAACTGGGAAAAATAAACAACATAATCATTCCCCTATTTTTATAAAAACTAATGGTAGTGTCTTCTGCAATTAAGTTTTTTTCCTATAGCCTCGATCCAAGGAGTTTATAATCGCGTTTCGTAAGATTAAGACATCTTACCAAGTCATTCAACTTAGTTTTAATAATTTTTAACATCTTCCCCATCACTATCATTGACTGTACTGTCGAACTTATAAGAAGGTAGAAATGGATGAATACTGTGGTTTTCGTAAAAAATTGGTTTTAAGACTTGAAATTAAAAACGTTTACCTTTCATAGACTCATGAGACTAAGGTTCTTGCCGAATTACCGGTATGAAAGACGGCATCCTTTTAGAATTGTTCAGTGTAAAAGAGCAACTAGTGTAAACTGAATTGCGAACCCATGAACCCATACTCCAGGTACAGAGTTTATATTGTAGAGTTTATATATTCTTGATCAGCAAGACGAGCTGAGTTGATATAGCTGTTTCTATGTCATCATAGACACAGCGTCAGTTAAAAGCCGTCAGTTTAAAGCTAGCCGTCAGTTTTAAAGCTATCTTAACCGAACTTTGCACGAAGCCTTTTGGTACAAACACGCTGCACATTTGTCGGAATCGGCCAGGTCGGATGACTATATCATATAGCTGCCATAGGAACCATCGGTCGAAAAAGTAGTTTTAGTAAGAAAAACCTTTTTGTCTTCAACGAAAACTCGCCCAAACCTCGTATTTCTAAGTTTTCTTTGCTTTTACATAATTCCACTAAGTTTGATTAACATCGGACAACTATATAGTATAGCTGCCATATAAAAGATATGTCTGAAAAAAAGTCTGAATAGGAAAAACTTGTTTGTTTTCAATGCTTTCTTTCCCAAACTCGTTACTGATCAATATTATATGCAATTCTATCAAGTTTGATCCAAATCGGATGACTATAGCATATAGCTGCCTTAGGAACCATTGGTCGAAAAAGTAGTTCTATTGAGAAAAACTTTTTTGTTTTCAATAGTACCATCCAGTTGTGAATACCTTATCAGTTGTCCGCACAATTTTGGGGAGTTCGGTCAAAATCGGATGAATATATCGTATAGCTGTCATATAACAAACTGGCAAGCAAATCCACAAAGCAGTAGTGCCATCAAGCTACAAAGCTAAACTTCGATCAAGCCGAAGTTTTTTTTTTTTTTTATTTTTATTTTATTATTTATTTTGTTTCTAAATTTCCTATCACCTTGTGTAAATTTGGCAACTTAATTTAGATTGTGTAGATATTCTCTTAACTTATCTGTTTATGTAAGTTTGATTGTAGGTGTAATGTGTCTGATTATGAGCGAGTTGTTTTGTGATGATATAAAATTTGTTTGGTCTCAAGTTTATTGAATGGGAGTTAGTTGCCAAGTTAGTATATTTGTCTGTTGGGAAGCTCCCTAGGGAAAAGTTTTTTGAGGCTTCGTCTTACTCTACTTCCTGCTTTCTTTCGTCTGCGCAGGAGTCTTCTGGCTAGTGTGTTGGGGTGACTTCTTAGTCTCTCCACGTAATCATGCCTGTTTATTGATTACGTCACCAATCTTGGGCACACTGAGGTCACTCTTCAAATGTCTTGTGCACATATAACAGGGTGCTCCCGATATTCTGCGCAGACACTTTGACTGAAGGACACAGAGCTTTCTCAGATGGGATTTCGCAGCGATTCCATATACTTGGATCCCACATCTCCAGGAAAGTGCTATGATAGCTTTGATATATATGCACCTTATTTCGGAGTGACAGCTTGTTTCCGCTAGAGAGAAGCCATCCCACTTTCGTTTACTCTGCCATATAGTAACCTTACAAGCGCGTTGATATAGGTTCCGAATGTAAGGCGCTTGTCCAGATATATTCCCAAGTATTTATGTCCAGGTAAGTGACGTAATAGTTGATTGTTGAAGAATACGCCTGTACACTCATTATGACGAAGTGTATAATTTACACTGACACATTTAGCTAGGTTAAGCAATAGTTGATTGTTGAAGAATACGCCTGGACACTCATTATGACGAAGTGTATAATTTACACTGACACATTTAGCTAGGTTAAGCTCAATGTTCCATCGTTTCGCCCATCTGCCGAATCGATACAAATGCTGTTGGATGACATCAGTGGCATAATAGATATATTGGAGGTCTTCAATGGGTATTGTTCTTCCAGTAGACATATCACAAGTGTAGAGAGAATAGAGGGTTGGTCCAAGAACACCTTCTTGAGGCACACCAGTGCGTATTACCCTCACGCTGGAAACAGCCCCTTCCAATACTGCCGAGAAGGTCCAGTCCGATAGCTGTATAGTTGAGGCGGTAAGATGTTTTTTACCTTACATACACACAAAAAAATCTGTGGTTAAATTTAACCGATATTTTGGGTTAGAAATGCGCCAACCCAAAAAGTCGGTAAAATTCACAAAATTTGACAGTAACTATCACGTAAACCTTTACGCAAAGAGAACTATTGCAATAGTAAATCTAACTGAAAATATCGTTTAGAAATGCGCCAACCCACAAAATTAGTAATATTAACCGATGCGTACAGTAAGTAAATTTTCTTACTGTGTGTACAGTAATTTTACCATAAAAATAGTAATTTAACAGCTGTTACTCAACTGAAGAAAAGTAGGGTTGGATACTATTTTCGCTGTCACAAGTTGCCAATCTACTTGAGCTCATCATCATCCCAGACCAGAAGAGGCAACCTTAATACCCCCACCCACCAATTTTGGTTCTGAAACAATTGTTTGAGTTAAACACATTTTTATTTTATTTGAAAAATTTTTACTTGGGGGGGGATTAGAACTCTGGGCCCTTGGACTGAACACGATTGGACGGACGTCTTTACCAGTTACGCTACGGCGCGCGTTAATAGAAACGCGTCTAACATATTACTTGTATTGAATCTGCCTAACCACATGCACGAAAAATTTCTTAAATGTCGCATAAATGAGACCACTAGTAATTCTCAAGTTCATAATTCAGTGAAAGTACAATATAAATATAAGGGCCAAACTGAAATTTTCTCAAATCAACAATTTTCGCGGTTAGATTTACTGTCGGTGGAGTTAATCCGTGAAGCAACAAAATTCATTTAAAAAGTTATACTATTTGTGCTGTAAGATTTACTTGTGGGTACAGTTAATTGCTGCAAAAACAAAGTATGAGATGGAAAAATCACGTCAGAGTAATTATTTCTATGGTAAAGTTACTGTAGTTAGCAGTAACTTATTAAAACAACAAAATATGTGAAAAAATATTTGTGGTTAAATTTACTCAGCGTACAGTTGTTAAATGCAACAACAAAATACGAGCTAAAATAAATACGTGAACTTTACAATTTCTTCTGTAGATTTTACTGTTAGCACAGTTACCAAGCAACAACAAAACCACATGCATAAGAAATTTCGAAAAAAGTTACTGTCAGCGCAGTTAATTTTACCCACCAGATTTTTTTGTGTGTAGTAGTCCAGCATGCCACACTCTATCAAAAGCCTGCCTTATGTCCAGGTAGACCGCAACAAGCCAAAGTTATCTTTCCTCTATTTTTTTATTTCAATCTATTATAGCTCGAAGATGCTCTTCCCTAGTTTTGACTCTATATTTTCTGAGCTTTTAACGATTGCCATTACGAAACTTTTTGCTGCAAATGTTCAAAATTAAGATTCAACATAGCCCAAAGAGCTATCTTTTTAAAAATTTAGCCAAAATTACGGTTCGTCGGCCCAGTGTGTCTTATTAACAGTAAAGAGCATAAATGGAGAATTATTTTAATCGGCTTGAGCCTGAGCAAGTAACAGGGGGTAGGTAGCCTTAGTCATCAGTCATCTGGACCGGGGGAAGGGTCTCGCTCAGCAGTTGGCTGCGCCTTCATCAGACATAATTACAAAAACTTTTCACCATTTTCATTTTAACTACAAGCGGCCAAAAGTATGCTATGGATTTTTGTTTCTTAAATTTTATTGCATGTAATTAAATTTTGTACGATACAATGTTTTCAAGCTCTACTGTAGCAGTTATTATAACTATACCTATTGTCAACTTGTCACGCCCCATACAGCTTTACATCCTTTTTTTTTGTTTTTTTGTTATTTGTCTGTGATTTACAATACTGCGTCCTTCGTACATGGTCATTGCTAAAAACGTAATAAATTTGTGTTCTTCTTTGTTGTTGTTGTCCTGTAACTGTCTGTCGCTCTGTTTATATGGCGGGAAGTGGGGCGCCTCCTTTGAAGTGGCAACGGTTGCTCATTTGTGGGCTATTTTCGTGTGCCTTTGGCCGCATGTCCTTGGGCCAATGCCTGTCGCTTACATAATAAGCGGCAGCTAAAGCTTTCTTCTTTGTTTATAAGTAATAATCATTTTTTTGGCGCTGCCACAAAACGATCTCAGCAAAAACTTTTAGCCGCACACACTAAACATTTAAGTCTAATGAAGCAACCACCAACCCACAACCCAGCACTTGTGGTAAACTTTGAGAAGCCGCAGCAACTGGCTGTTATGAGTAAGAATTTTAAGGCCAATTTGAATTTTATGTATCCAAATGACTTTCATACAGATAAGCTTTTCGATAGCTCTCATAAAAATCTCGTTAAAGCAGTCAGCGCAATTTTGCAATTATCCTTAGGATTCAATTATGTGCACTGAGTGTACATATTGTTCAAGTACAAGGATAATGTTAGACAGTGGGTTCATCCACATGCACACCCACAATTGACTGCCTGCCTGCCGATCGATATGGAAATGCCACGAACCTGATATTCAAATGCATCCACCCAACCCCATCAAACTGCTCCTCGTACTTGGGCTCTCTGTTTGTGTATTTTGCAATTAGAGGCGAACTACAAACATGCAGCCATCCTTGTTCAAGGAAAAATCAATTTCAACTGCAGAAGAATTCATGAATTGTGCACAAGCCAACTGCACTTTGTGGTTTTCAATTATTCATTTCAATTAACTAAGGAAAAAAGAGGTAAACAAGTAAATCAAAAGGAAAACAAAATGTCCGGTTAAGGTCAAGTACGATCTTCATTTCAGTGATATCAAACAAATGCATTATGCAAATGAACTAATCTTTAAATTGAATGAATCTCTCAGTGTTTTTTTTATATGAATTTTATTAGCTTTCTTTCCTTTTTTGAACTACTTGGTTTGGTAACTAAAGTTAAATTTAATGAACACTTAGTTACTTTTTGAGTTTCTATTCTATTTCGCTTTATGTCACCATAATAAGTATAACCAATCATTCATTTAATTTAAGAGTTCCAATTTTGTTTAAAATATAAATTAGTCAAAAAAAGTTGTGTATTCAGGGCGATGACAATGCCCGTCTTTAACGACGAAAATGTCCACTTGAGTTTGAAAATGGCACCTTCTATTTAAATCAAACCAATCAGCTGTTTTTGTCAACGTAGCATTGTGAATGTCAAAAGGATGACAATTTGTCAATGGAAATGGCAAAATTTTAAAAATGAAAATAACAACTTAATGTTAGACTTTTACTCTACGAGTACTTACAGCTAGCCAAAAAATTTAAGAAAGCATCGATCTTAGTTTAAGTAAAAAATTTCTTGGATTGAGGGACAAAATGAACTTACATGGCAAGCTCCAAGAACTGTGCTACGGAAAATGTGAATTATCGAATCTGTTCCTAAAATTCCCTTCTGGCTCTAACACTTTGGTTATGGACTGAGGGGGTAGATTTCTGACCTACAGAAATCGATGTATTGGATAAGTTTTAAGTTCGTATCCCCCCAGCAAACATTTTTATCGCAGAAGATAAGAATGCGATTCTTTCAGTAAGTATCGATTAACTCTGGCGATATCTCATAACAATCGCATTCTCATCTCTCTTCGGGAAGAAGTGTGCCACTCTGCAACACTTCTTGGAGTTAAGAAAGAAAGCGATTCTTCCTGGAGATAAAAAGCGACTCTTCCTGGAGATAAGAAAAGTTATATTCTGGAGATAGCGATGATAGTAAATCGTTTCCTTCCTGAAGATATGAAAGATGAGTAAACTGAGTCTCTTATGTGGGACGATACGGTTTTTTATTTCTATTATTCCGAAAAACAACAAATTAAACAGACTCATATTTTTTTTTTTTATTAAAAGTTTTTACTTCCTCTGCGGGGATTCGAACTCGGCGCTCTTGAACTGAAACACGTTTGGAACGACGTCTTAGACGGCTGCGCCACGCTGCGCTTGTAAAGCAACGCATCTAATGTGTTACTTGTATTGAATTAGATGTACTTGTTTTAAAAACATACACCAATTTTTGCTCTCAAGAACGAATTCCATATTCAGCCCATATAAATAGTGAAATTGAAATTTGCGACGACAATCTCATTCATATCTTCAAGGTGATGTTTTACCGATATATCGCCAATTTACCGATTAGAAGCGATACCACATATATCATTTTTATCCCTTGTATGTTAAGAATGCGATACCTTATGTATTTTGTTTGTGTAAATCGCCAAACTATCAGAAAACTCTCCCCTCAAACTATCGCCAAACTGTCTGTTTGACGAGAGAGATAAGGAACCCGATAAAATGTTTGCAGGGATGTTACAATTTATGTTTGGATTGGTGTTAGTTAAATGTTTTGTCAATGGGAATATTCTTAAAAGTCTTCTTCTGGCTGTGATACCATTTATCCTTCCTCTATGAAGTAGTTGCCATGCTAGCCGATTTGGTTGTCCTCTGAGTCTCCCAATATAGTCCGCAGATTGTTTGACAATAACGTCGCCAATCATTGGGACATTTATTTCCTGTTCCAGCCTTTTAGTGTACATGTACCAGAGCGCTCCCGATATTCTGCGTAGTACTTTGGCTTGGAAGCCACGGATCTTTTGTAGATCCGTTTTAGCTGCAGTACCAAATACTTGCGGTGCGTATCTTCATCCGGGTGCAATGATTGCCTTATATATACATATGTATCTTGTTCTTTAATGACAATTTGTTTCTGCTATCCCAATTGAGCAGCTCTTCTACACACCGACCTTGTGAGCTGGCTTATGTGCAGGCATTATTTTATTTCAAGAATGTTTTGGGGTTGACTTTAGAATTTATAAGACTTCGATAAAGAACATTTTGCACTTATTTTGAGAGTAAATCGGGATGTACTTAAGACCATAACAAACTAGTAAATAGTATGCCCAAAATATTTTATAATAGTTCGAAACCTACTTAAAGTAACCTGAAACAAGTACTTCGGGATTGAAAAAATCGTACTTGAAATAAGACTTTTGTACTTGAATCAAGTATTTTCGTAATTATCGTATTATTGACACCGTTTGTACTTGATTCAAGTACAAAGTTCTTGGTTTTTTTTTCTGAGTGTAAGTTTATTTTCATATTTCAGCAGGAGTGTCAAAGAAAGGGCAAAGATACTTCAGCTTTTGGTAAAAAACTTCACATGTTCGAAACTAAAAGAATTATTATCTCTGGGTTATATCCAAAATCCATTATTTTGAGTTACGACAGTCTTAAAGTAAGTGAGCTAAATGTTATATTCAAATGTCGCACAGTTACGAAAATGAAAAAAAGGGAGACAAGCAATTGAGAACTCAGAAGTAGCGGAGCATTTAAGATAAAGGTATGTTTACACAAGCATATAGTTGGCCCAAATTTTGAAGAAAATTTAGCTAAATAACCGAATTTAGCTCTTTACGGCCACAGTTATAGTTTTAAGTCCTGCAAAATCTACAATTATGGATATTCAGACAAATTTTCATCAAAATTTGGGCCAACTATATGACTGTGTGAACGTAGCTTAAGAAATATTTTTGCTTGAAAATGTGGTCGACTGTGTCGGAAATGAAGTGCAACTTTAATTGATTCAACTGAAAATAAAAACGTATATTCGCCAAAATTTTATATATAAACGAGAAGGCCAAGCAAACTTCGTCTGCGCCGAAGTTTTTATAAACAATGCTGGTTTAGAAATAACAAAGCTTAAGAAAGCCAGCATTAATCACAACAATTGTTTCTAACTAAATCCAATTTTACGACAGAAAAAATGTTGAAAAAATTTTGCGAATCTGTTTGAAAACATATCAAATAAACAATCACCAAGATTGGGAACTCTAACATTGAAACCAAACATTTTTTCTCACTAAGACCCATTTTCCGACCGATGGTTCCTATGGCAGCTATTAGATATAGTCATCCGATTTTAACCAAGTTTTGCAAATCTGTTTGAAAGCATTTAAAATTAATAATGACTGAGTTTGGGGACGCTAACATTGGAAACAAAAAAGTTTTCTCAATAAGTCCCATTTTCCGACCGATAGTTCCTATGGCAGCTATAAGAAATAGTCATCCGATTTTGACCAAATTTTGCAAATCTGTTTGAAAGCATTTAAAATTAATAATGACTGAGTTTGGGGACGCTAACATTGGAAACAAAAAAGTTTTTCTCAATAAGTCCCATTTTCCGACCGATGGTTCCTATGGCAGCTATAAGAAATAGTCATCCGATCCGGTCGGTTCCGACATATTGGCAGCATGCCGTAAAAAGAAGACTCTGTGCACAGTTTCAGCTTCATAACTTTAAGACTGAGAGACTAGTTTGCGTAGAAACAGATAGACTGACGGACGGACAAATCTAAATCGACTTAGCTCGTCGTCCCGAACCTGATCAAGAATACATATTGTTTATGGGATCAGAAACGAATATTTCTATGCGTTGCAATATAAAACATTAGGCTGATATATTTTGTTAAGTTTACAATCAAAAGTGAACATAAAACTATTTGTTTCTTTTTAAAGATTTCTTTTGACTTTTTACTTTAAAAAGAGTATTATTTCGGCGTTTTATGATTTCAGCTGATCGCAAAATTGAAGGTTGCTTAAAGTTCTTTCCAAAATGTAAACAAATTTGCACAAAGTGGTTTTTTCACGATAGACTGAAAGTGGCGCTGCGAGTTCCCTACAATTTTCTGTTTGATGTGAGGTCAGAAAATTTCGCCTGAAATGAGTGCTAACAGTGGAAGTTCCCCTTTGATAGTTAAAAAACTAATAAATCTACTTACTTTGTGATTCATCAGACTGGCAGATATGTATCTATGAACGAGTACATCAACTCAGCTTGTCATTTTCATCAATACCATCAATATTTATACTTTTATTGCTATAGAAATGCTTGTGGTTGCTGCCGGCACACACACACACCCGCACACGTTAACAGAGCCGCTTTCTGTTAGTTGTCTGCTGTTAGCAGCTGGAACACAATATTCTGTTCTGTTCTGGTTCGCTCTTTTCAAATTTTCCTCAGTTTTGTTGTTTTCTTGATTTTTTTTTTTCAGTACACAGCTGCAGAGCTCGGACAGCAGTTTGTTTTTGCTTTCGCGGGCGATTGTTTTTTTGCGATTTTGCTAGAATAAAAATAGTAAAATGTGAAAGTTTTAAAACAAAATTTTGTGTATACTTCCCTAGCATTTACAAAAATAAAAGAAACCAAGTTTGTGTCGTGGTGTGTGTTTGAAAAACTGGCGCCTTTTTTTTCAAAAATACTAGCAAAGACCTGCAGTCGTACGACCCGACGTGTTACAAATCAAAACAAAATCGAAGAAAGTGTTTTGGGAGGGAAGAGGTAGGCAACAGCCGGCTGTTGCTGATTTTGAAGTGACCGGCGACGGCGGGAAATCGAAGGTGAAATGAATGAAATAAAATCAAAACATATTCAGCAGACAACCAATTCAAATTGTTAATTTTTTAGTACTCCACGTTTCTGTGTTCTATCTATTTTTAATCATTTCCGTTTTCTAATGTCTGCTGCTGTATTTTAGATTTATTTTGGTCTCTGTGTTTTTTTCATGTTTCCAGCTGCTCTAGATTTTAGGTTCTCGTTTCGCATTCCAAAATATAATTGTTGCCATTGCCGGGTCATTTGTCTACGTCGCGTCGTCGAGTTGATAACAAATGGCCACTGGTAGCATAAAAATCTACCTACTCTGCCTCAGACTTGGCCCACATCTTTGTTTTTGCATTGTACATGCATACATAAGTACATACATATATACATATACGCATCATGGGCCTGCGGACTCATATTTTGTACCTATATAGCATTTACAAAGAAGAATGAGTCAGAACAAGTGTCGGAGTGAAACACGTTTTTCGCTACACAAGTAAAATAAAATATTTATTAGAAACCACATGCTTACTTACGCATTTGTATACACAGAGCTGGTATTACAAGCATGCCAAATTTATTATAGGAATTTAATTGTCACTCAAATTGATTTCATTATCAATTTCTACGCTAAGTCTACTCACATCTATAGGAAGGGAAAACTACGTCATGAATTCATTTATTTGCTGTTGTGTTATCTTTAGTTTGCTACTTTTTCGTTGTACAACCAACCAATATTTATCCAGAAGCTTGTCAGCATATGTAATCGAATTTACACTGAATCAAATATTTTTGTTACTAAAACTTCTAATATGATGACATACTTCTTGTGACCGATTTGATTTATTTCCAAAATAAAAGTATTTTAAAGAAAATACCTTTAGAATTCTAAACATAAAACAGAAACTCAACAATTGATCAAACTATGGCTTGATTTCCCAATTGGAAACCGTTTTCGGTAACCAGTGTTTAAAACAGTAACCGTAACTGAACCTGCAGCTAAAATAACTAACATCTTTATGCTAAATCTAAGCAAATAACGTCCAGACATTGAAATAACACGGATGCATCCTTATCTACATTTCGTGGGGTACTATTTATATTTCGGGAACTGGTCACACTAATGTCAATAGCTAAAATCTGGTAATTCCAAAAAAAAAGTTTGTAAAAAGCCTAAACGGACTATGCGGAATCCAACGCGAAAAAAAACCCTTTTTACGGCAAGGTGTTCATGCATAATCTTACATATGCTGGTGGAACTTATGTTTAGGGATGCCTCAATCTCACGGTATGCCACATGAAGATCTTGAATGGTGCTGATGGTGCTTTATCGCCATACAAAGAACAGAGCTGAGATAACTCTTGTTGAGATAATGCATGTCGAAATGTATTCAACGAAAACCGTCTCTTGAAATTTTCATTTTAAGGCCAAATTCATTTTTTCAACTCACTGTAAACAACACAAATAGCGCTACATAAAAACGTTGTGAGACCATTTATGCTAAAAAAAAATGTCAAATCTTTTTCTGGTGTTGCCAGATTTTAGCTATTGACATTATTGTGACAAGTACCCTACGTACAAAAACTAGAAAAAAGTCGGTCAAACCCGACTGTAGAGGTCTAAAACAAACTGATCTGTCCACAATTATAAGGAGTCTACGCTGCATTTCGAACCTCTAGCTCTTACCATCTCTGATATCTGAAGGTATACGGAGGGGTTTTAAGTACACAGAACTTATACATGCATGTTTTAGACGGTTTGCGGTTGTTTTGGCAATATTTGTTCATAAATACAGAAAAACAGGGCACACAAAATTCCAAAATTTACTGGTCACATCTGAAATTCGGCAGAAGGTTTGGTCCGGGGGTTCGAACCCGTTGGAAAGTATAATATATACATATTAACTTATACTATGCACTTTTTATGCTGTGCTGTTTTAATGCTTATAACCAGGGATCGTAAATAATAATTATTTTGCATATTTTTAGTCAAAAAAACACCCACTTAGAATCAGTGTTGGGCATTAATCAATTAAATTGGCAACCAATTGATTAATCAACTAATAACTTTAACCAAATAATACAATTGTAAATAAAATATTAGTTGCAGCTTGCAAATAATTTAATTGTCACTTGCAACTAAATCAATTGCAATTGAATTTTTCAATTGTTGTAGACTTCAGTTAAAACTAACAATTAAGTAAGCCGTGTGATCTGTAGTTCAAAGTTTGTACAGTAAAATAATTTTGTTCCAAAAACAACAGAGAAAGTCGGCCAAGCCCGACTATAATATACTCTGTATAGTTCAAGCCGCCGCTCGCATTTGCTGCCGATTATAATACATCCAAGGAGCCATGCAATATTTATCGTGCAATATTTATACTCTGTACCAAAGGTACACAGAGTAAATTAAGTTTGTGCAAAAGTATGTAACATGGATAAGGAATCATTTGTGAGCCTATAAAGTATATATATTCTTGATCAGCATCAGCAGCCAAGTCGATATAAACATGTCCGTCTGTTCGTCTGTATGAACACACAGATCTCAGAGATGGTTAGAGATAGAGGTTTGATATGTATGGGACATATACTTCTCATACCTGCAGGCAGATCAGGGTCAAGTTTGGTTCTGAAAAACAACATGATGTTTTAGACCAGCGGTGGGCAAGCCTTTGCTCCCATTGCTCCGAAATTTTTTAACGGCACCAGTTTTTTTGGCGCCAGTCAGTCTCATAATAAACTGCGTCGCAAATTAACTCGCTTCAAATTGTGTACCACAATAAAATCAATGCGACTCGAAGCACTGCGCCTACAGGACTCTCTGATAACGGTTGTTAGGCAAGGCATCAAAGACATTACTTGTATTGAATCTGCATAAATGCACATACCAATGTTTGCTTGCTTGTAATTCGCAAGTTCGAATTCATTGCACACGTTTCCTGTAGATGGCCCACATTTAGCATTCAGCATTTGTAAATCTTAACGTAAATTTAGAAAACCTGCATGCCACATGTGATAAGCAGTTTTCTAAATGAAAAATGTACGAATTCAGTATTGATTTTAAGCTAAATTTTCCGTTAAGAATTTCCACACGCATGTTGATGTAGAAACCCTAAATCGTTATTTGGAAATATGCTGATTTTCTAATGTGCCTTTGCCCACGCAGCATTTAACTTTTCTACAGCCGTTTCAATTTTTCATTTCTACATGTTGCATGCAGTTTTTCTGCACGCCACGTGTATCTTCCTGCAGTCTACATTTAGCGTGTGCCATATAGCAGACCGAAATACGTTTCGTTTAGGATTGATGTTTATACACGCGACGTGTAGCCAATTTTGTTTTCTCTGTGTGGTGTATTTAGCTAAATCTCCAACAAAAACACGGGAGGTTTGAAACCAAACAAAATGAAATATTGGAAATCGGTTGGAATTTGTTTGGAAGAGGTTGCCGTGGCACCCCCGTCTGTGTACCTTTGGTACAGAGTGTTATTTATTGTTGGGGAAATGGAGCACCGCGACCAATTCTGGTCTATTGTGCCCCCCTACTGAATTTAAAACACTCCTAGCAGCCCTATTTCCTGCACAAATGTCAGGATTTTCGTGGGATATTGATATTGTTTGGGTGTAAAATGTGTTTCCCAAATATATTGAGTCAGCGGTTCGCTGGAACATCGCAGAGGACTCCTCCTTCTCTTTACAATATCTGCATAGTTGGGTGTTTGTTAGTCTGCATTGGCCCGTATAGAGCTCTGTCAAAATCCTGAGGGCATATGCTTGTTGGATTAACTTTTGGAACCTTTTAAGGTTGTGGTTTCCTATTAATATAGGTACAGAGTATAAAAAGGTCTAACCGAATATCAAAGACCACCAATCAATCTAATACATTTTTGACATTGTGTCTGCATAACAAAAGAATAATTTGATTTATGATTTTGTACGTGGGCATAATACAACCTTGGCTGCTATCGTTACAATATCTATGTTATATGTACATACATTAGGTCACGATCCTAATTAGTCACATATTATATATATATATTTCAATCGATTTTTAAGCTTTTAATAGTGTCCAGTTTAGCGTTTTTGACCATTTTTCTCTGTATTTTTTTGAGATAGCAATAGAAAATGAAATTGTTAAAATATTAATTTTGCCTTACATGGGTTTATTTCGCTTTAAATTATGCGAGATAAGGCTTGTGCATGATTTCATTCCATTTCTTAATGAAGCATGTACGAGAACATTCACAATCAATAGTTCTTGACTTTCGTACACTGTGTGTGTCCGTCCACGCCAAACCCACAAAAAAGCGCGGAGTCTCGATGCGTTATCGCAAAACTTGTACCCCCCCAAATATTGTACATATGTATGTATATGTAGAACCCTCAACTGACAATTCCAATGCCATTCTAATACATTTTTGGTTTTTGGGGTTAGTTCAACACGGCTGGCTGTCAGTCATTTGTTAGCATTTGTTGTAACCGCAAAACTTATTTTGTTTCGATTTGATTTGGTTGTTACATATGCACATATCAAACATACACGTATGTAAATTACATTTCACATGGTTCATTTGCAATAAGATGTTGGTTTGCAAATAACAGGATGTGTTTTTGCCAAAAGAAAGAAAATAAATTTAAAACTTTTCATATAAACAAGTGTTTGCTCTTTGCATGCATTTTGAGTGCCAGATTATATCTCATACGTTCATTAAAATTCCCCAACTCCTGTAAGATCTAGTAGACCGCGTGTGTTTGACAATCTTGTTTTATATAGATCTCTCCCTGGAACCATCCGGGTCATAAAAATAAATATTTAAATACAATTCAACTCGCTTGCATTCATAATTGTGCTTAAAATTAAGCTATTTCCCCCGCAATGTTTGCCAAAGCACGACTCTGTACCTTTGTTTATTGAGCTTCATCAATGCTCAACGGAGCCTTACATCGCATCATTATACAGGTATTTGCATTGACTATGAATTGAAATTCATATACTAACATGTGGCAATTGTTTAATACAAAAAGTGTGCAGCCATAAATTGCATTTGGTTGCGCAGTTTTGGCCAAGTAGCCGAGAGACTCGTGTGTGTGGTGGATGCATTCTGGATAACCGCATGCGGCCAGTACAAGTGGATTATTACCGGTTTACAGTACATTTTGTATCTTCCGCTATAGTTCATCGGTTACATAATTCAATTGATTTTGATTTGTTTATAAATAATTTTTGCATTTCCCCCTTTGCGTGTTGTGCTATTGATTATCCATCCAACTGTTACGACAAAGTTCGCATGTGAATCTCTTTTCTATTTTCCCAAAAATATTTGAAAATTCAAAATGTGTTTGCCGTGCGCATTTATATTCTTGGTTCTTCGCCAACAAAAAAAGTCCCAAATGGTTCTTTGTTTTTCAAATTTTCAGTTGTGTGTAAATTTCAAACTGTTGACCTTTAAAAATTAAGTTCCCTGCCAATCCTTTGCTCAAATATTTACGCTTTATATGGAATTAGTCAACCCAGTGGCCAAAGTAAATATTAGTGGAAGATGGAGGGGTCATCAACATACACCCACAAATTAAATATTAACACATTTTGGATATACGCCGGTGCCGGTGATGTGCGAAGAAATCAATTAAATGGCCAAATGTCTGGGGCACAACTGTAAAGCGCTTTCAAGGATTTTGTCTATGGTGGTGTTGATTTTGTTGATTTCTTTATCCAATTTATATGGACAGTGGGCAATTTTAAGAAAATTTGTTGCTAATTATTATTCTCTATGTACATTTTGACGCTTAAATTGGCAAACAGCCATAGAGTGGGCGGGGTTTCCCTAAAACATTTCTCGTCTGCGCACCATCTTGCTGTTTTCTCTGACCCTTGCCATGTATGTATTTACTTTTGGTATGCATCCGCTGTGCTAAGCATCTGTTAAACATTAAATATTAGACTTTTAAATACATAAATTATACTTTTGATTTTTTAAGTATTAATACCTAAAGATTTTTAAATTATGAAAATATTTTTGTAACTGACATTTGAGATTAATAGAACTTAAGCGCGCTACCTTATACCATTGATTTTGTGTGCTTGCTTACGAAATTCATTGCATTTAAGGTGAATTTTCCTATATTTTCAAAATCTTTAAGCACCGGCCAAAGAGCCAGTACGAAGCATGTACACACACAAAGCTTCTGTGACTTGACGATTGCTACTGTTGTCGGATTTTGCTACAAGCCTGCCTTCGGGATTCCCAAGCTGGTATAGCAATTCAGTCATGAGGTAGCCTCTGCTATTTCATTTAAGATAGGCAAAGATCGCTGATGATTAAATTGTGGAAATTCATGAAATAGCTATACGTTCAACTACCCTACTTTGTGGTGTTGTGCGTGTCTTTTTTTTATAAATGTTATGAACATCATAACTTACTGACCTAGAGCCCGCTCAAAAATTCTATGATTGATAATCAAAAGGTCACTAAAACAGTCACATTTATTTATTTATTTAAGGGCCATTTTCACAACTTCTAAATAGCTTCTTTGTGTCAGATAAACTAACAATTTACTCTGTTATATGCTAGTTTATGTGACGGATTGAGCTATGTAGAAGCTGTGAAATCGGCCCTAAATCTATTTCATCCCCTTCCGCTGCAATACAGTTATGACAACGAATTTTTAAGTTATCATAGCACTTGGCAAAGTCCTACTTCGGAATGGCCTCCAGAGCCTTCTGCGATTCAGCTTTCATTTTCTCAATCGAGTCAAAACGGTGCCCCTTTCAATTTGATCACAGTATATTAACATTATCTCAAACATTAATGATTATTTTAACGTGAAATTTTACACAGCTGTCACTAACAGTCATAGCTTGTAAATAACTCTCAACCCTATTTTAAGTTCGCTCTGCTCACGTCATTGTCTGTTCTGTTATCGCGCTTACTGTTAAGTGGCTGTGGTTGAACATACAGGACTGTTCGGTCTGACAGCAACCCCTTAACAGGTCCAAGTCAATCAATCGATCATAAAATGTGTACTTTTCGAAGACCAAACTGTCAAAATGTTAGTTGAAAAGGTTCCAGACTTTATCGTGCTGTGGATCTTAGCAAAAGCAGAGAGAGAGAGAGAGTCAGTGCGAGAGAGAACGAGAGAGCGCATATAGTCTGTCGCATACATACATATTGATAGCCAAGCACTACACACCGATGCATACATACGAAGAAGACCTTTTGTGTGTGTGAATTTTGCCAAAAGGGCCGAGACAGACTTGAAAAGACAAAAAGGCAAAAAAATTTGTTTCTTTCCTCTCACAACCAAAGAGAATCAAAGACCGCTGCTAGAGGTTGTTTTTGTCCATCTATTTAATGTGGTCCCGCGAAAGCTGTCGTTTTCTGACAAAGGCAAACGGGGGTCCGATTTTTGCGACCTCTGCTAACAGTGTTACCAAGTTGCAGAAAGAAAATAAATAAGAAAGTCGGTCAAGCCCGACTGTAATACACTCTGTACCTATAGTAACAGCGCTGCTGCTGCTGCTGAGCTACGGCAGCGAACTTTCCTTGGTCATAACTTGATTAATAGATCGCGCCACTAATTGATTATCAAAACTGACAAATAGATCACGCCACTACTGTGACTATTTCAAAACTGACCAATAGATGGCGCCACTAGTATAACCAATTGAAAACAGATCTTTGATGGGAACTAACTTTTGGTAGTAACTTGAGTATAGTTCATCCGGTCTTAATCATACGGCAAATCGATAAATAATCTTGACAACTAACTATCTCTAGAAGATACAAACCATCTGTCTACGAAACTATGGGAGATATAACCGAATTTTCAAATTGCGGGGGCGTATCAAAAATTGAAAATAAACTTGATCTGCCTGTAAGTTTAATAATTATATGTCCCATACATGTCAAACCCCTATCTCTGCGTTCATACAGACGGGCATGCCTATATCGATTCGGCTGGTGTTGTTGATCAAGAATATACATATATATTTTATACGGTAGGAAAAGATTCCTTCTCCCTGTTACATACCATAGCGAGAGCGTAAGTTAAAGTCGGCTCTAACTTACTTCG
Source organism: Lordiphosa magnipectinata (assembly GCA_037044535.1). Taxonomy (NCBI): domain Eukaryota; kingdom Metazoa; phylum Arthropoda; class Insecta; order Diptera; family Drosophilidae; genus Lordiphosa; species Lordiphosa magnipectinata. The sequence goes on from JBAMBO010002859.1 coordinate 113,156, forward strand.
ATATACCTGTTACTCATGGAATAAAATGATTAATATCCTGGGGGAATCAAAATTTGTAATTTGTATGCCCTTACTTCGAGTCATATATATGACCCAACTAAGACTGCTAGCGTAGTACCTTTAAAATGTTTGATATATATGAGTTTGTTTTAATTCTTTCGAAGGCTTTAAATCCTGAGATCAATTTCATATTTTCACAAAGCAAAAATAATTCTGATCTCATAAACCAATATTATCAGGCATGTTCTCAATTCCACTTCCACGACTACTTTTTGAAAGTGGAATTGATTCATGTTCTCTCAACACCAAAACGTAAGAGTGGTTCGTTTTGAAAAGTAATGCTTGTTGGTCGGTGGAATGAAAAGTAATTGCCAAATTACGCTCTCTTACAGGGGCTAGATATACATTAAGTTAGAAATTGTTAGTGAAATTTGATTTGCATTTCTGTCTTTAATTGATTTACAAGGAATTTTTTTGTTAAATGTGTCTTGAAATTGGCATTGAAACCGAAAAGTCAGCCTCTTCTATCTTCGACTGCTCCGTTTTCGATCGTTTCACTTGGAATTGTGGATGCTCTCTTATGTATCTAGTGCCAAAGTAAAAAGAGAGCAATTACATTCGGAATTGCGAACACAAAAATTATTTTTTTTCGATTAACTTTTAAAAAGGTAGTGAAATTGAGAACATGCCTGTATAATTTTTAACAGTTTCGGGTTCACTTTCCGTTTGGTTAACTGTATGAAAATTTGGAGTTTCTGGTTGGAACCAGTCCACCAAAACGGCCAAAAAATGCTCAAAATAGTCACTTTTTGCTTCTTAATGTTGAAATTTTCGAAAAACCTGTCATGATGGATCATTTTCAAAAACAGACAGAAAAACTTAAAGAATCACTACCGCAACTTCTATAAACCTTATATGTATTTGGACCTCACCACAACCTAGTGTTAAGGAAAACAATAATCGTACAACCCTTTAAAATTTTCACCATGCGAACTGTAAGAAAAATATACTTCGAGTTTGTAAGCGTTCCATATTTATAAAGAGGTTTTAAATCGAAGAAGCAAAACTTGTTAAAACATTGCATTAGGTTTTCGACTATAGTAATCTATTTGATTAATTTTTTCGGTTGCTAACCACTTACAAATATCTTCCTCTTTTTCTTCAATAAAATTATTTGGCCAATTAATCTAATGAGCTGCTTACGCTAATTTCATTCAAAGTTTACTTGAAATTTGTTCAAAAATTTTCGTTAACACCTCAATTGTCAGTTAAGCGGCTTAACGCCCTTTTAACCAAAGTCACTGAACTCGAAAATTAAATTCATTTTGTTTGGGGTCCGGGTAACCATTTGTTGTGGTTACCACAATGTCAAGAGCAAGTGGGCCAGACGATTGACGCCTCTGATCATAATAAATTTGCTTATCATTTTTATATAATGCAATTCTGTCGCCAAACAGTTGCACAAATAGACCCAAGACAAACAATTTGAATATAAACATCTTCAATTGATGAGCGCAGCCAGCAAGTAAAAATAATTATATACTGTCAATTGGTGGATTGGTGTTTTTTTTTTGCGTACATCGCCCTTCAATTTATCAGCCTCGACGAGGGGTCAGTTGTCAGTGCTCTTGAATGGAACACCAATTGCTTAATTTGGCTCTGTAGATAAAACCTAATAGCCAATTAAATTCGGCACCTCTTATCTTGAGCTCTGATTACTAAAGACACCAAATCAACGGGCACTTAACAACTAAAAATTTTTGGTGTCTGCTTTGCAATTAGTATTTAGTAACTAATTTTGCATGGCGCTAAGTGCACTGGATTTTTCCAGTTCGAAATGCAAACAAATCATAAAATTTCTAAATTATGCTAATTTTATTTTAAACCGCAAACCGCAATTGCAAACCGACCGAATTTAACTGAAAGTGATAAACGATTAACAATGAAAAAAAACAGAGGAAAGCTAACTTCGGCTCGACCGAAGTTTATTTACCCTTGTAGCTTGTATGATTTATACATATTAGTAGTCTGATTCCACTGACACAAATATATACATTCGGCCAAATGTACATATTTTTGACAAGGCCTCCTATATACATTTTCTACACCCAATTTCTATGGCAGCTATTCTATATAGTTGTCCTATCAAACTTGGTGGAATTAAGTGAAAGCATAGAAAACTTATAAATACGAGGTTTGGGGACGTTTGCGTTGAAGACAAAAAAGTTTTTCTCACTAAAACAACATTTTCGACCGATGGTTCCTATGGCAGCTATATGCTATAGTCATCCGTATCAAAAGACTTCGTGCAAAGTTTGGTTAAGATAGCTTTAAAACGGACGGAGGAGATAGCATAAAAACAGACGGACAGACGGACATGGCTATATAAACTCAGCTCGTCATGCTGATCAAGAATATATAAACTTTATGTGGTCAGAGATGCTTTCTTCTATGCGTTACAAACATTTCGACAATTTTAATATACCCTCTACAAGGGTATAAAAATATTATGGAAAAAATAATCATTCAGACATGAGAAAATTCGATATATTAAATTAAGAACAAAATTTAATTAAAGACTTCAATCATAATGATACAGATTCTAGACACTTTATAAATGTATCAAGGTTTTGGTTCAGAGAGATGGTTGCAACTACTCATCTAGATTCGTCCACGCTAACAAATATGCCTACTCTTTCCAAACATCAATGATTTAACCTGATGCGGCAAAGAAAACATCATTTTATTCCACACACACACACACACATCTTGTATGTATTTCTGGACTCCATTCGATCACGTGAAACTTTTGCCTTGATTTTAGCACTCTTTCGTTGTTTGGTTTGAAAAGAGAGATACCCGAATCGTCGCCCTTAAGTGTTTATTTTGCTAATAGTTTAAGTAATTGTTAAGGTGTTATATTTGCACAGATAGCCCAATCCATGTTAGTCCGAAGGCTTCATGCTGAGTGAAATTGCTGGATCTTAACCAGTTTAAATTGGTTATTGCGACAGGTCAGTCGTCTGATACACTAAACAGATAAAACACAAGTGCAAACAGTTGAAATTTAACAAACATTTGTGGCCATTTTTCTTTACAGGCGACGTCCAGCACAAAAAAGGGGAAAGCCAAAGGACACTTAGCAAATAGCACATGGTAGTATGCCACAATCGATGATAGCCCCGTGCCAGCCCCAGCCAATTCAAACAACATAAATCAACACAAGCACACACACACACAATGCGAATCCTAACAGAAAAGGATTACGACAGTGCCACACCGGCACTGCAACAGCAAATGAACCTGGCCCGACGTGCCTGCTGGAGCAATCAAGCCACATCAATTGGATTTCCCTCGTCAGTAAATGAACTTTCGATTGGTGCTATCGAAGCTAAATCTAGAATTCCACCGAGTGAGCAGACCCAAGCACAAGCACCTAAAATTCAGCTTGGGCTGTTTAGCAAAAAGATGCTGCTACTCTGTGCCATTTTCCTGCTCCTTTTGGCTGGCTCCATTGAGGCGCGTCCGAATATGAGTATCCTGGCAACGAATGCGGTCACCCAGCTTAATGTGAGTATACTCAAAAATTAAATAAATAGGAAAGATTACAAAAAACGCACGCAATCGATAGTCATCAATGGAGCAGTCCTTTAAGCTCTTAGCTTGATTATAGTTGTGGGTAAAGAGGGCGCAGTCGTCATAAAAGCTTAGACTTTCCTTAGTTCCCCCAGGGTAAAGTACAGTCCTTAACTAATGACGTTGCCATAATTATGGTGATTATATTGTTTTTCCAAATACCAAAATATACTTTGAACGATACTTCCGTTAGAATAGAATGTAAAGCTTGGTGACTATGCAACGTATTAGAGGGGGGCTGTTGAAAAATTACGGCTGAAATCGGCTCGTTGTTTTAGCCACCTTTCAATTAATGTTGGTGCAAAACTTCTAAATATGTAAGAGCTTCGCTTTAAAAATTCTACTTCTGAAAACTTTTACAAGTGCCTCGATACACAACATAAACGCTGTTTATATACAAAAAAATTGCATGGTAAAGGCCCTTCAAAAGTATGCAAATTTGATTTCCTTTAATAACACTAGGCAACAAGGTCCGATGATTAGGATTTCTAATTTATTGATAACAAATGAGTCCCTTTTTTCAGGGTTGTATGGTCTAGTCTATGTCTATGCGCCTCGAGTACTTGATTCGGACTCACAATGCACTTTTCCAGTATCTTTTAACAGACTCTCCCAGATATTATCGTCAAAGACGATTTCTTAACTTTAAATTAAACTATGCCAAAGAATTCCACGAATTTTTTTTTTTAGCGAAATAACAAAATTGTCTACTGCACAAAGGCATGCCTTGCAAAATCAGTAAACCATGCTAGTAATTTGTATAGAATTCTGATGTAAATTTTCAACAACTCCCATTGCATACTTATGGGCAGTACAAAATGGTATCATTTGTAGCACATTTAAAAAATCGAAGAATTCTTTGGGATAGTTTATTTTGAAGTTTAGAAATAGCACTTTACGATCATATTTAAGAGAGTTGTATTAAAAGTGTTGGTTCCCCACAAAATGCGTCTAATTTAAACTTTAAGCTCAAATTAACAAAAATTCAGAGGTGATGGACCATTTCCCGACACAGATTAGTGTTCAGAACACGAAAGTGTTAATATACCACTTTGAATACTTGTGCTAGAAATGACATTTTATATTGCCCAAAAGCATAGTGCACAATTTTGTTATTTTGAGCACATGTATTATAAAATGATATATATTCGCTAAAAAAATCCTAAAATTGTTTGGAAGAGTTTATTTTAAACACAAAACGCGCTTAAAAATGGTCAAAATAGGCAGTTTAAGCAACTTTAAGCACAAATTATCAAATAACGAAAGGTGATGGAATAGAATAGAGAGTAAGCACAATAAACTGAAAAAAGTCTAATAGCTGCTATTTAGAAGTTGTGAAATCGGTCCTTAGTGTTAAGGTGTTTAGTCTTAGGTATAGCATACCTTAAAGTGTCTGAGTGTTCTTCGGATAGTGCTTGCTCTGGAGGTCATGTACCTCTCATTAAAATTTCTGAAAAGTTCAATATTTCTTACTTTACTTCTTAGGAAAAGTAATAAAGAGATTTGGTTTTGGTTTTGTGTTCATTTGATAACTTAACTTTGATGCTTCATAAAGCGTAGATGCCCATGACATGTGCCCTAGGAGCACAATTGTTTTTATAAACCACACTTAGAACCCGGCAACCACCGGTTGTCTTTGTATTTGTTGTTGTAAAGTATTCTACAAATTTTATAAAAATATAATTGTGATTTGCCGACAATTCTAATGGTAGATTTATCCGACCTCGAGCCGGCGAACATCCATTGACAATTAGAAAGGTCGCTAAATCACAATTGCATTATATTATCCTATCCATGGTCGGATCTCATCCATCTCCAATTAAAAAGGTCGCCAAATTACAATTGTATAAAAGACCTCGAGCCGGATAAACTCCATCTGTTTCATTAAAATGATTTAAACTCTAGTAGATTTCCGTATGACATTTATTCCAAAATCAATGTGGAAAAAATAAAACTAATTAACATTGTTCGCATGCCAATTTATGTTGTTAATAATTTGATTAGACGCGAACACATTCAAGTGGAAGGCAGATTAAACTGAAACTTTCAGCTTTTAGCTCACTGAGTCTTTCAAATCAATTTAAACACAATTCAAGTGAACTCACTGACCTAGACTAATATCAGAATAAAGTGAAATTGTGATTTCATATAATTACATTCACTCACTAAACGATTTTTCGTCACTTGTTTGTGTTATTTGTGGGTCGTGTGCGTGATAAATATAAATTATAGTAATTTTTCTATCGATGTTAGCGAGCGTGTCTCCAAATGTGGGTCTCCGAATCAAACTTTGCTAAATGTCCTATACCCTTTACAGTTACCGGAGGTCGCAACAGCACCGAGCACTTTACCACCACCTTTACCCCAGGCAGAGGCCTTTAAGAGCCCTGAAGATGTCGATGCCAGCGATGGTCATCATGCGACAGAACGTTATCCGCTCTCTCAGGTGGATTTTGCACGCGTCAAGACACCCTTCATCATTGGCATTTGGATACTGTCGGCTAGCATAGCCAAAATAGGTGAGTTTTTTTCCATTGGATTCTTACCAACTCGGGCGTGGGAGTGTTTTGCTGTTGCCAAGCAAAATCAATATGTTTTATATAATTGCGAATACATCGTCATGCAGATTTACGTCAAGTCTGTTCTGTGTATGTGTAGGTGTGCAGGCAGTGCGACTGGAAGGACATGGCATAAGCCAAAGTGTGCAACAAGCAGGCGGGGCCTTGAACCTACGCTGTTAACGTAAGAATTGGGAAAATTGAATAAATCATTGACAGGCGGCTCTGGAGTTTATGAATTCGATTTTCCTTTCCGTTTTAACCCCCAAAATTTATGGCTTCGTTACTACGTTATTCCGGCTCGTCCTTAACACCATAACAGTAATCTCAGGCCCGTACCTGGCCTTGACTTTCGCACAGAAAATCCATTTGCACCAAGGACATCCAAAGTTGGCCCCGGCAGGCATTTTCATATATTTTTCAGTTTCCAAGTGGGCGGCCAATTGAATAAGTTGCGTTGTGGCAATGTGTTTATCATGGACAGGGCAAACTAAAATAGGCAGTAAAACGTCCTTCACTTTTCCAACTTTGTTTCTTCCTCCTGTGAACCTGCGTAGTTCCTTTCGTTTTTGTTTCACTCTGTGAAAGTGCAAGCTCGTGTATTTATGTTACCATCTACATAATTTTTTTTTCGCATTTCCACTAGATTCGCAATATTTTTGTCTTATTTTGGTTCATTAAGCGTCACATAAGTGCTTTGCTTTTACCATTGACCCGAATGCCAAAAAAAAAAAGGAAACCCCCTAAAAGCCTAGACATACACACTTATTTGCATGTAAATGTGCCATTGTAGAAATGGAAATGTTTATTTTATCTTAATGGACGCACACAAAACAAACAAAAATTCGTAATTAGTGGAAATATTTGGCTGCCGTAATTTTACCAAGTTCAAATTAAAATGCGTTGCAAAAACGATGTTCTTTCAATTTCCATTTCTAGGTTTTCACATGACGCCCAAACTGCATTTGATATTTCCGGAATCCTGCCTCTTGATTGTGGTGGGCGTGGTAATTGGAGTGGTGCTGTATTTTTGCACCGATGTCGCCGTTTCTCCGCTAACACCAAACACATTCTTCTTCTACATGTTGCCGCCCATCATATTGGATGCGGGCTACTTTATGCCCAATCGATTGTTCTTTGACAATCTGGGAACTATACTGCTAATGGCTGTGGTGGGCACGATATTCAATGTGGCCACAATTGGTAAGTGAAAAGAAAATAGATTTAATTATGGATTTCCAAATGGTAGCTAGACTTTTTGGTTGACTGCCTTTGGCACTTGATTCCATCCAGGTATTAGTTTGATTATTGAATTATAACAGCAATTTGCTAGTATCAGCCCACCCCCCACGCAACTGACCGAAAATGACAAAAATAGGAGTTGGGGTTCCAAATTTAATAAAGAAAAAAATTGAGTAAAGCAAACTTCGGCTCGACCGAAGTTTATATACCCTTGCAGCTTGTATAATTGATATAATTTAAGGTTTTTAATAATTTTCGTCGAACATTCTTAGATAAGTTATATTCCAAACTCAGCAACAGATGGTTTTTTATATGGTTTTTGGTGTTTTATATTTTAAGTGGCAGCTATTCGATATATTTATCCGATTTTGACCAACGAACGTTTAAACCTGGGGATCCTTTTTCCATGTGGCCAAACTGAAACAATATCAACGTTGCATGTAATTGGCGATATTGTGGCTGGCGACAAATGATTTCGTTTAAAAAAACACTCAAAAAAATGATATTCTTCATATCTATTGGTGTCACCTCCGCCGTAAGCTGGCTGGTTTAAACAGAATTTTCGAGTCATTTTTTGGAAATCAGAACATTTTTGCTATTCCGATAGATCGAACTCAGGAACGAGAACAAGCCGACAATTTTGTGCTGCGAATTTCACTTAGGTAAGAGATTTCCATAAAAAAATTTTCATCGAACTGGTTGCTGATGTCAAATAGTTATATGTTTCTTCTGAATTTGACATATTTTATGGAGGACGGTCAAAAAGCAATACGCATATTACGTATAATATGTAATTTTGCCTTATGTACCACCACAAACAAAGAAGTTATCCGAGAATTCTTTTTCTTTAAGAGCAATCATCTCTTTAAGAGGTGGTGAATAAATGAGCGGTAAGCGGAATCCATCAGAATTAAGTCAAATTTACGAACTTCCGAGGCCTCTTGCAATCTGTTCTTCCACAACAAAAACTCTTAAATAAATGTGGAAAATATTTTTTCGAGTTAAACTTTCAGAATCCGTCGGGAGATTTTTCAATTACCAGATGTTTTTAAATCAGGACCAGTCTAGTGTATATGTATGTTTAAAATGAACACACATAATTATTACACAAGTAAAGTGAGTCATTTATTACTTGCTTACCGCAAATTCTTTACTACACAGAGCGCACATTCTAGAGCAATTTGTATTTTAACATTTGTTAGGTTCTAAAGAAGGAGAGACTTAAATGAGGTGCAATCAAAAAGTCAGCAAGCCCAGACAGAGAAATGAGAGCTTTATCGCTCGTTGATTAAATTTGCTAAACTCATTGAATGAAATTCTGACGAGGTGTCTGCTACTGCTGCCGAAATCTGGAATGGATGCATGTGTTGTGCTATTGATAGACACGTTTCTTAGCGATGAGAGCGTGACCTGGGAGATAGTCACGATTAGTGTAAATGCATTTTCGTGACTTCCACAGACGATAACTAAATAACTTTTCATTGATACTTCACAGTGGAATTCAATATGAGCACTTGTAAGAAAATGTGCACGGGTCGATTCCATTGGACAGCAGACAGATCGTAAAACTAAACAATGTGCTTATAGATACCAAACTTTGCAATGCTTATTAAAAAAAATTCGTTAGACGTTATACCATAGCAACCCCCCATGTATTGTATTGAATCTGCCACTTGTAATTCTCTAGTTTAAATTCAATGCTCGACCAATATAAAAGTGGCAACTGAAATTTCCGAAACAGAAATAAAAAGTGCTTTCAGTTTGAAATCAAAGACACGCACAATGGATTCAAAATGAGTTAGTTCTTGTTTATACGTTTCAATTGGGAAAATAAACAAGAAAAATTGCTAAATCCATCTCTCCATCTCTATCTCTACATGTCCTAAAGAAATGTCATGACAATGCCATATTAAATTTATATAAATACAAAATGCACTTATGTACACTGAAGCCACATATCTCAAAAGATAAGCGTCAGCTATCCAATTTGTAAGACATAAGTAATTGCAACTTGCGGTTAGTCTGTGAGGTTTGGTACTCGAGCGTGTTTCTCTTGCGTTACAAATTGACTGCCGGTCATTCATCTGACTCGTAGCTATTGTTCTTACCATAGTGTGGCACATCGACCATTAATCGCTTGTTTTGTTACATTTTGCGTAAATCACGACTATGCGGTCAGCTCTTGCTGTTTGTTATTTGTACAAGCTTTTTGTGCTCGCGTGTCGCAAATTTATGGGAAAACAACATTTCAGCACATCATTGTGCATTTTAATAGAGAGGCGGGACTTTGCTCTAATCATTTTATTAAGTTTGCAAAAATCACAATTGAAATGTTTAGTTTACACTTGAATTAAATTTATGGTGTCTTTTACTGACTGTTGACTGTAATATGTTCAGGTAATGGGGCACTTGAGGAAGAGGTAGTCGACTTCAATGTTAAAGCTTTTAGGCTGACGCTGCATAAGTGAGAAAGCTTAAAGCTTTCGCTGAACTTTGATACGGTCCGTTTTTTAATGCAAGTGATCAAACGATCGTTTGATTTTAAATCTTTAAAAAAGACCGTGCCTTTTCTTATGGACTTTTATATTTACAAGAATTTACCAAGCAAAAAATTTGACACATTGTATTCGTCTTTTGAAGCCTCTAATGCAGAGGTGCCCACACAATGTTTATGGCAGAGACAGGCACCAATACATACATACGAAAAGGCCAAGCTGAGTTCTTCCCTGCTGAAGTTTTTGGACCCTTGCAAATGCAGTTTTTGAAGTATCAGAGTTTAAGAACGCTAGCACTAAAATTAATCATTTTTTCTAACTAAAACCCATTTTCCGTCAGATAGTCATCTGATTTTGATCAAATTTCGCGAATCTTTTTGAAAACATATCAAATTTACAAGATCTGTAAGATATCCGATTTCGACATAAATTTGCAAATCTGTGTGAAAGCATATAATATTAGTATTGGCCTAGTTTGGGGACACTAACACTGAAAACACAAAAGTTTTTCGACCGATGGTTCCTATGGCAGCTATAAGATATAGTCATAAGATGTTGACCAAAATTGAAAATCTGTGTAAGCATGTAATATTAGTAATGGTTTAAAAAAAAGTTTTTCTCACTAAGACACATTTGCCGACCGATCGGTCCTATGTTAGCTGTAAGATATGGTTATCCGATTTTGACTAAAATTTGTAAATCTGTTTGAAAGCATGTAATATTAGTATTGGTCGAGCTTGTGGACACTAACACTGAAAACAAAAAAAATTTACCTTACTTAGACCCATTTTCCGACCGATGGTTCCTATGACAGCTGTAAGATATAGTCACCCGATTTTGACCAAAATTGCAAATCTGTGTGAAAGCATGAAATATTTGTATTGGCTGAGTTTGGGGACGTTAACATTGAAAACAAAAAAGTTTTTCTCTCTAAGAGCCATATTTCCACCGATGGTTCCTATGCCAGATATAGTCCTTCGATCCGGTCGGTTACGATATTTTAGCTGCGTGTAGTAAAAAAAAAGACTCTGTGTAAAGTTTCAGCTCGATAGCTTTAAAACCGAGGTACTTGTTTGGACAGTCAGACGGACGGACAAAGCTCAATCGACTCTGAATATATGTATATAGTTTATGAGGTCGGAAATGAAAATTTCTACTCGTTGCCAACTTCTGGGCAAAATTATAATACCCTTTTAAAGGCTATTGAAACACATTTGTCAAACAGGAAGAAGATGCGAATGGAGGTAAACTGTTTATAGCCGGGTGCGAGTATACTCGTATGCCCGGTCTATGTCTCGTTGCTATATAAAAACAATTGGGCTGCTAGGGCAACTTTTTGTGGCTCATAGCCTTTTCACATTGTCGAAGCTGCGAAAACCTGCAGCATGCGTTCACACCAAACGCTCAGCTTCAAAAACAGATGTCAGCTACTACTACTTAGTACGGTTGGAAACGATAACCATCTACGAGTTATACGGTTACATCAATGAAAGCTGTGCTGGATCTTGAATGCTACTACTTTTGAGTGAACCTGCGTATTTCCTATAAAACACAATTTCACAGCTTCGACTTTGACAGTTTTTCGAAGCTGCGGCTTGTGTGAATTGACTATAAAGAATCCAGCTTAAAAATCAATTTTGTTAAATATTCGCAAGAAACGAGCGGACGTTTACGAACCATTTTGCAAACTATCATAACCCAAACTTTTGCAATTATTAGCTGAGCGGAAGCAAAATCAATTTCCGTCCGCTTTACCCAATCAAGCCTTAAGAAACTTCAGTAAACCATAACATTTACGTGTGGTGATGCCCGCTGGGCACTTTAAACATCCTACAAACACTTTTGTTACTTCAAAAGCTCATCAAGTTGTCCAAGGTAAACTTAATTAACATTCTACATCCTTTCCATTCCTTGCAGGTGGCTCACTGTATGCCTGCGGTCTGTGTGGTATCTATGGCGATGAGAGTGCCACGCCCGAGTTGATGGACATCTTTCTGTTTGCTTCGCTTATATCCGCCGTTGATCCGGTAGCTGTGCTGGCTGTGTTCGAGGAGATACATGTCAATGAGATACTGTACATTGTGGTCTTTGGCGAGTCCTTGCTGAACGATGCCGTAACGGTAAGTTAAGCAAATTAAATCAACTGCCTGCCTCACTCAATCTCTGTCTCTCTCTCTCTCTCCACTCGTTTCAGGTTGTCATGTATCATATGATGGAAGTTTATAATGAAATTGGTTTGCCCAATATTATAGCACAGGATATTGCGAGCGGTGTTGGTTCCTTTTTTGTGGTGGCTCTCGGTGGCACAGCCATAGGTAAGCTTTGTTAACAAATTGTTGAATTATCTAAAACTATGTTGATTTTTCCCGGCACAGGTATCATTTGGGGCTTCCTAACTGGTCTGGTAACACGCTATACCGATCATGTACGAGTGATTGAACCGATTTTCATATTTGTTATGGCCTATCTGGCCTATCTAAATGCGGAAATCTTTCACATGAGCGGCATATTGGCGTAAGTATACCCTGGTTTCATATCAATTTTAAATTATCTTTCGTCTTCCCCTAGCATCACCTTCTGTGGTATTACCATGAAGAACTATGTGGAGTCAAATATTTCACAGAAATCGCACACAACCGTTAAATATGCACTAAAAATGTTGTCCAGTTCGTCGGAAACCATTATCTTTATGTTCCTAGGCGTGGCCACTGTAAACAATTTGCATGTATGGAATACATGGTTTGTGGTGCTGACCATTGCTTTCTGCTCGGTGTTTCGTGTGATCGGTGAGTGTGCTACTCACACCCATAGTTTTCAAAAGTTCCTTTTGTGAAATAATCTTTTCCTTGTAGGCGTCATCTTGCTAACGGCCATAGCGAATCGGTTCCGTCTGCACAAATTATCGAATGTCGATCAGTTTGTCATGTCTTATGGAGGTTTGCGTGGCGCTGTTGCTTTCGCACTCGTTTTGTTGGTCGATGAGAATGTGGTCAAACAGAAGAACATGTTTGTGACCACCACCATAGCTGTGATCTATTTTACTGTGTTTTTGCAAGGCATCACCATTAAGCCGCTGGTCAAAATTCTAAATGTGAAGCGAGCGAATAAACGCAAGCCTACAATGAATGAGCGTATCCATGAGAGGGTAAGACGGAAACACTAAGTGTAGAAGCCGTTTCAAATTTGATTTTCTTTTAAAAACAGTTTATGGATCACTTGATGGCTGGCATTGAAGATATTGTGGGCAAGACCGGCAACTATAATGTGCGTGATAAATTCAAGCGTTTCGACAATCGCTTCATACGTCCACTGTTGATCAGGGATCTGAAGGTAAGGGTAAGGTTTCTAGTTTTGAGAAAATTACAAACTAAGAATATTGCTGAAAATCTTTATTAGTTTTTGTGTATATTTTAACGACCTTTATGATAATCAAACCTTCAAGTTTTTGCTGGCTCTAGGTCTCGTTATGTTTAACACACCACACTACTTGAACGAACAGCTGTTTCATTGGTATCTCTACCAAATCATCAGCAGTCTTTACCTGCCTCCAATGTCTTAATCGCTTGGGAACTCCAATGCGACTGAACAGCAAAAACAGGCACAGCGAGCCAGATCTGCGCTGTCTGTGGCCTTTGTACGTGTGTGTGTGTGTGTCCCCAAATGGTCTTACAATGTTAGTGAGAGAGATTTCCTCTCCATTGCTAACACAGTGACCCATAAGTCTGAGTGCAGAATTGCATTCAAAACGAGTTTTTTGTTGCTATAAATGAATTTTTATAAAAACTAAATGAAATATTTATTTTTCATGTATTATTCTGTAGGGAGCCGAACCCAAAATCATTGAGACCTACTCTAAGTTAACCATGCGCGATGCCATGGAAGTAATGCGTCGCAATCCCTCAACCATTGGCCAGATGACGGGCACCGAATCGATGAGCGCACTATTTCGGAATTACACCAATAACTATATTGGTGGCAGGTGGGCACCGCCAACCATATACACCACCTGGTAAACGAATTTTGACTGATTGAATGAAAAGCATGGAAATTTTGTAGTATTTATACAGTTGTAGCATGAAACTTGTGCACCAATCTATGTACTCTACCCGTACTTTCTATTTGAAATTCGTTTCCCTCTATTTCTTTTTATATCCTTGTATATTTTGTGGTTTTACTAATTTCGTTTTCTTTTAAACAGTCCTAGTCTTACGAATCTAGACAATACTTGCTCGCGCAACTTGGACATGGCTGAACTGGACTATAATCCATCCAAAAAGGATCTGACTGATGCCAAGATACATCATTTGTTAGCCGAAGAACTGAAGCCTTACAGAAGGGTATGTATTGTTGCTAAATGTGTAGGAAACTTGAATTAATAATCGATTCCTATAGACTATATCCAAAAACTGCCCACGATTTTGTTTTCTAAAACTATGCTCCCCTATTTCCATCTATGTCAGCACTTCTTTTGAAGACTCGTTCACAATATTGTGTTCCGTTTTTGTAATATTGAGCATTTAGTTTTAAAAACACTCCCCTCCCTTTATTCCGCTTCTCGCTCTATATACATATGCTGACTATATTATTATATATACTTATATGAATCTATATTTGTAATTAATTATTTATTTGATTTCTTTCCCGTTGTATCAAACTCAACATCAACTTCTTGCTTAAAAATTTCGTTTGAATCTCAAAAAAAAAAAAACCTAAAAATGTTTTTTAAGGCTTCAATACAAATGGTACGAATAAATTGGTTCATTTGATTAATTTTTTTATATTAATATTTTTGTTAAATGTTACACAATTCTTGTGATTGCAAACAACTTTTTTCTAGTACATACTCTTAATGTTACTTCCAATTGGTGTCTACTTATAAAAATATTATTGTTAAACTAAAAAAAACTAAAACAAACTCTAATGGCAAGCAATTTTTAAATTGAGAAAATCCTACTTAATTTGCAACCAAATCTGAAGAAATAATTCACCATCGCTTTTTGAAATTAAGAGTTCAGTGGGGGAAAAAGTGTACGAAGATAATTATCAGAGTATTTGTTTACTGGTCTAGGTTTATTATTTAAATATACGCAGATGGGATAACAGTTTAGCTCGGAACTATACACTGAGAAAAAATTCAATTTAAAACTAAGACTATAGTCTTGAAATCGAGAAAAAACGGTGTCAGAATTCGACAGAGGCGAGATTATCTAAACCCAAGATTAGATCCTCAACAATCCTCCAACAAAACTTAAAAATGTTAATTATACAGGCATGTGTTCATGCTTTCTTCAACGGCTACTTTTCGTATTGATTCGTGTTCTTGCAACACCAATACGAAGAAGTTTTTTGTTTTAAAAAGTATTGCTTGATGTTCGGTGGTATGTGATGGACGTTGACGTACAATGCGCAGTACGTTCAAGTGGCCCATGCGACACCAAGCCTAAGCTTGTTACGCGCGAACCCCAAGCAAAATAGCAGCCCACCTCCCGCCCAACCGATCGAGAGGCGCAGCCACTAACGTGTGACACGAAATCGCGAAGGAAGAACATAAAGTAATGTTAACTACGGGCTAAATAAGTTAAAATATAAATTTTTATAGCAGGAAGAGAAGCTTCAGAGTTAATTAATCGGTAGAGTTTATTGTAATCAGCACAGAAGACACGAAACGGTTCATGCAAGGCATAGTTAGTATTACAAAGATTTAGTGATAGGGGGAGAAAAATTACGAGTCGATCTAATAGGAACGTTGAACGTTGGCCAACCAACTCAGTTTAGTCGGTTAATAAGGGAGGGAAGGTTAATCAAAAGAAGGCTATTAGAGTACGATGGTAAACGGACCTCAGGATTCCAGCCCAGACCACGAAGAGCAAACAATAAAAACTGTTTTTGCACAGATTCAATTCTATCTTGAAGGGTCGAATATTGCGGAGACCACACACATATTCCGTACTCGAGAATCGGACGGACAAGAGAAGTGTACAAAATCTTCGTCGTACAGGGATCATCATATGAAAAGTAAATGCGAAATTATGAATTGTGCTTAATTCTGTGATCCATTTAGAAATTGTTAGTGAAATTTGATTTTCATTTAAGTCTTTGACTTACAAGCAATTTTTTTGTTTAGTGTGTCCAGAATTTGTCATTGCACAGAGAACACAAAAACGAAAACGAAGCGGAATTGCGTTCGATTTACTTTTTAAAAAGTACTGGAATTGAGAACATGCCTGATTAATCCGCCGCTACTGGGACTGGAACTCAGTACCTCGGGGCTGAACTCACGGTATGGCCTCTTAGCTCGCTGCGCCATCGGGCGTCACTTCTTAGGCGCAACCAGTTCCAGTATAAGAACTAAGCTGGCAGAAATCTCGACGGTGATTTCTGGTTGCGTCCCCAAAATAACGCCCGAAGTCAAAGCGAGCTAAGAGGCCATGCCAAAAGTTTCAACTATGTGTCTTACAACGAAGAGGTAGATAGAAGAGGAATAGATATAATAAAATTTTTTAACTGAAGCTTTACAAAAAACTGTAAGATGGTTGATAAGTTGCGATGATTAATCTTGTTTTTGAGATTTCTAAGCTCATTTCAACGTTTTTTAATTGTATTTTTATAAGATTGCAAGATTCTCAAAAAAGTGATTTTAAATCTAGATTTTAGATTGATTTTTTTTTTCTCAGTGTACTTAATTTTAGCTTTAAAAGCTGTTCTATTTGTAATCATACGAATGATTGTGCCGAAAAAAATTTTTATCTCAACTGAGTACAGGCATTAAGCGACTACGATAAAGCTCCAAACAAGGAAATAGCTGGTAATCTGAACTGAAGTCAAAGCAAAGTCTGCTATTGACAGGATGGGCGGTCCCGTAAAATATACTATATATTATATTTGTATATCATATATATGTGTAGACCTTTGTAGATTATCTTTTATTAACTAATAAAGAATCATAGACTTTGTTATAAAGCATAAATTTACGCAAAATTGGGAGCTATCAGAGAAAAATCTCGGAATTTTTCTTATCACACTCCAAATAAGTAACTTTTCTTATCAAAAACGTAAAACAGCTTGATTTTTTAGTCAATTTTATGGCATACTTTTTTTTAAATGTGCTTCATAAGGCCCCCCTGTAAAACAGAATACCAGTTTATAAGCGGAATTTCTTAAGATTGATCATTAATCTCTGGTGAATGCGACCTTTAATACCCCTAGAAATTGATCACTAAAACAAATACAACATACAATAATGTATTCCGTTTATGAATACGGTACTAAAATACTATTTAACAAAACTTTTTGATAAGAATAGCAAAACGTGTCAAGCAAAGAAATAGTTATTTCTTCAGAAATTATATCGCATAATAGGGTGCATTCAGCTGAAGAACTAGATCACTGTTCTACTTACTTACTTGTTTTGGTATTTTAAGGTGAATGCGCCCATAAATCAAAAATAAAAGTTGTACTACCCTCATCTCCAAAAACTAAAGCCACAATTCTTGCCCATTTTTGGAGCTGATTATCCCTAAAATAAAATTATAAAATTGCTTCTAAATGCATAAATGTTAATGTTTATCGTACAAGTTAATGTTGACACTATCAAAATACACTATTTTCTTGATATTGTGTTCATTAATTATATTATATTGCAATGTTTACTTTGATTCTTGAACTTGATTTATATATTAGTTGTGCAATTATTTTTTTTCTTTATTTTTTGTTTGCATACCAATTAATTTGCGAAAAAATTATACTTTTTTTTTTAATTATTAACTGCAATTCATTTGCTTTCACTTGGCTTAGAACTTAATTACAAAAACACTATTTAGCATATATAAAATAAATGTTGTGTTAAAAATGTAATTTCTAGCTTCACTTTGTGATACTTTTTCCAAAGACAATATTAAGCATCGGGATGCCTGAGAGTTCTCTTATCATACTTCTAGAAGTCCATAGAAATTAAAATCAGCCTTAGGTTACGGTTCGAGTATAATACCAAGATGATTTTAAAGACTGGTCCGAAAAATAAAATTTCAGCAACCCCAATCTGTTATTTTTTATCCCAAAAGTTGGCAGCGCCTAGACAGACAGCTATGCTCCCATTTTCGCTTTCACAAACATTTTGCGATTTTCAGTCAAAATGTGGTCCAAAAATCGGTTTGAAATAGCAGAAGGTTTGCGAAATCTTTTTATTTTCACCATAAAGATTTCTTGAGCATTTTGGATGAAAAAATGTACAAAGCCGAAGCCACAGCCACATTGGGAATTCAAAAGAAAGTATGACCAATTGCTACGTACCTTTCCCACAATTCTGTCACTATTTACAGTTTGAGAACAATAGATCACGTCACATTCACAGAGGTAAAAAGTCTAAGAACATTGGACTCAAGATGAGCAGAAACATTATACCGAATACAGTGCACGAACGGGTTTTTTGGTAATTTTTTGAGAACGCAAAAACTTTATTTGAGTTGTTCCCTTTTTTAAGAACATTTTAAACTCAACTGGGAAAAAATTTTGGGTGATTTTGGTATAAGGTCACAAGCGAATCCTCGCATTTTGGTGCTTCGGAATAGGGGCATATAACTTTGGATTGAAAGGGAAGGGAGGCACTATTATTTACAAGCACTGAATATGCTGCTGCTTCAAGCCCCTTCCGCAAGCGGCGCATTCGTTGTTGTTTTACCTTCACGCATACCTTATGGGCTACGTAAAGCAGGGTTTCCCAAGCAGAGAGCGCGAAAATGTGACTGTGTCTCTCTCTTACACACAGTGATGAATGACTTCGGCAAGCATTCGGTGTGAATTGGCGAGTATGTTCGTGCCTCAGGGGCTATCGCTGGGGAACTCTGACGTAAAGCAATAACAAATTTATATGCGTTCTTTATTCTCTTTCGTTCCGAGCGACGGTTTTGTTGTTGTCGCGTGCGGACCTGCAACAACAACTTTACATGTGTCTCTCTTCTCTCTCTCTCTTTTGTCTCGGGCAAATTCGAACTCAACAACAATGTTGCATATGCGTCGTCAGAGTAGGCTAGCGATTGGCCTCGCTCGTCAACACACACACACGGGTTTCTCTTGCTATTTCTTCAGGTTGTTGTTGCTTGTTTTTACAGCCACGCGACCGTAAACTCATTCTGGCCACCCCTGTTCTATAGGATCAGAGACATCGCTGTTGAACAACTTCAACGACCAACTACTTCTCCCAACTTGGTTTATTAAGTCTTTCAGAAAATGACAGATACATTTTTTCGGGCTTAAATGAGAATCGAACCCTGGATCTTCTGCACTTATGGAATGGCGCGCTAGCAGACGCGGCTATTGGCTACTTTTGTAGCTACACAACTTAGTTCACTAAAGCCTTTCAGAAAAACAGAAATTATTGTTTCGGGCTTGACTGGAAATCGAACCCTGTTCTTCAGCAATTAACAAACAACGTATGGGATGGCGTGTTAGCGCAGTGAGCTACTGAACACTTTTGTAGCTTCACGGCTAGGGGACTAACTATACTTTTCTGTATGGCGGTTAAGCTGAGTTGAATTGTGCTTAATTCAAGCACTTTTTGAACATTTGTGCTCCAAATGTTTGAGAAAGTTTTGTTCGTTTGAATAAGTTGAAGGCAACTTATTCTCTGTGTACGCTTTTAAGCTAATGGCGAATACAAACCAAGCCGAACCGCTAATTCGTGCTCGTTAAACGAACCAATTACTAATTGGCGGCTCGGTTTTGTTGGCATCCCTGATAAATATTGTTGTACTGGCAGCAAACCGGGCACCTTTGTGATTCAATTCGCACTATTTATCTTTGCTACTTGTTTTTGCTGCCATCATAAATCGATAAGCAAAATGGAAAAGATTTTTTTTATATTTTTTTCCAAATAACGAACATTGCGCATCGCTGTTCATGATTAACACCTAACCCAGACATAGATTACTTTAAGGTGTTTTATACAATAAGTTAAGAATTTGTTTGTTTGCTTGGGCGAGTCATAGTATATTTTTTAACATTTTTTAACATTGCGAAATGGAATCTTATACTATATTTATATATAAAATCTATAACTTGTTTTTCTAAAAGCATATTTCAGTTGGAAAGAGTTAAAATTTACTTCGGTTAGCCGGGGATGAACAATTTACTAAGGCACTTCTTACTACCTATATGTATTCAATTTCAAGTTAATCCTACTCGTAAGCTGTACAAATGTTTTGAAAAGTCGTTTACTCACTTAATCAATTAATTAATGTTTATGCAACTACTCGTACTTACATTTTTTCTATATATAATATACAGTACTGTTTATATCTAAATACTACTTGTCCTACCTCATAAGCTGCATTTTATGATTTAATATTTAATTTGCCATCATCTTATACAATTTTACAGCACCGTCGTCTTAGTTATAGCCGACACGCAGTAGATGACAGAGATTTGTCCACACAGGTGAGTTGAGCACTGAAAGCACCCACATACTTGTAATCGTACATCATACATTTCACTTAACTTATATCCTCTTTATATTTCCATTTTTGTTTCTTCTTTTAAGGTCAATTATAAAATGCAAATGAATTTCCGTCGCATGTTCAATGATCGCAAACATCATAAGCGTAGCAAACGTGGTGCCAACAATAAGGTGAGTACAATCCATATAATTTGGTAAATTTCTTTTCAACATTGTACATATTCTTCCCCAGGAGCCCAAGGAGAATGTGAAACAGAATCATGTCTCTTTTCATGATTTTCAACAGAATGGCACTAGCAAGCAGCTGTCCAATGGTACGAATTCGCATTCAAACCATTCACGCAAAAAATCTTACAGAAAAAGACATACTCACAATTCACTAAACAAATATCGTAGATTAGACCTAGGTAAATGACGAAGCTAAAATCAAATTTAACCAAACAAAAATAAGCAAACAATTCTACTTTAAGTCAAACAACGTAAGGTTGTTGTAGAAAGCTTAAAATCAATTTGTAGATGAATAGACCATTTTATTTTTTCAAATTATTCCTTTTTCTTTGATTTGTAGAATAGAGCTAAATGCGACATACTACTAACCCAAAATTCACAAACACAATCAAAATTTGTATTTATATAATATAACCCGCAGCCTACTAAACCATACATTTTTAGGTTTCTTCATTTAGTTTTTAGCATCAGAGAGAGAGAGTTCGCAATATTTATGTATTCATGTATTAAAACAAGAAAGAAGGTCGGTCAAACCCGACTATAACATACTCTGTACCCCCCCCCCCAAAAGTTTGTATATATCTGATTAATTTAAGTTACAGGCCACACAAAGTGGCAAGACAGCCATAAAGTGTGTGAAGTGCTGCCCATCGCCGTTGCGGCCGGTGCTACCCATCATATTTGTTTGTTTTCCGTATAACTCGACTATTGTTCATCCGATCTTTATCATTCCTTCGGCAAATCGATAAATAAACTTCATTACTAAATATATTTAGAAGGTATAAACCATCTATATACAAAACTGTGGGAGCAGGGGCCGTGTCAATTATTGAAATTAAACTTAATCTGCCTGCAAGTACAAGAAGTATTTGTCCCATACATGTAAAACTATCTCTTACCATCTCAGATATCTGATCAAGAATATATACAATCTTTTTAGGATCGGAAATGATTCCTTCTACCTGTTACATACTTTTGCACAAAATTAATATACTCTATGTACCTTGGGTACAGAGTATAAATATAAGTTTTTCTTAATATTTTATATTATTTATAATCTTCGGAATTTTACGGAATTCCGAACCTTATTAGGGCTTGGAGAAAAAAAAAAAGATTTCGGAAAATCGGATGAATTTATAAAATATTGCGAGCCCATTCCCCTCACCATTCACCCTGTTACTAATTTAAATTCCATTAACTAAAAAATTCCTAAATTAATTTTCATCAAAAATTGGCTACTAATTTATGTATACCTTAAAACCTTCTCTTTTTCTTCCACCTTCCTGAAATTGGCTAACCCAATGATCACACACACACACACACGCTAACACACTTACACCTACCTGCCTGTGCCTTCTCCATACATTTGTGTTTGCAATCAAAAAAAATCTTTGAATTAAATCCCAAAGACTATATTAACGATGTGCTTAATGAAACAGCCGAGGATTGCCAACAGAATCCTAACGAGATCAATGTGGTTGGTCCCAATGACGATTGGGATGATGGTCTGACATTCACCGCTAAATCATCACGTAAGTCATTATCTTTTGCTGCTGTTTTTTGTATATATTAACTTAATTTCATTTCGTTATAATTAAACTCTAAGCGGTTGTCTACACTGAGCATAGGCAGCCCTCGTTTAAGTGTTTTATGTTCTACTAAAAAGTTTTATCAGCAGTTATATAGCCATATCTGATCAAGAGTTTTACCAGTTTTTCGATGTGTTTTTTTTTACTTCAATCAAAAAAATTGACTACACAAAAATGCCATTAAATTTTATAAATGAAAACCGTAAAGTGAATGAACAACCATGTCTGTATATACATATACATGCAAACATAATGTAGCAAAGGTTTAGATAAAGTCATTTGCTAGTCCGTTCTTTGATCATTTCATTTTCAATTTTAGTTTGTGTTCCTTTTTTGTATTCTTAACCCTTAATAAAAGCTATTACAACGAATCTATCTATATATATATCCATATTTTTTCTTGTTTTTATATGACTTTGACCCCAATTATTTGTACACAAAATCAAACCAAAATCCGAAAATTCAGCTGACTCGGATCTCGCCAATAATAATTCCCTGATAGCGCATATACAAAATCTGCCCGGTTTTGATGCATCCAAGGCGCGCATTGTCCAGCATTATGCGCCCAAATTTGATGACAGTCCGGGAGATTTAGACTCGCCGGATCCAACAATTGGCATCACAGCGGCTGAAATGATATTGCCCTGGCGACGGGATCGTTCATACCAGAGCATTGGTAAACCAATTAAAACACACCCACACACGTATTAAGATCATCAAATTTAAGCTATAGAATGCTGCATTGGTCATGCACACTCTCACACTCACTCACACATGCCTAGATAGAAACTGTATACAAACACGGCTAGTTATTATATATCTCCATTCATAACTGGATCATGCATATTATACATATTTTCTACATATATTGTAAGAGAAGATTCCAAGTTTTGAAATCAATGTTAGTACCACAATCAGATGAATTTAGAGCGAGATGAAGCATTTTTTAAGATCAAACCTCATAGTGAAAGCATTGAGTCCCAGGTTTTGGTACTCACCAAGATTGAATGCGTCTACATATTAAGATTTAGAAAGGCCTTGAAAATCGGAGGAGACATTAGGACTAGTGCTTAATTATTTTAGAGCAGGGATGGGCCCCGCAGGTGCCGGACGCATTTCGCTATTCACATCGACACGAGCCGAACGTATGCCGAGACTTGAGCCAAGCGGGCAAACAGCTTTTCAGTCGCTTGCCAACGATCGTTGAAGTAGGTCAGAGCATGGAGCAATGAGTATTAAAGATAGAATTAGCGCTGCCTCTCAATTTTGAGTGGTGTAAGCGAAAGTGCCCTCATATACATTGTGTAGATACTTTATAGTGCCAAACGTCACTTTACGGACCTTACGGTCAAAGCAGAAAACGTATTTATATACTCGGACAGTCAAGCAGCCCTCAAGGCACTTGACTCACATACAAAAAACGCT
Source organism: Lordiphosa magnipectinata (assembly GCA_037044535.1). Classification (NCBI taxonomy): domain Eukaryota; kingdom Metazoa; phylum Arthropoda; class Insecta; order Diptera; family Drosophilidae; genus Lordiphosa; species Lordiphosa magnipectinata. The sequence goes on from JBAMBO010002859.1 coordinate 136,779, forward strand.
AAAACTCTCATTGAATGTCGCCTATCCCTTAAGGAGATTGGCCGACACTTCAGTATTCACCTAATATGGGTGCCTGGACACCGGGACATAGTCTGCGGACAAACTAGCCAGACTAGGCACAACCATCGAGCTCCTTTCAGAGAAGAAAGGCTTCACATAAAAGCCGAAATACTGCCTCTTACTACAGATAGGTGGAAAATCTTGCTCCTGTTCGGTAGTAAGTAAGTAAGGTGGTCAGCAATCAACCTAAAACGTACTAACACACTTTTGCGTTACAGAAGGGATCACATAGCGCTTCTGGTAGTTGGCCTGACGGGTCACTGTCTTATTGGCAGACACGCAGCACGCCTAGGCGTAGCACACTACGATTTCTGTAGAAGTTGCAGATATGAGGAAGAGGAGGAAACGGTACAACACCTTCTGTGCCATTGTCTCTGTCTTGCTCTGAGTAGGAGCAGACTTAGGATTCTGGGTCAACCCCTCTTTATCAATCTCTCGGAGACATCCAAGCTAGAGATCCCAGCTCTGCTTAAGTTTATTCTGTCCACACAATGTTTCAGTATTGAACCCCCACTCGGGACTAGAAGGTTAACAGGGAATATATTGCATCGCAACAGGCCCATGTGACCTAAGTGAGAGAGCGCTCTCAGCCATCGCAACCTAACCTAACCAAATAGGAAATCACAGTGGTTAGAGCGAGACGGACATATTCCCAAATATACCCAGAGAGCGTAAGTGAGAGCGAACAGCTGACTAATTTCTGACAAAAGCGGTGTCGACTTCGCAATCGTTCAGTCTAGATCAGGGTTCCCCAAGAAGAGAGAGCCAAAATGTGACTGTCTCTCTGTTTAACACACAGTGATATATGACTTCGGCAAGTATTCTGTGTAAATTGCCGAGTGTGTTCGGCCCCCAGGGGCCATGGATGGAAAAACTCTGGTCTAGAGATCCTAGTCTGCGGTCAGAGCAAGACACTCTCACTTCTTCGTTTCTCTCTTGTTGATTAACCCTGTTTTAGAGTTATGTGAAGGGTCTCTTTGAGAGCCTCAGTCAATTTTTTACAATTCTCTGTTTCTTGTTTGATAACACAAGAAAAGGAATATATTGCAATGTTTTTAGGAAGTTTTTTATTCTAGTTTCCGTTTATGCTATACGCAAGTTGTGACAGAATATGAACTAACGTCTTGATATATTATTTTTTAATGTTTTCTAAATTAGAAAATTGAATGAAACCTAAAAAAATTGGAGAAAATAGCAAAGTCTGCTATTATGAGACAACCTTCTTCTGCAAAGTATTGAATCTTTGTTGTTCTTTCTATATTGTTGAACAGGTATCGAATTTGAGTAGCAGGCTATTAAACAAGAATTTTGAGAAAAATTTATCAAATCGGATAAAATCAATATTTCTTGATTGGCATTATCCAACAGTTGTTTGCGGTCAAAGTTTTATATAACTGACGATATTTTTGAGAAGAACTTTTGCAGTCTCGCAGTCTATGCAGGTTGAATACGATTAAGCATACGGTTATTAAAGCAGAGAGAATATTTTAGATAAAGAACGCCCAGTTCCCTCAATGATTCATGGTTTCAAACCGATATATCGAACTGACATGGTCGCTTTTGATTTCCATCGATCACTTTAAAATAAAAATAATATGTGTCTGGCCCCTACAGTTGTACAGCTTAACGCGCATGCTAAGAACCACTTCCATTTGCGCTACCTTGTAATTATACTTTCGTGGGTGTACATTGATCAATCGCTTAGGTTCGAAAAAAAAGTATTATATTATGCTGGCTAGAACTTATTCGAAAAGTAATTACATATTGATTGTATATTCTGAAAAATAAGTAGTGTCTTTTTTATCATTCGAGAGTCATCCATACTCACACATACGTACATACTTAATGTTTACATGATAACATTCTCTGTATTTAATGTCTCATCATTATGCAAGCCATATTTAGTGATTTTAACCTTTTGGCATACTGCTAAATCATATTTAGTGCTCAGCACTTTTCGCGACTTCAATCAATGTTATATTATTAAGTTTTATATATGATTTATTTCAACACTTGAGTACTTTGTTTCATATTCCTTAAATTTGTCATATTTTAAGTGTTCATTTAGTGCAGTAGGTGCCATTACATGTTGTCGAATTAAACGATTTCGATCCGATCAACTCGATTGCCTTTGTAGTCCGCTGTATGCATTGAAGTCATTGCCTCAGAGCCTAAAATTAAAAAAAAAAATGTTTTAAGTCAAAACAAATCAGCATGGCATTTTTGTGCATGACAAAGTTTTTTGCTTAAATTTTTCAGATATATTCTTTTTTTTTTTGTTTCTATTGGTTGATTACGATGTGAAGTTTATTAAGTGGAAGCAAATCCTACAATTATTTGGCACAATCACCAGAGACAGTCGATGATCACCTTTAAAAAATTATATGTGTTGCATTGCTGACTTTTAGGGCTGGTATTAAACTTGACGTATACAGGCATGTTCTTAATTGCAATTCCACTTCGGCTCCGTTTTCAATTCCGAATGATGTTGCTCTCTTTTTACTTTCGGCAAACTATCGGTCCAAACGAGATGGGCACTAGATCAGCGTTGGGGCAAACACATTTCGCTATTCACAGCGATACGAGTCGAACGCATGCCGAGGCTTGTGCCAAGTGGTAGATGCAGAAGCGGGTCAGATCTGGCTTACGTCGCTTTATTTTCGCTAATCAATACACCCTCCAATAGATACATAAGAGAGAAGCCACAAGATCGAAAATGGAACAGTCGGAAAGAAGAGTTTTACGATTTACTTAACGTTTTTGCTGGCACTGCCAAATTCTCAGAACATCAAATACTAAATTCGTTTTAAATACAAATCAAATTAAATTAAAAATTTCTAAATGAATCAACGATTTAAGGAAAATTCGTTTGATGTACATCTAGCAAATGTAAACTTTTCGCGTTTTGGTGTTGCGAGAACACAAATCAATCCAACTTTCGAAAAGTTTCCGTTGAAGTGGAATTGAGAACATGCCTGATAAGTTGCCGAAATACTTTCATATATCATCTTCGTGAAACTGAGATCACGCTGTACTGCTGAATGTGCCCATTGTTTCGTTTTCTTTTGTCACATTAATTAGGGGGGTTTCACGTCAAATTGGTTATCAAGGAATCTGTTTAAAAATTAAATCTCCAACAACAAAGTGTACTGTGATAAAATAAGCTGACATCACCAGCCCAGACCCAGATCATGAGATTAACTTGTTATATATATTTTTCAGTGTTGATAAACACTTCGTTATCTTTTAGAAAAGATAAAATAAAAATAGATAAGATACATATGAGTTAAGCATCGTACTCAGAACGACAGAAAATTCCTTTGGGCACAGTATTTCATATAAATATAAATAGAATCACTTTCTTACAGCACATGAGCATCAAAGCAAAGCCAAAGTGATTCTAATTATATGGAATACTTTATATAGCACATTAAGCTGCCCCTCTGTCTTGGCAGCAGTGGTGTAGAGGATAAGTTATGCGACTTAAAGTCAAACACACCTGTCCGTTTTTTTTTTATACCCTTGTAGAGGGAATATTAAAATTGTCAAGATGTTTGTAACGCATAGAAGGAAGCATCTCCGACCATATTAAGTATATATATTCTTCATCAGCATGACGAGCTGAGTTGATATAGCCATGTCCGTCTGTCCGTCGGTCCGTCTGTCCGTCTGTTTCTATGCTATCTCCTCCGTCAGTTTTAAAGCTATCTTAACCAAACTTTGCACGAAGTCTTTTGGTACAAATACGCTGCACATTTGTCGGAACCGGCTAGATCGGATGACTATAGCATATAGCTGCCATAGGAACCATCGGTCGAAAATGTTGTTTTAGTGAGAAAAACTTTTATGTCTTCAACGCAAACGTCCCCGAACCTTGTATTTACAAGTTTTCTTTGCTTTCAAATAATTCCACCAAGTTTGATAGGACAACTATATAGTATAGCTGGCATAGAAATTGGGTTTAGAAAATGTATATAGGAGGCCTTGTCACAAATGTGTACATTTGGCCGAATGTACATATTTGTGTCTACTAATTTATTTAATCATACAATCTACAAGGGTATAAAAACTCCGGTCGAGCCGAAGTTAGGTTTCCTCTATTTTTTTTGTATAATATAATTATTAAGCTATCGTGATAAGCACACAAAACTGTGTTCACCACAGTTGAAGAATAAATTAAATTAAATTTTTAAACAGATTACTTGATAACCAATTTGACGTGAAAACCCTAAATGTAAAGCTTCTCCCCAAAAAGTTAGTTTTCATTTGACGAAACCGAGTCGTAGACGTATTTATTAAGGAGATAGAGAAAAGTTGGAACCACAACAGGATCAATAAGACGCAGGTTTTATATAAATACTCGATTTCCACTTTATCGACACTAGCCTAAAGTTGGAAATTTCCAAAGCATTCTGTGCTTTAACTTCATCGTTTGAGCTGAATATGGGATTTGGAATGCTTTGAAAGAGAGCCATATCCTAAGCGTTCATGAACCCCAGTTTAGTTTTCCAGAGGTTTTAAGCCCCTGATTTGATTCAAAACATGGAACTTAGAGGGGGATTTAGTTTGGTTTAGCCGTTCGAAAACTGATTTTCTTTAAAAATATACTAGACACCGCGGTATCAGACTCAAATACAAAATGATTAACCTGCAAATTGATTGACCTAAATCGCTGTTAAATCGAAGTTTGCAGGTATTTGCAACTAAAACTTTTACCGTGGAGATCCCTTAGCTGCGAATTGCACTTATGCATTGATCCTGCCATGATTTTTCACTTGATAGGCATTAACCGTTTTTATTATTACTATTTTTATCCTCTTTGGACTTATTACGCGGTTTAATAAGTTGTCAGCCGAGTGCCGGCTGCTGGCTCCCGAGCTCCCGGGCTCCCTGCCGAGATTCGTTTGATGGTTCACGGCTTACGAGCTGCGAGCTTATCATTTCTTCGGCAAATTGATAAATAATCTTGATTTCGAAAATATCTGGGAGGTACAAACCATCTAGCTACAAAAATGAGGGAGATATAACTATTTTTCCAAGTTGCGGTGGCGGGAGGGGGCGTGGCAAAAATTTCAAATAAACTTGATCTGCCTGCAAGTATAAGAAGTAAATGTCCCATACATGTCAGACTTCTATATCTTACCATCTCCGAGATCTGTTTGTTCATACGGACGTATATATATTTTCATCAAAAACTAGTGATCGATTGACGCTAAAGAAATGGTATCGAATGATTTAAAGGTATCAAAGGTTGGAAAATAAATTGAATTTCGTTTCAAAAAAATCGTATTAATTTGTTATTGCCAACTCAAATCATCAAGTTAATTATTAACCCATCTCAATGGGTTCTATTTGGAACAATTTAGCTTAGACCAGGGGTCGGCGAGTCGCTGTCTACTGCGTATACAAAACTGCTCAGGGTCAGCGACAGTACAAGCAACAATGCCGCCGAGAAAAATGAACTTCGTGTCAATTCCAAAATGTGAATATGTTTTTTGCCTATCCCTGGCTTATAACCAAACTACTATTTGTATTTTGGTTCATATTCCTCAAACTAAGGCAAATAATTTGCCCAAATTTTGATAAAAAATTTTCTAAATGGTCCAAATTAGGGAGTTTTTCGGGTATATTTGGTCAAATTATTTGTGTATGGAATCATAGTTTTAGTTTTAAGTCCAGTTAGTTAGTTTAAGCCAAATATTCATCCAAAATTTGTACAAATTATTTGCCTGTTGGACTTTAGCCTTAGTTATCTTGGGATTGAATGGTATATACGCATAAATTTTGGAATTATTAATGGACGATTTCATTCCAGCCATAACTTCTCGATTCGGTTTCGTCGATTTGAAATAACTCTTTTATCCCAAACCATTAATTTTTTAGTTTGTTTTTCTTATTATTTTAATTACCTAAGTTAAGTGCACTTTGTTTGTCTGACTCCCGTTTTTTTATGGTGCTTTTGTTACGAAAGTTGTACCAATTTGGGCCCTCAAATGCATGCCCCTTGCAAAGTCAACCCATCCAAAAAATTTCATGGCTGCAATTTTCTTTTCCTCGTATAGTAGCCGAAAATCCCATACCCGAGGAGGATCGTAATTTGTCGCGCGAATCGGATGGTGAACGTCGTGTGGCCACACCTACAGCTACCGAGTCCCAACTGCCCTGGAAACGCCAGGGCGATGAGTGTACCGATGCGGTGCAGCAAAATGAGTTCCCCGCCTGGGCTTCAAATAAGGAATATTTGGCCTACAACTCGCCCAGTGCCACATTCCTAGGTATGTATAAAGACTTGTGGGCAATACAAACACATTTCTTCGATTCCCCAAATTGAAAATATCGGCTGTAAATATCTATGTGTATAGTTTTTCCTGTGTTTCCTGTTCAAGTGCACCTCAAAAATAAAAATCTCAGCAAGAGTATCTTTCGACACCTCTCCAGCTTATGTGTTTCTCAGTTTCGTAATTTCCTTAACTTTGTTTTTGGTCTTCTCTTTTTTCCCGCTTTGTTTTCTCTGTTTTGTGGTAACTATTGCCCCATCCACACTATCAAACACACGCACACGACTCACGGATGTACCCTGTAAAAAAAATTATCTAAAACACACAAAAGGTGGTATAAGCAAGCCTAAAGCGCCCAAGTCCGTCATAGGTCTCTTTCGGCGTGAGAGTTCCAGCTCCAAGGCGGGCAGCATCGGCATAGGCAGCACTGGAACTGTCGACGCTGGCGGTGATATGTGCCCTGCACGTGGCTCGGATCCCATGGTTGTTGTGCCTTCTACTTACACCACCAATCCCATGAATCCGGCGTGCAGCACCAGCAGTACAGCTCCCTCTACAGCCTTGCACAAGCGTTCGCAATCGATATCGTCCGGTTCGTTGGGTTCCCATCTAGTTGGGCCGGATGGTCATGCCGGACCGTTTCCGGTTACAGCAAGTCATCGGCGAAACGTAAGACGCGGCTCAATGCTGGAACTAACCGGGTAAGCTTTTAAAATGTTTAGTATTTTTTTGGTTTGTTTCGTTAAATGTTGTTTGTTTTGATTTTTGTCTCTTTTTGTACTATTAAACTATGTATAATTTGTAGCCTAGCTTTTTTTTTACTAATATATTATATAGTGTAAGGTTCTTCTTTCATATCATCAAACCTAAATTGCACGCTGGGGGTTCCTTAGATAGACTGACTAGCTTAAGCACTAGACCTAGATTTTTATCAAAACTAAACATTCTTTAGGGGATTATTCATAATCTCTACGCTTTGGATGAGAAACAACAAAAACAATTTGAGTAATTTTTGTCAATTCACGTATCATATTCAGGGTCTGTTGAAGGTGACGGTTGTGTAAAAACTAAAGCCTTATTAATGACTTGGGAAGATTGTAGACCCTGTTCCTTATTTCGAGTCGATTTTCGTATAATCTTTAGCATTTGGCATCCTAATTTAATATCATTGTAAAGAAAGTGACAAATATACCTTCGGTTACTAGATTAGTTATAAGAAAACTCGGAATTTCTAAGGCAGCTGAAACCAAATACTCAATCCCAATTGAATTAAATTCGAGAAAAAAAAAAGACGGGCTCTAATAACCATAGATTTGCTTGTCATTTACATATAAAGTTATACGACTTGAATTCGAAATACAAACGTTTAAACGGAAATCGACTCGGAGTTCGAAACAGGGTCCTATGTTATGGCCGTTTCTTTTTTCAACCAATTTTATCCATCTTTTGAGAATCTGCCTTATTCCGCGAATCAAGTGATATTTGACAGCTTTTTCAGTTTTTACATTGTTTTATAGTTTATGCCATCACTTCCCAGAATTGGGAATTGTCATCAGCCTCCAGTGGCCGGACAGTGCGTGGCGCGCTTGCAAAATCTTTGGTACGGCACATTGCAATCTAACGCTGACATTGTCTCATACTTTTTTCGAGATGTGCCGAGAACTCACACTTTTGTTTTCCATGCTTTAATTGCTGTGAATTCTACAAATGTTATCGATGCCAAAATGTTTGTGGTTCCGAAGGCGGGATCGATACCAGGTCAACATTATTTTATGTCAGAGCTTGCAAGAATAGAGTCAACCCATTTTTTCTATGCTGTCTGCTTACCGAAATGACAAGGACAAATTTAACTGACTCATTCACTCTCTCAACAGAGCACTTGATTTTGTTTTCTTGTTTTTTCGATGAGAGAAACACACGAAACTGTCTTACGATAACAGCGGCGCAGAGCTCAACGTGTTCTGTGGAAAGTATGCATTACGCCTGACGAAAAAGTAATGCACTACAATCGCTGCTTTTCGTAATCGAAAACAGACTGCAAACAAACTGCATTACAATTCGTAATGGGAATCCGATGGCAGTTCGTCTCTGGCTAACATCTCTTATTACTAGTAATGCAGGCTGCAGGCACACCCCCGCTGGGATGGGTATATTTTCGTTCGGCTCTCAGCAGCTGAGCATAAGCAACTGAGCAAAGTTTCAGCCCAAAGTTTCTTTTTCGTTGTTGTTGCGTTAGACCAGGAGTGCCCAAGCCTATTCCGCAAGCCACATGCTCGTTGTTGTTTTCCGCGAAGGAATAGCTCGCGCGTATACGGGGCACGCACGCCTTAAGCCTACATAAAGCAACAACAAATTCATATGCGTGCTCTCCTCTCTTTCTTTCCGAGCTAAGGTTTTGTTGTTGGCGATTCCAGACCTACAACAACAACATCATATATGACTCTCTTCTCTCTCTTCTATGTCTCTGGCAAATTAAAAAGCAACAACAATGTTGCTTATGCGCCCTGCCTCGCTCGCAGTGGCCGAACGCTTTTCGCTATTCACAAAAATCGGGTTTCTCCTTTGATTTCTGGTTGTTGTAGCCACTCCTGTGAATGAGAGTAAGGTACGCATATGTTGTGGAGATAAATAGAAAGAAAAGTTTAGAGTGGAAAAATGTTGAAAGTAGAAGGGGGGAGTGTGTAGAGTAGAAGGTTAAGGTGTTGTGAGCGAGTTCGAGTCGTCCCGGTCCAGTCCGAGGAATATTGCTGCTTGGACAGGGTTTGTCCAGAGGTGTATTGGTGTGAGTTGTGTAGGGGCAGCTGGGCAGTGGAAAAGGTGATTCGTGTCGTGCGGAGACTGCCCGCATTTGGGACACTCATCAATCACTGCCTAGTTGATCCTAGCTAGGTAGCTATTTAGCGTCGCAGAGTACCCTGAGCGAAGTTGTGCCAATGTTGTCCTGGTGCTTTCGAACAATCTGCATTACTTTTCCTTTACGATTTCTGGTTGTTGTTGTTGCTTAAGATATATTTTGTGCATTTGTGTTTGTTTTCACGCTGCCGTAAGCTCATTCTGGGCACCCCTGCATTTGAAATTTCATCGCAGGCAAAGCGTAAAAGAGCGCGCATACACACTGGCGGGGGTTAGGGGAGACAGTGGTTTAATAGTGGGTTAACAGTGACTAAACAGTGACTTAAAAGTGACTTAACAGTTACTTAACAATGACTAAACAGTGACAAAACAGTGGCTAAACATTGACTAAACAGTAACTTGACAGTGATTAAAAAGTGGCTAAACAGTGACTCAACAGTGGCAAAACAGTGACTTAACAGTGGCTATAAAGTGACTAAACAAGGACTGAACAGTGACTTTACAGTGACTAAATAGTGACTCAACAGTGGCTAAAAAATGATTTGCTGATTTATATACCATTGAGAGAGCTTGCGATTTTGAAATTAAGCCCTTAAATTAAGCATCATGTTTCACATCAAAGCCTCGTTGGTGTTAATGACAGTTACACCTTTTTTTCTGACAGCCTGTAAAAAGGGACCTTTTGCGAGCTCTGCTTTATGTACATTATTAGCACATTTAACTTTTCCAACTATCTGTTTCTGCAAACAAGAATCGCAATTTCTGAGTCCATTTTCTAAATTTATTCCTGGGTGTTTATCACAACACACTTCAAAATTGAATATTGCAAAAAAGAGATTTGTATTACGCATGACTTTACGAAATTCTTGATATTTATACAAATCAGCTCAATGCTAAAGAACTTTACAAAAATTGAATTTTCATTCATGTTTTTTGCTCGTTGGACTTAATGATTTTCCTTTTTCTTAGTGCATAGGGCAGCCTTCACATACATTCACCTCGAGTACCACTGGCTTTGGTTTAGCACCCAGTTATAGTTATAGTTATTCAATGCTTAAGCTTTATTTTGATTTTCTACAAATTGTTGTGCCTTTTTTTACCATCAACAATTTGATTATTCGTGTATATTTTTGTTGCACCTTTTGCCTGTGTGTGTGTCCTTGGTATTATTGTTCACATTATTTTGCAGACTTCTTGCAACTGGACGCAGGCCCAGTAGAGTTTTGCAATGTAGTCCAGGAGCAACAAATTTACTAGAGTCAGCCAAGATCAGAACTACTCCAACAACATCCACCACCAAGAACACCAATTCTACAGAAACAACAACAGCAACAGCTACAGGAAGCACCCATTCAACGCCCAGCTCCGCCACATCGGAGAGTAGCGGCGCCACCTGTTATCAAAAGTAATAAGAAAATGCCACATAGAAGCAAACTACCTTAAACCGGCCATTAAACGAATTTCAACTTTATAAGTCACAAAACCCAAGTTAAACTTACAAATCAACACTTACCTATTACTTACAATATATATTTACAACATGCATATTATACAAATCAAGGCATATCATTTTGTAGTGTAAAAATGTCAGAGTGGGTGACACTAGTGACTAGTCATTTGTGATCTCTTTCGTCATCTCAGCAGAACATTTTAGTTCTGTAATGCGTATCACTCACACTACACACACACACACACACAAGCACACAAAATCAACACTCATTCAATCGAGTTGGTCCTGAATTTGGAACTTTCCACTAGAACTTATAAAGGATGTTGTTGTTTATAGGTGATCACAATCATTTGGCATTTTATCAGTTGCTTACAAAAAAATATTCTCCCATAATCCTGAAAAAATTAAATCTATTTTGGGCTTTGTATATTATTTTCAGCATGGTTTTTTTTTACAATTACTAGTTAATTAATTAAAGTAGGCCAATGGTAGAAATGTAAAATAGAGGAAGCATTTTATATACAATACATTCCTCTATCGTCTTTAATCCTTGCAAGAATACTTTAAATGTGTTAAATATACATAAATTGTCTATAATGCATTATAATTCATTTAGATTTTAACAAATTCCGGGCTAGAATATCTAACAACATTGATCATTTAGGTATCAGCAGCTTCGCTAAATATTATATTATATTATTATTATAAAATTTAATTTAAAAATGTCTTTGGTGGAGAAACCGCGATACGCTAAGATGCCTTAAATTGAAGTATATAAATGATCAAATCTGTTTTCCTGCTGGAAATGAAGCATTCTACTCACAAAATTAATTGCACAATTTTGGTGAAGATGCCTGATACCCAAATGGTCAAGTCACCGGTTGCCCCCTAGAGGCCGAAAACATTTCGCGAGGGGACTTAAGGGGTCTACACAGTTGTCAAGTAAGACTATAAGTTTCATACAATCAAATTTTACGTCTGCCTACTTTTCCAAATTATTTGTGTGAAACTTTTACATTAATTCTCATTACTTCAAAACTCCGTAACTGGGTACGTGTTTGTGTAAATACCCTGAATGATATGTATGATACTTGAACACAGTTGATCTTCTTGTAACAAATTTTATCCGACCGATAAAATAAGTACCGGTTTTTTTGTGACCAGCACGCAAGCGAAACATATTTCAGTTAAGGATAGTTTGGAGCAACATGATTTAAGTTTCGGGTCCTATCGTAAAAGTAGCATAAAATTACACTGATGTAATGCATCTGAATGGCTCCTGTAATTAGTAGACATCGGATTTTATGCAAATTTATGCAATAAATATGCGAAATATGCAATAAATATGCAAAATATGTAATAAAAATGGCGAAATTTACAAAAATTATCATTCTTGAGCTAAGATTATTATAAAGAATATATAGATGGCATATATAGACTGTTAAATGGAAGTTGTAGACCGAGCATATGAAAGGTGTACCTTGAAAGTTCTAAAATATTCGGAAATTTCTAAATTGTTCATTAATTTCAGATTTTTAAGAAGATTTTATGGACGGCTAGAGTACACGGGTAAATAAAGAAGATGTCGAACAAATGGTCAAAAAAATCGCGAAATTTCAAAATTTGCCAAGTTTTCAAAGGACCTAAGATAACTATGAAGGTTGGATAGATGGCAATTGAAGACGCGTATATAAGAGGCTTAGACCAAAAACCGCGAAATTTGTCAAATTTTCATTTGATTATTTACGAAAGCGCAGGCGTTGGATAATAAGAGGCGTCGATTGAACAGGTCAAAAATTTGACAATTTTTCATATGACCAAAGATTATATGAAGACTTAATAGACGGCAATAGTAGACGGGTAAATATAGGAAGTGCAGACTCGAACTGTTCGCGAAATCGCGAAATTTTCAAAATTATTATTTGAGTTTGGATTTTTAGCGAAATTTCCAAAATGTTATGAGTTTTGGGAATCATTAAGATGTGATAAATGCGAATTTTGGACGCGTAAATGGTTAAATCCAACGGTTCAAAAAGTTGCGAAATTTATAATGTAGACAGGTAAATTGACGGGTCAAGATCAAGCGGACCAAAAATCCGGATATATACAAAATTTTATGATATTCTTCATCAATACCTTATTATCTTTGTAGAAGTGCGATTTTTAAGTCAAAAGAATAAAAATAATTTTTTTGGATTTTTTTATATTTTTCCTAGGCGATTAAAAATGAAATTTCTTGGATTTTCGAGCAAAAAATCGGTTTTTATACCCTGTTTCCATTAAAAATGGGAAAAGGGGATCATGAAGTTGTGCAAATGTATGTAACAGGCATAGAAGAAAGCATCTCCGACCACATAAAGTATATATATTCTTGATCAGCATGACGAGCTGAGTTGATATAGCCATGTCCGTCTGTCCGTCCGTCTGTCCATCTGTTTCTATGCTATCTCCTCCGTCAGTTTTAAAGCTATCTTAACCAAACTTTGCACGAAGTCTTTTGGTACAAATACGCTGCACATTTTTCGGAACCGGCCAGATCGGATGACTATAGCATACAGCTGCCATAGGAACCATCGGCCGAAAATGTAGTTTTAGTGATAAAAACTTTTTTGTCTTCAACGCAAACGTCCACAAACCTCTTACTTATAAGTTTTCTATGCTTTCACATAATTCCACCAATTTTGATAGGACAACTATATAGTATAGCTGGCATAGAAATTGGGTGTAGAAAATGTATATAGGAGGCCTTGTCACAAATGTGTACATTTGGCCGAATGAACATATTTGTGTCTACTAATTTATATAAATCATACAAGCTACAAGGGTATAAAAACTTCGGTCGAGCCGAAGTTAGCTTTCCTCTATTTTTATCACTCATTTTCGGCATTTAAATTGATTAAAAGATGAATTGGTGACGTTAATTTAAAAATGGTTAGCACAGAATCATTATGTAATTTCATTTAAAAATGTTTTTCTTCATATTCTGCATATTTTGCATATTTTTTTATGCAAATATGCAATTTATGCAAAATTGTTTTAGCGTTTTTAGTTCATTGATCAATAAAATTAAGATGTGTGCAATCAGAACTTAAATCGGACATGCGGTTCGAAATATGCAAATATGCAAAATCCGATGTCTAGTAATTAGTTACAACCAAAAAAAAATCCTGATATACGTCTCTTTTACTATTACTAGGTTGTGTCATCTTTTGGTGCTTTTCGCAATTTTCCGATTCGTCAGTCACGGAAAGTGGTTCAAAACATTCTTTATGATCTGGGATAACCAAATCCATGGTATTTAAACGCGGTGTCAGTATTATCACAATCATTTTCATGAAGTTTATCGTTTTTATACCCTTGCAAAGGGTATTATAATTTTGCCCAGAAGTTTGCAACGCATAGAAATATTCATTTCCGACCCCATAAACTATATATATTCTTGATCAGGGAGACGAGCTGAGTTCATTGAGCTTTGTCCGTCCGTCTGTCTGTCTGTCTGTCCGTCTGTCTGTCTGTCTGTCTGTCTGTCCGTCTGTCTGTCTGTCTGTCCGTCTGTTTCTACGCAAACTAGTCTCTCAGTTTTTAAGCTATCGAGCTGAAATTTTGCACAGAGTCTTCTTTTTACTGCACACTGCTAATATGTCGGAACCGACCGGATCGGATGACTATATCTTATAGCTGCCATAGGAACCATCGGTCAAAAAATGGGTCTTAGTGAGAAAAACTTTTTTGTTTTCAATGTTAGCGGCCTTAAACTCGGCGATTATTAATATTATATGCTATCAAACAGATTTGGTCAAAATCGGATGACTATATCTTATAGCTGCCATAGGACCGATCGGTCGGAAAATGGGTCTTAGTGAAAAAAAACTTTTTTGTTTTTAAGTAAATCGTTCTTAAGGTCGGTGATTATCAATATTAAACGCTTTCAAACTAATTTGAAAAAGTTGATCGACATCGAGTGACTATATCTTATGGTTGCCATAGGACCGATCGGTCAAACATGAGTCTTGGTAAAAAATTTTTTTGTTTAGTTTTGTTAGCGTCCTTAAACTCGCTGATGACTTACTTATATTTGACTGCTTTCAAATAGATTCGCAAAATTGGGCCGAAATCGGATGACTATATCTTAAGGCTGCCATAGGGCCGATCGGTTGGAAAAGTGAGTCTTAGTGAGAAAAACTTTTTTCAGACGTTTATCTGTCGGAAAATAGGTTTTAGTTACAAAATTTTTTGATTTTTATGTAAGCGTTCTTAAACTGTGACATTTGCATTTGCAAGGGTATAAAAACTTCGGCACAGACGAAGCCTGGCATTCTCGTTTTTTGTTCATTTCTTGCTCCTTAGCCGTAGCATAGGCGTGGGCGTTATTAAGGTGTCGGGTAAAGATAATTCAAAATTTCCCTCTCGCCTTCGGTACGCCTCACCCTTTTATTAACCTATTTTTTTCAGCGCAGTATTTTCATGGTAGAGGCCAACTATTTCGTGTCCTCATGTTAAATAAAGGCAGCCACTTAAAGGGCCAACCAAGGGCGCATGTAGTACAGTTTCCATTGTTGAAATTTTGTTGTAATTTTTAGTTCAAATTTTGTGGCCTTGTCGCGCCCTTTAAAACTGGAATTTTTTTTTTAAATTGTACTTTCTATGATGCTAAAGGAATATACTTAAAGGGGTGCCATCTCTAAATTTCCATTTTGTGTTTAAAACCCTATTTATTATTTCATTTCTATGGAGATATTACAATATTACTACTTTTAATTCTCATTGGTCTTTTTCCATGATTTGATGATTCGTCAGTCACGATAAATTGGTTTAAAATAACTGTCCTAAAATCGTATAGCGCTTCGTGTCCTTAACTTAAGTGTTTCTAAATGAAAAAATATTTTTCGTACATGTGCTAAACATTACAAAACTCGGTACTTTACTGACCACAGTGCCTGCTGTGTTATGTACTTTCGTTTTGTAAAACCATCTATTCGGAAGCGTTACCCGAAAGGATATCGATTATAATTGGTAAAGCATACCGAAACGGTTATACCAGCACTGTTTTATATAGTTTCAAGGGTTACTTTCGTGAAGTAAGGAAACGAAATAAAGTTAACTTGAATTTTATCATTTGTTATGTGTATGTGTATGTATGATAGTTAATGTTTCCTATTTAACCAAATGCATGACCAAATGCATGATCTCTATTGTACTTAACTGTTTCCATAAATGCAATGCAATTTCTTAACCTTGATTAAACGTCTGCTGTGCTCTGTACCTTTTGAATAACCCTAGACTAAAATCTGTAAATAATGCTAAATTTCGTACCACAATACAGAACAATCAAACAACTCTATGAAAATTACAATAAAATATATTTTTAGCGCCGTATCAATTGAATCTGTATAGAGAACAAGGCTTATGACACTAAATGCACAAAAACATTCTACCTTATGCACACACAACCACACACACACGCACACACACACACCAACCAAAAACTGTTCGAAAGTTGGACCGCGCACCTGCTATAACTCTCTCCCTAGAAATACTATGTCTCTATGTCTGTGTTTGGCTTTATTCACACCAATTATGTAAGTGTAAGTATCAATTGAAGGAAAAACTTTGAAATTACCAAAAAAAAATTAAAATTAAAGTAAAAGTAAAAGAGCAGACGTATCTAAAGAAATTGTATTGTATTTATGATGTAATACTAAGCCTCGGGCTGTACTTCCCTAATGCTTTTTATTCTTCTCTTGCCATTTTGTAGTGCTTCGAAAAATAAATATTTAGAAATTAATCAATTTTACTATTATTAGATCAGTTGTTGTAGTCTCATGCCAACTCAAGTCCATTTCTTCAAAATTTAATCACTACAAAACTCTGACATTAACTTTTTACGACTTTTCTTCACTTTCACTCTTTCACCCATTCACGCACACAACCACACAACCACCTACCCACCACCACAGTGACACAATACCCGAGGAATCATCGTACCTGCATGGACATTCAAAATCGCTGTGCGAGCCAGCCGATACAGATGATTGGGATGGAGCATCATTGGCTGCCACCAGCGGATCCAACAGCGAAAAAACTATGCGTAGCGGTCGTGAGCCGCTGCTCCCGCGACTCACCAACACACCGCGTGCCCAGATCCGACGCATGAATGCCGGTGCTGTGGGTGGCATTTCAGTGGGAGTGCCTGGTGGCAAGAATCAGGTGACCACAGCCCTTTTAGACTATGAGGACAGCGATTCCGATGAGGAGGATGATGATGATGAGGGTGAAGATTTTGATTTGTATGACGATGAGAATATAGTGGTAACCACTTTTACCACACCCGCCACGCCACGTGCACATGAAATGGGCAGACGAACGGGAGGAGCGGCTGGTTCAACTACGGGTGGTACAACCACAACCAGCATACGGCTGACTCGCAACAACGATGAGAGCATTATTTGAGTGTCAAGTACTGAGGAGGAGGAGGTGGAGAAGCCACATTGGTCGAGTAATAGCCATCTGTTCCCCTACGAAATGTTCTATTGAGGTCAGCAACGATTTCTCTACATAAAAAAAAAACAAGAAAAAAAAGAAATAATATTTAGTTTTAAGCAAAACAAAAGTTGACAAGTTGCAAGTTAGTTTCCAAATGGTTTAAAACAAAAAGCTTTATAATTAATAACAAACCAAAAATTAAGAGAGGAACAATAATAACGATTGTATATATATTTACAAGGCAAATCTTGAGTTACATTTGTTTGTAAGATTTTTCCATTCTTCTCTTGTGTCGACAAATTACTTCCAAGTTTGGGTTTAAGGTCTAAGAGCGCTGCTCATGAATAGTGCTTGAAGATAGTTACGAAGCCAGAAATATATCATTAAAACTGTTCCCATTAAAAAGATGTGCTAGGAATTGCACTCAATTAATGAATTGAGTGTTCTGCCGATGTCGTTAACTTAGGTAGAATTTGTTGGAGTTATAGGCATATTAAGGTAAATTGGTTGTTTCATATGGTGCATTCTATTTAATGTACTTCACTTTCCAAATTAAGGTTAAAGTTAGCTTGTAGAAGGATTATCCAGGTTCTAAGGCATCCATAAGGGCCATTTGAAGCCTTAACGTACACCCAAAAAAAAAGGAATCATCAAATTGATACTATTTAATCTCTCTTTACTACTCAAAGTATCAAGTTGATATTTTAGAAAGTATGAAAATGATATTACGAGGACATCAAATTGGTACCAAGTTGTATCTGTTTGATACTTTATTTTAGGAATTTTTTAGTATCAATTTGATATTTCCATTGTCAAACTCTAAGGCTGCATTCACACTTTTTCATACATGAGACATGATTATCTAGTAGGCCTGCATTTCATAATGAGTTTCTATGAATTTGACAAATTATTCAAATTTAAAACATAACAAAAAGCAGGACTACTAAACTATCATGCCTCACGTATCAAACAGTGTTAAGGCAGCCTTACTATCATTTTGATACATGCTTTTATCAGTTTAATTTTTTTTCTTATCAAATTTGTAGAACCAATTCAGTTCTCTATAAACTGTGTTTAAATTGAAACATAAATTTTTATAAGCTTTTTACTTTTATATTTATTTCTTACAAAATGTTTGGTAATGAAATGAAATCGTCAGGAGTGGGCACCTCACTATGGGAAACATTATTTTCTTACTCTGCATGCTCCGTGTACACGCGGATTTTGTTTAAACAGAAGTCACTATAATGGTGTGCCTCATGCTGAAACCCATACACGCAGATCTTTACCCATTCGCAGAGAGCCTGAATGAAAAAAACCCTCTTCTGCAGCGGTCTTCGTTTCGAGCCACTCGCTTTGGGCATCATCTTGCAAAGCGCTTGCCACTGCGACATTGTGACGTATAGTATGTCTTGTCTGAAGAGTTACATTTGTTATTTACATATGTTCCAAAAGACGACAACAATTATGCTTACCTGCTTTAACTTACCTTGTTAATATAGAAGTCCGTGCTCCATATTAAAATCCATTAATTTATCTTCAGCACGTCGTCCGGGAAAGTGACCTTCGTAGCTTTTATTTTTAACTAAGTACTGATGTGTTTTACACTAAAAGCAAACCACTAAATGTGACACGACAAGCATCGCCAGCTGCAACTTTCGGCTTGCTTCGTTTCACATAAGCTCGACTTTTCGAACTAACATTTGTTGAATTAAAAAGTTTTTAATTTCAAATTTATACTTTTGCGTATCAAATGCATATTCTAAGTATCAAATTAAAAAGCAAAATATCAATTTGATACCCTCTATGATACAAACAGAGGGAAAAAACCTGTTCAGAAAATAAGTGGCCTTCAACTTAAAATAAGAACAAGATGTTCTCAAAATTTTTGTCAACATATATTCCTGGAATGAGTAAAGTTGTTCTCAATCGAATAATATTTGCTTTGTACAACACCAAATCCGGGTTTCGGCAGAGAGAGAGAGCTCGAGTTGGCTCTCTTTTCATAAATAGCCCTGTAGAATTGAGCCTGCAAAAGTGCGCAACGGCTGAATGTGCTGGCTCGTCAATCCATACGTTAAGTGAAGAAGGTACCGGGTTCAAGTCTCAGTCAAGCCCGAATAAATTTTTCTGTGTTGTTCTGAAAAACTTAAGTGAAACGAATCAGGTGGAATAAATCGTTGAAGTTTGTTGTACAGCGATGTCTCTGATCCTGCGGGAATATATGGGTGGAGACAACGTGTATCAAATTGATATTGATACAAATATTTTTGGGTGTAGGTCGCAACATGTGAGAGTTATAGGCAGCTATAGGATCTAAGAGTGCTTTTTGGAATGTTACAACCCCAGAAAAGCTACTTTAGGTCTTAATTGAAGTAAAAGTGGCCTTGTAGAAGCCTAACTCAGACTATAAGGAATACAAAAACTATTAACCTTAACCTAGGTCGAAATTGGTAGGAGCTATATAGAAGGTACTTCACTAACTCTTTTTACTGTCAGAACCAACCAAAATAGCCCATCGAACAATCGGTAAAAAAATTAGATATTTTAAGAAAACGTTTTTATTTATATTATAAATATTAGCGTTCCTAAACGAAGCCATTATCTTTTTAATATGTTTTCAAACAGCTCTACCAAATTTGATCAAATTCGTTCCAATTGGGTGAAAATAGGTGTTAGCAGGAAAAAATTGGATTTTGTATGCCAGGCTTAAGTAAAGATAATAAATAACCAGATTCTTAATGAATCTAAATTTGAGCAAAATCTGACTTCAATATGCCATATATATATATATAAAAGGTTTCATCGACCTTGGTGCAAAGATTCAAGGGTACGCTTTTAATATTTTGCTCCTTGGAAATGGGAACAGTCTATAACATTGCTTAACTTCGAACCAACACTTGCAATAGATTATCTTCAAGTATTATTTTATGATCAGTTTGGACATCTTTATTATGTTTCTTCCGTATATCGCCTAAAAATTAAGTGATTTCAGCTACTAATGTGTTCCAAAGTGTGTAAACTGTGTGCGTAATTTTTAAACAAATTATAGTCAAAGTTCAAGTAATTAGTTTTTGAATGATTTTAGTTTAGAGAAATTTCCTTAATCAAACAGTACTTATGCCGCGTACTTAGCCAAGTTTAGTTCAATTAATAAAATTAGTTAAAATAATTAAAAACCAAATATAAATCAGAGTTCTTTTTTCTTTATGCTAAGAAATAGCCGCAGAGTCAAAACTAACAAAACAACTAAAAACTAAGTTATTTGAGTTGATCAAATGTTACCGAAATAAATAAACCTAGATATACATTCATAATATACCTATATATATAGTGCTATTTATAGTCAGAGTTATTGTAATTTATAAATTATTTTTATAAACATTTACGAATGGGGGGGAAAATGAAAGTGTTTGGGAGAGGAATGCTCAAAGCCCGAAACACAATTTCATAATTAATAAAATAAATATAAAATAGAATTTTTGCTGGAACAACCTACCAAAAAAAAGGCAAAATGGTTTAATGTGGGGGGGACTAAAAACTGATTAAAAGGAACACATACCTACCTACCTATATTAGTATACTTTATTGTAACCACAACTATTATTATTTCTGTACATTTCTAACATAATTTAATCCAAGAAATTGCCTTCTGACATTTGTATGCCCCATCAAATTATTCAGATTTATTTTACCCGAAAGACAATAAAAACTTACAAGAAATTAAAAATTCTCTTCTTGCAAATTGTCATTTCAAAAACACAAAAAATCAGAGCTGTGTTACATAGAAAAAAAAGAAGAAAAAACTACAAAAAAAATGTTTGCAATTTTCATACCGTAGGCCTTAATTTAAATACTAATTCAAAATTCACCAACAACAATTGATTTAGCAACCAAACAGAATTGTAAATTGTTAAACTGATTTTAAAATTATATAAGAAAATTTTACTAAAAATAAAAATCATAAATAAAACAAACAAATTTTTAAATATTGATTCAGCTTGCCAAAATTTTGGTTGTTCCCTTACTACCAGCAGCGCCAGGAAGTCGACCGCTTTTTGGGCATTTGCCAGTCCACCGACACAGCTCTTCCCACCAATCGGTTACCATTGTCCATGAGCATCGCTTGAGCCATCCGCTCGGTGCACTCAAATCGTACATAGGCACAGGCCATCAATTGGCCATCACTGCGTTTTGATATGTGAACAGACTGAATGGTGCCCTGGAGCTGGCTTTTGGATTTACTCTTTTGCTCAGCTTGTGCTCGCCAACGTTGCCAAATTCGTAGTATGCTACGTGAACGCTTGACATTAGGAGAACTCTTGATGTCTGTGTAGTAATTGGAGGTAAGGTAAATAAAATCAATTTAGCTGGAATTTAATTGTGATGCATTTGGATTTGGAATGGCTTGAGTTATGCGGTTAATGCTGTTTATTTTGAAATTCAAAAGGACACAAAAAGGCAAATGATACGGACCTGTACTCGTTTTAGAATTCGTTTAATCGGAATTGGTAAAAGTTTTAGTTTCTAAGAATCGATAACAGAATTGGATTAAACATTTTACCATCAAAACAGTCGAATGAAAATCAATTAAAATTGGAAGTCACAATTGGTTTTTGATAACGGGAATTTGAATTTGGAAATCTGAAGTTAAAAACCGAATAATACACTTGTTCCACTAGCATATTATAGAGGACATTCTCTGGATGATCTCAATCAGCGATGGTTTAGCTTGGCCCTCAGGGGCCGAACACATTTGAAACAGCTAAAATTCTCTACCGACTGCCAAGTCCAGATTCGGCATTAGACCGTGGGTCCCTTTCTCTGGTGCGAAAGATAATAAGCACACACGCTCTAGTCGACTGAGAGCAGCGTTGGCCCTGGCCCTCCTGGAGGTGAGGTCTGAGCGCAATTTTACTTTTTACTTTGATACACTCTCACCAATAGGCGACCGGGAAGTCCATCACGCGAAACTAGATTGATCGACGCTGTGATTGACGGAAGTCACATCGAGTGTTCTAGACGTGCGTGCGATTTGAGGTGCCAACATAACCAC
The DNA here is from genome assembly GCA_037044535.1 of Lordiphosa magnipectinata. NCBI lineage: Eukaryota > Metazoa > Arthropoda > Insecta > Diptera > Drosophilidae > Lordiphosa > Lordiphosa magnipectinata. The sequence continues at coordinate 158,959 of JBAMBO010002859.1, forward strand.
CTTGTTGCAGCCAAAGTACGCACGAGGCTCAGTGTGGCACATGCCTCAAAATCTCACCAGACCCTTCCAGTGTAGGCGAACAGTGGAATCCATATCTCACACTCCTTGAGTACGGCTGCCAAGGAGATGCTCGGATACGCCGAGTACCCTCGAAAGCAGTCTTGGTATAATGAGAAGTGTCGCCGCGCTACTGCAGAGAAAGACGCTGCCTACAGGAGAACTCTGCAGTCAGGAGCAACGCGGGCTGTTAAGGAGCTATACCAGGAGAAAAGGAGAGACGAGCAGCGCCTTTTTATAAGAAAAAAGAATGAGCGGGAAAGGCGCAGCGTAACGAAGTCGAGATGCTATTCGGCATGAGTGAGACTACAACATTTTGTCAAAAGATTAAACGACTAACTGAAGATTTCAAACCTGGTGCCACACAAAGCAAGTACGAAAATGGGAATCTGGTAACAGATCCGAAAGTGGAGCTAGACATTTGGATGCCGCCTCTGAAGAAATAGCAATGCCACCAAGCGACGATAGAGATAGACCCACCTGACCATTACAAAGTCTGTTTAGCCATAAAAAGGCTAAGGAATAACAAAGCAGCTGGTGCTGATGAGCTGCCTGCTGAATTGTTTAAGACTGGCGGCGAAGAGTTGGTAATGTTCTTGCACCAACTTCTCTTCAGAATATAGTCCGACGAAATCATGCCCGAGGATTCGAGTCTAAGTGTAATTTGCCCACTTTTTAAAAACGGACACCCTGCAGTTTACGCCAACTACCGTGGGATCAAAGGTTCTCTCGTGCATTATTTCTGAACGTCTAAAGCCGCTTATTAGCACACTGATTGAACCTTATCAGTGTAGCATTAGGCCTGGTAAATCCACGACAAGACCAGATATTCGACAAATCCTGGAGAAGACCTATGAGAAAGATTTTAAAACCTACCATCTTTTTGTTGATAATAAAGCCGCCTTCGACACACCGATAAGGTACTTAGGTAGGAACCTTAGGAAAGGTTCTTTGAAGCCCCTGTCTTCCTTTGGTGTACCAGCAAAGTAAGATCGACTTTGCATGATGACGTTGAGAAGTTCGCAAATCTCCGTCAAAATAGGAAAGAACCTCTCTAAACCATTTGATACCAAAAAAAGTTTTTGGCAGGGTGATACCTTATCGGGGGACTCCTTCCCAGCCAGCATTTGATAAAATTTTTGATCACATTCGAGTCTGTTTCGAATCCTCTGTCTGATTATAATAATCATAATTGCGCTCGTTTTCTGATTATAAATGATACCTTGATCGGGGGAAAATGGTACCCTTGCCTTGACTCTTCTTGAAGAGTCGTTTATAACCGGTTATTCTGATCGTTTTCGAGTCATATTTTCAATCATTTGCGAGTCTTTTTTGTCGTATTTTAACAAATCACATTTTGAGCATATGCATGACTCATTTTCGAGTCTTTCTTGGATCGCACATGAAATAAATCTCTTTTTATCATCAAAAGGACTCGAAAAGGACTCAACAAGGTGATTCTTGTTAAAATGCTCTTTCAAATGCTAGGTGGGCTTAATCTGCTGATGGATGAAGGCACGAAGGGAACACCAAAACTAAAATGGAAAGACCAGGTGCGGGAAGACATTTCCTGGCGGGCATTTATAGCAGAGGCTGAGACCGTCAAGCGGTTGTAATACAAACATCGAGCCAAAAAAGAAGAAGAATACACTCCCTTTTTGCCCTCGCTCTTCCTGACCAAGGCTGATCTAAATGACCTAATTCTTTCTGTGTATTTCCTCATGAGAGATAAATGTCCGTTCGGGTGATCATCTACAACATTTAGCTTTTCTCCTCTAAAAGGCTAGATTTCTTTTCGATATGCTATCGAATTCCCAAGGCGTTGCCATATTAGAAGAGGGTTTTAGCTCATTGGGAGACGGTTTTAGCACAGTGGGATAAGTTTGTGAGTGGCCCACAGCGTCAAATTTTAAAATCTTTGTTATAGAATGTTGAAATGCCTTAATATTTCCCATGAACAATCCCGAAAGGGACTGCCAGAAGAGCATACTGCTTGCCATGTGGATGACGAACTTTAATTTACAATTGCACGTAAAGCAATCCAATCAGCTGTTCTCTGTTTACGTTAGTGTGATACACAACATTCTTCTGCGGAACAAGGAAACATCCACTTTTTGAGAATGATGTTGAATGTGAGTCAGTGGAACAAGGCAATAAGACAATTGGATTTTGGAAACGGGAAGACTGTACAATTTCGATAATTTTTCGATTCTGGCCTCTGCATCGTTTTACCTACCTTCTGAACCTGAACCAAAAAGAACTTCAAGAGCTAAACATCAAAGGAAGAATCCAGTTACCTGATGGTAAAGTCCAGTTAGTGGTAAACAGCTCATAAATAATAAAAAAAAAATAAATTATATTTTGTATTAAAAATACCATGTTTTTTGTTTTGTTTGAAATTCCGTTTATACATTTATTGCACCAAATATGTGTTGAATTTTTTTTTTTGTTTTTTTTGTTTTCTTTTTTTTCATCATAATTTATTGTTAATTATTTCTTTTGAAACTGATATATTTCAATATGCTATATAAATGGTAGTTTTGTTGTTTTGTTTTGTTAGTTTTGTATTTCTTGAAGAATTCTCTCTGTATATATGTATGTGTGTATGTAATTTGATGATTTTTAGTTTTGTATATAGGTAAATATATCGATGGTCACCATTTCGCATTTAAAGTGTGTGGCTAATGCGTACTTAATAACTTTTTGTTTTTTGTTTGTTTTTTAATTAATCAACTCGGTTTAACGCGTATATGAGCACGGTTTATATAATATATATGCATATGCAAGTGTGTGAGTGTGTGGATGGTGCTAAAAAAAAAAAAGAAAACTCTTTTGACTGCATATATATATATATTTAACATTGCAAAAGAAGGTGTCGTAGTCTTCTACATATAAATATTAATAGATAAATTAACCCAACATTAGCTACATAAATATGTGAGTGTGTTTTGCTTTAATGCTTTAGAATTGTTCATAGTTAGCACAATATAACTTTTTGGTTTTTTTGTTTTTTTGTTGTCGGTTACATAAATAGGTTTTCGTTTTAACAATTTATGATATTGTAGGTTATGCGGGGTTATCAATTTGAAAGGCATTCGACAGTGTTTCTTCATATGTATAAGATAGCATGTGTGTGTGTAGGTATGTGTATGTGTGTGTGAGTAACTAGCTTTAAACAGAAACATGGCCATTTTGTACATACTCAATATCTCAATTTATACATATCCTCCTCAGTTTTTGGGGGAGGTTGTTGTGGGGCGTTTGCTAACAGAAATACACTTAATGGCAGTTGAGAGACAAGCTTAAATTAAATTTAAATCATAAGCTACCAATACTGTTGCATAGTTTTAGGCTTTTGCTTTGTGGTTTCAAAGAATGGTCATCCTTTAAGTCGTATGTTTGTATGTTATGCATTTTGCTTAGTATTTAGTTAACAATAATTATTATTGAATATATACAAATATATATATATATAAATATTTAAGGAAAACACAGAAAACCATCTTGTTATCTATAGTATGTATGATTAGCTTTTTATTTAGGGGGAATCACATCTAATACAACAAAATTGTAATTGCTAATTGATATCTCAATTTCTCCATACGCATATTATGATTTATTTAGTAAGTAAATATAATTTTGGTTTCTTGATTTCGTTTGCCTTTTTTTTTTGGATTATAATTGTTTGTAATGGTTCCTTTGATTGATTTATGAGAGCACATGAGAACTCAAATGTCAATGTTTGATTCTATATGTAAGCCGAATATATTTGGAAAAAATTTTATAAACGTTTTCAGGTATTCCAACTTGTTATAAGAACTCAAATGTAACTTTTTTATTAGCTTAACAAGAGTTAAAAAAAAAAAATTTCGAAACTAACATGCTAGCCAAACTCTGAACTCTATAAGATCAATGGTAAGTAGCCAGTGTTCCCAGCCAAGGTACCTTTTGTTATTGCTCTCACTCTAAGAGAACATACAACAAAAAACATAATAAATAAAAAGCACGATAACTAAGAGAACATTTGTTTTGTCCTCATTTTGGTCAATTCAAAGTAGAAACTGAAAAAAAGAGGCCTTTAATGAGGTTTCCTTTGCGCTGTGTAGCTTCGCCTTTCACTGAGTGATAGCCAATAGGTAAGATGAAAGAAAGAGTAGGATAGGTATCCCTGCCTGTTACACTGCTCGACAAAATAAAAGTCCATCTTCCCACATTGGACCAAACCAACATTTTCTAAAGTAAATTGGCCCGCTGATCACGAAAATCGCATTATATTTTTGTTAATACATTAGTCGGTGTGGTGCTAAATTTGATATCGAATCTTAATTTTTTGTAGATTTTCTTAAAACTTTATTTTGCGTACTGCAACGCCTGAATTCGAGAGGTCGTTTTTGAAAACGCGAATACTGCCGTTTGGGTAAACTACACTGAAAAACGAGAAAGCAAAGCTAGCTTCGTCTGTGCCGATATTTTGATCCACTTAAAAATAAATAAAATATCGCTCCATTAAGTGAGTTCAGAATCTGAATGTTGGGGCTGCAGCCCTGAACAAAACCTAATCATTGAAAAGAAAACTCGTTCTGGGATATCAGTTCAAACGTTCCTACACAAATGGGAAGTCACTAAAAAGTAAGCAACACTTCTTGTTGCCTCCCTTAAGAAAGCGTTCTAAAATAAGAACAACGCCGGCGCATTTAAGACCCAGTCCTCATCCTGTGAATTACCAAACTTCGGGGTTGTAAACGTGATAAATCGGCGTTCACTTACTCCCTAAATAACTGGTTCTAACCGGAGTATCTACCTTTACTCCAGCTCCACAATAGAAGGAAGAAGTAGAACTTGGTATTTATGCGGACAAGTCGGACTTCATCCTCTTCACTAAGAGGTACAAGGTACCTCTATAACTCAGCGGCGCAAATGCCCATTACAAGAAAGATAGTCTCTTCAACAGTTCGAAGGCTTAAGTACGGCCGACCGACGCTGTATCAACGTTCCGTCGACGATTTTGTGGCTGTCGTTGGCCCACGCTTATTTCCTTCCCAATGTGCTCGACTGACGTATTTTGCAAGGCGATGTCCGCTCAATACGTTAACGGCTCTACAGGCACGCTAGGTCGACGCAATGCCATGCAGAGAAGAGACATAAGCGACGCTCGTTTGCCCCAATGACATGAATGCAGCGACATAAGCGACGCTCGTTCGACCCAATGCCATGCGTGGAGCGACATTAGCGACGCTCGTTCGCCCCACTAAGCGTTTTGTGGTCTGAGCTGAGAGCGCACTGTCAGCTTCGCGGTACCTTGGTGACTGTTTCATGGTTCGGCCTCAATCATTGGCCACAAGAGCCACGCTGGATTGATGAAAATACAGCGACTGACCGCAGCCGTACTAGAGGGTATTGATTCCAATTCTGTATACATTTACGTAAGCTTGACCGTTTTCGTGGACCTAATTTAAAACAGAGTTCTATGCAATCGGAAAAGCGGGTGTATAACTTCGGTTTTAGACTACAACTCAATATACCATTTGAGAAAATGTTGGCAAGGATGTACCTATATGCGTTCAGTTCACAAGACGGCATACAATCTGCATAACATGCAAACGTCCCTCCTAATGGCACGCATGCAGCAGGCGTGCTATTGGAACACAAAATGGGAAGTTGGATCCGAACGATAAACGATCGTTCGTTTTTTGCAAGCACGTTCCTTTTGCAGTATGCTGAAAGGCAGAGAGGGAACTCAAAATAAAAATGTATGTATTTATGTAGCGCCAATATTGAATTTTGACATAAGAAAATATGAATTATATTGAAATTTTTAATAAAAAAGATGAGTTTATGTTAGTTAAACTAACATACATGTATGTACTATGTATTTAAAATAATTTTTTTAATTGGGGTTGCGGTTACGTTCCTTTGAAACTGCTTTGGCATGCGATGCTGCACAAGTTCTAATAGCACTGGTGCAGGATGCCATGCTAAATACGTTCTAGTGCACACCACTGCCAAGAGAACGCCATCTGACAGCGTGCAATTGGACACTAAAGTTGGAAGGGAGAGCCGAGCGTTTTTACGAAGTTGAACCTACAACTACCCATGCAAACGTACCTTCTATTAGAACAGTTCCTGCTGCGTACCGCCCCTGTACAAAAGTCTCATTCAGCTCTGCGCCGCTGGAAATTCTTCCAAAAGTAAGCTTGTGCTAACAGAAGACTGTTAAATGTCTCCAATAAAGGTCGTGGCTAAAAATGCCACGTTTTGAAGACTTCCGAATGGAACCTAAGAGCCTATGACCTATGTGTGAACTCTAGATTGCCGCCCGAGTCAACCTAACTTGTGTTGAAATCTGGCGAAAAGTGATGCATGATTGCCGAACCTTTGGGACCAGTGAAAATGTACTTTCCGACTAGATATAATATAAATACAGTGTCAAGACTAAGATTTGGTAAAGCTCTTTGCTAAATAGTTCCTGATCGAACCACATGGATTAAAATCCAATTCAGTTTATGTTTTCCGATTTCGATAGATTTTCATTGCAACCAGAATGTAGCGAATGGGACACTTATAGAGATATCGGGCAAAACCTTCTTTTTTTTAGCTACTCTCTGCATAAAATGTAGTTCTTATACCGTTTTTATAGTGAGTTTGATACTTTGGATAAGTTGTATATATGGAAGAGATGAGATGATATGAGATGTTTGTCATTTTGTCTATAAGATCCTGGAACATAACGTAAATATAATTTGCTAACAGAGAAAATGGCTGTTGGTTATCGTTTTGTAACTATTTTCATATTTTTATAGTGGAATACATTTTCTGAGAAGCTGAAAGATTCTTTTGGAATTTCACTAGAATTTGTGGAAATTTACATTATAGATATTGATACAGTTAGGTATCAGAACTTTAGGTAAATCGTGTAATGCTGCTGCTGCTGATCTGATCTTAATATATATGTACTTGTATTTACTTGTAGTGCTTTTGTGGTTGTCGCTTAGAGGCCAAAGCCGATGGCTCGTTATACGTTTCCTGGGATTATTTGTGAGCCAAAAATAGATTTGTAAACATGACATTTAATTAGATTTGTTGAATATATACAAAATAAACATGTATGTAAAGGTACCTATAAATCTTATGTACTAAGCATATGCAAAATAAATACAGAAATCAATCAACTAATAAGCTAAAGATTGGCTAACGCGAATATGAAATAGAGAGAGGGAATACATGGGGCGTAATTAGCCATTTAACTTAAAAATAAATAATTGCTAAAAAACTAAATAATCACAAATTAACAAATCGATACACATAGGAGATATTGCCACAATTTAGGGGTAAACAAACAAGGAGCAAGTTAAGTTTTCAGTTTGGGGGGGGCAGAAGGCGAGAACAAATTGACATTACTTATTCGATTTCAAAGAACACAATAAAAAATAATTATATGGAATGTGTGAAGAGAGCATAGCTTTGAGTTTCACTGCTTGGTGGTGCCATTGACTTTTGTCGCTGTCTTACCGGACGTCACAAATGGACCCACATAATTGCTGGGAAACAGACCGGATAGGCCATTCAGTTCACCGCGCCACCATTCCGGCTCATCGCGACCCAAGACACTGATGATGTCGTCCTTCTCGAATGACAGCTCATCGTCGTTTTGTGCTTTGTACGGATAAAGAGCAATGACCTTATCTGCAATTTAAGATTTGCTTAGTCAAAATTCTCTTTACTTGTGCCACCTTCTCTACTCACCCAAAATCTGTTCGGTCATCTCTATGCGACTTCCGGAGACGGGTGTATTTCGACCACTGTTGCGTCCACCCTGCAGCACCTTCACATAGGTGGCCGGGAACCAGCCTATCTGACGGCGTCTGCCCTTAGCCTGTAGCTCACCTTCCCACCAGCCCGAATCCGTCTTCTTGCGTATCATAATCAGCTGGCCGCGGGTCAGAGAAAGCTGCTCGGTACTGGTGGCCTCATAGGGAGCAATCACTTGGGCTATCTCCGAGCGTTTGGCACGCATGCCCTGAAATGGATGGGATTTGGAAAGATAGGCGATTAGTTGGGACATGGGGCAGCTGAATGATGGTGAAACAATAACAACCACAGCAGCAAGCTGTGTGTCATCAACTATTTACGGGTGTCATGGAAGAGGTGCGTGACATGGGTCGGCTATAGCTCTCGGCCGGTTCGCTGCTTTGTGACTTGGACTGTGTGTTAATCTGCGATACTTCCGTGTCGAGATCTTCGTGCGCCTCCTCGTGCGTGCCCTGTTCCGCCAGTTGAACGGGCTGTGGCAGCTGCTGCAGCTGCTGCTCCTGCTGCTGCTGCTGCAGTTCCTGTAGTATTTCTGTCTCTGGTTGTGGAGCAGCAGCGGCAGCATAAGCGGTATTACCATTAAGTGTAGTAGCCTCCTGATGGGGGGCATCATCAACAGCAGCGTAGCGTTGGGTGTTGATGAGGGCATTTGGGGTAGTGGCAAATGAAAAGCATTTGGATTAGTAGATGAGCATGATGGTTAAAAAGGACATTTTTTGTGGATAATGACAGTTACAACAAATCTATACGGATATGGGAGTATCCCCAGATGAAGGATGGCAATCTGTATGCATTTACATCTAAGACAGGGTTGTCAAGAAAAGAGAGTGCAAAAAGTGAGAGTTTATTGGTGTGCGAAAATAAAGCGACACAAAACCAGCGCTGGCTTACTCCATTGACTGCTGGCCAGGGACTAAAAACCTGTTTGCTCTCTTGGCACAAGTCTCGGTATGCCTTCGGCTCGTGTCGGTGTGAATAACGAAATGTGTGAGGCCCCTGAGGGCCAGGCGGGGCCATGGCTGATCTAATAGTCTATTTCCAATATAGTAAATATGGACATTAGGGCGTACGCCGATACCAGATACCATCATAAATTATTGCTTTTAGGTTATAATAAAATAAAAAATCAACAAATTTTAATTTGAGTTTTAACCTCTGCGAAAAGCCTTCAAAGTTTCCACAAATATTACGTATACATATACCTAATCAAAATTTTGTCAACAAATTCTCTGTATCTCTCTGAAGAGATGCATTTTATCCACGCTCTTATATATGACTAAATTTTGAAGCCTGTCCATTTCAAAAATGGCGAGTAATGTGGCTCACAGGTTGGAGTCCGCATGGACCACGAGCGGGGTTCAAACAAGGTCTTTATCACATTTTCAACAACATTTCGCGAACTCCTACGCGAGCGAGAGTTAGTTTTCAATAGCCCTGCATGATATTTTCGACGGACAGATAAAGACGTTCCAAAACTTTGTTAGATGCGGAAGCTGCACACGTGCCTAAATTAGAAAAACCCCATCTCAATAATAGCTGCTCGGCTGAGGCCGAGATCACCCAGGGGCCTTATGGCCCATTGCAATGCCTAATAGTGGATTAAAAAGGGAAATGGGGGAACAGAAGATAAGTTGGTGGGTGCCGAACCACAGCAAAATGTATCCAATTTGATTTTCAAATCAAATAAATATAAGAAAGCTAAATTAATTACAATGTACCATTTTTAACTTCTCACACAAAAAGGGATGTCATTTTATTCTCTTTACCAAAGGTACAAAGAGTATAATGGGTTTGAGTAAATGTGTGTAAAAATAAGAAGGAAGCATCTCTGATCCAATGGAGTAGACATATTCTTGATCAGACGAGTCCATAGAGCCATGTCCGGACCTTATAGACAAATACGTATAGTAATCCGCATTATTTATCGATCCTCAAAGTAAGTGAATGATCAAATGGACGACAGTCCATGCAGCAACGGCCGCAACCGTGATGCGCATCACTTCAGTTCAGTTCGTGTGGGGCCTCACTTCAAAGATATCCTGATAGCCTCTTAGTGTACGTCAAAAACTTGCTTTCTTCTTGATGTGAACAGCGCGAAATAGTAGAAATTGTGAAGTAATATATATATAGTAAATATTTACATATTGTCTTGGTTATATTAAGGGTGTATTCTCCATGTGACAAATTTTTTTTCGTTTTTTTATTTTTTTATAGTTTGGATATTTGAGAATATCGCCCTAAAAGGATTTTTTGAAATTCGAAATAGTTTAGAAGATATAGACTTTTTCGTCGAACAATGTCTTCTCTAAATCGAGTCATTTTAAAATTACTTCAAACTTTAAACGCATTTATCTCGAAACCACGTTTTTCGAACTGGCGGCCATGATATCTCCAGTTACACTGAACCGATTTTGATGAAACTAAGTGAAATTGACGCAGAATAGTCACCATTCTGGTCTGACCCTCAATCATAATTTTAAAAATTTTTTTACTATTTTATATATATAATAAACTACAAAAAAAGGGCCCAAGATCGAATTTTTATTTTTAAATGGCCGCCATTTTGTCAAAAAAAAATCACAAAATTTGTTTCGAGGTTTAGACTAGAATGACGTCTATTCTGATTATAACCCCGTTTTTACTTTTCATTTCAGACAACCTGGAGACGAGAAATCGTGGCCGCCAGCACTATACCATTTTTTTTGGACCCCCACTTTGACAGCCGAGAACTGTTTGAACAGCCCTCATATCGAAGCAAATTTTTTTGTTTACTTGAATCTGTTTGTAACACAATAAAAAAAACAGAATTGGAAAACCTCTGCGTTTTCAAATAAGATTTTTTTAAAAAAGGTCAAAAAAACAGCCTCGACATGGAGAAAACCCCCTTAAAAACAATTTGTTCAATGGTCATGGTACCCAAACCTTCAAGTTTTTGCTGGTACCTTTATGCACACTTGGTACCTTTTTGACACATGTTATGTTGACTTAAAACCAAGTCTACGCCAACTACTTATCACTATAACCTTACAGTTTTCCATACATCAAATGTACACTCTAATGTACATTTTTTAAATATCAAGAAATATGTAAAATATTCTAAATAGGTATTTCAAATATGTGTGCAGGTTTTCACATTTTGTTATCTAAGTCATTTTAAATTCATGGAAGCTAGAAAAGATGCTTTTGAGCTATATAGCACATTTAGCTGGCTACTCTATCTTAACATCAATGATGTAGAGCAGAGTCCGGCACGTCCCTATCTTTTGTGCATACAATATTATTCCGCGGCTGCGACGTCGACACACCGATAGTATACGAGCTTATACTTTATACACTTTCGCAACAACAACGAAGTGCCAAATGCGCGCGGCTAAGCACAACCACGCAACGCCAAAATGTTTGCCGGTTAAGGACTGAGACTAAAAATCAAGAAGACCTGGGTTCAAATCTGAAGGCCGATTTTACATCTTCTACAAAGAGCCATTTGTCACATTAACTAACAAATAACAGAGTAAATTCAAGGTTTATCTGACACACAGGAGCTATCTGGAAGAAGAGAAATCGGCCCTAAGTAAGGTAAGGGCATGAAAAAAATAGGTTTTTTTGAAACATAATGAACACACGTATAGCTAATACGAGGTTTGTTAAAAAAAAGTATCGCGAATTTTGTATTTTTTCAAAAAGTATTTTTAATACGCTGGCTGTGGCATTATAAGAGTGTTGGGTTTGGCAAAAAACGTTTCGCATAAATAAAGTCAAAGTCTGAAATCTAGGGGAGGAATCAATAGAAAAATACTCATCCTAGCTAGGTCAAATTTTCTCGCGACCCCACTTTCCTTTACGATATGCATATTTTGTTCATACATCAAAAAGCTCTAAGATAGTTTTTTAAACCGGTCGCCATACAAATGTTGATTCGAAGTGAATTATCGTTTCTTTACTATTATGACTAGATCTTCTGTAGGCAAATGTTTATTGCCGTCAAATAATTTGCCCAAATTTTGTATGGAAACTTAGCTGGATAGGCCAAAGTAGGAAAATTTTCGGCCATTTTTGATCAAATTATTTGTAATCATGGCTATATAGTCAAATTGTCATCCAAAATTGGGCAAATTATTTGCCTGTGGGACCTTAGCCTTACATCTAATGTTATTGGTTTATGTTTTTTAATCCATTTATGCAATTTGTGATGAAAATATTAAAAATTTAGCCTATCCCACAACGAAAAAATCAAAAAACGAACCGACACGGCCTTTCTATATATGTGTAAACATTGTTAATTCTGAACCAAAGCAAATGGCTTTTTGGATGGTCTACTGGTCTGGGTTTACTTTTACTGTCTGCGACTTTTCTAGTAGAAAGATGACTTCTACGCTTGGCCATTGATCAGCACGTACTATCTACCTGGAGCCCTGCTGTCTGAGCTTTCAAGATCTTGACTTCCTTTTCATAATCTAAAATTCAACTAAGGTTTCTCCCATATTTGTGGTGCAACCTGTGCATGAAGTATATACATATTTGTGTACTTGTGCTCCACACTCACCTGTTCAATTGGCATCTCGTTAACAGTTGTGTCTACCGCTTGGGCAGTGCCCACATCCGCTTTTTGCACATAATTTGAGGGAAACATGCCGGTGCGATTGCCAATGGTGCCTGTCCACCATTCGCCTTCTTTTTTGATGACCATTACCATTTCGCCAGCTCCGAAACTCAAGTCACCATCCTCGGCGGATTCATAAGGATATGCGGCTATGTAGTATTCAATATCGCTGGCAGCGGCAGAGGTCACATCGTCGGCAATCGAACCCAGGGAAGTGCTATTGTCTACGTAGCTATTCGGCTCGGTGTCAATAGGGATGGGTTCAGCGACTGCTGTTTCAGCAGCCACTTCAAAACTGTCAACGCCCTCGTCCAACTTTTCCACATAGGATTCGGGAAACCAGCCGGTATGACCATTGATCTCACCAGCCAGCCAACCGGGCTCGGCATTTTGCTCCAAGGGTACTAGAATCATATCGCCGGAAACAAATGTTATCTCTTCGGCGTTGCGTGCATTGAACTCATAGACAGCGCGATATTTGACAAATCCCTCGGGTGCTGGTCCACTTAAATCGCTGCTTACGACAGCATCCGGAGCTGCCACAGCTGCCGTATCATTGTAGGCTGTGGCATCTGTGTCGCCCCAAGCAGTACTCTCAGTAGCTGTGGCGGAAACAGCACCTGTGTCCCAGGCCGAGCTAACTGTGATTTCATTTTTACGATTGTATTTCAATTCCAAAACAGAAGTGCGTTCCACATCGTACTCTTTGTAAAGATCCTCACATTTGTTTATTAGGGCAGAGAGTTCACCCTTCAGTTCGGCCATTTGAATGTCGTTGGAGTTGATGTCCTCCTTTTTGGATTCAATTTCTGTGCCTATGTTCTCCACTTTGTCCTTGATTTGTTTGATCAGCAGCTGAATGAAATATAAGAGTATTAATTAGAGAAAAAAGAAGAAAGACAACTTTTAAAGCCACTCACCTGCTTATGGGTAAAAGCTGCCGTTAGCTGTTCCTGTTGAGGCGTTTCACCGGGCATACCTGCACTGCTGGCCTTGCTCTTGGAATCCCATTTGCCACGCTCTTGGGTAAGCTGCAGCAATTTGGCATTCTGCTCCTTGATGCGCGTCTTCAGCTGAGCCATTTCACTCATGGAAGTGTCACGCTGAGTGCGCATGCCATCAATCACGGACTTTACATTGGTCACTCCAGCGCGTGTATCGCAAATCCTTTGCGAAAGATCTTTGATCTGTTAAGGAAAGAAAGTTGAAATGACGCGGCAAAGCTTGAGCTCAGACACACCCACCTTCTCGTTGAGTGTGCTCAGCTCCACATTGAGCTGGGTGTTGTGAGCCTTTTGTTTGAGCACACGTTCCTGTTCGCGCTGCTTTTGTGCATTCATTTCGGCAATTCTCGCCTGCTCCCATTCCTGTTGGCGCTGCTTTTCTAGCTCCTTTCTGGCCGCCTCCTTGGCCTCCAGTTCACGCTTACGTTGCTCTTCCTTCTCCATTTCGATTTCACGCTGACGCTGCAACTGACGCTCCAATTCCTCTTGCTGTTTGCGCTCGGCTTCGAGACGTGCCTTCTCGCGTTTGTCTGCCTCCTCTCGCTCCTTGCGTTCACGTTCTTCACGCTCCTTTCGCTGCTGATCCTCCATGAGCTTGCGACGACGATCGAGTTCAACTTTGCCCTTCTCATAGTTCTCCTTGCGTTTGTCCTCGAAGGAAGCTGGAAAAAAACATGCAAAAAATTAATTCTCTGCAATCAAAGAACTCGCACAAATCACTTACTTTGCGGCAAACCAGCTGATGGATCCCCTGCATCGACTACAACTCCACTTTGCGACGATACTGAAGCATGCCGTGAGGCAGGCTGCGAACCAGGACGTGAGACAACACCCGAAACTGACCCAGGACGTGACTTAATCTTACGCAAATTGGGCGGCACCCAATCCAAGGGCAAAGTGACGGGAATCTTTTCACCAGCCATGGCTTTTTCACACAAAAACATGGCCAAAATAAACTCATCGCAATTGAGACGACCATCACCATCGATATCAGAGAGCGTCCAAATTTGGGCCAATGTCACCTGCGGCAGTTTGCTCTGAACTAGAACACCGCGAGCCTGGGCACCGGTTAAATAGCCCGAGCGAGTGCGATCATTTGCATTGAATACCTGAGTGTATTTACGCTTCTGGCCAGCCTGTACGGCCCATTCCCCTTGTCTGTGAATAAAGAAAAGATAGTTTTTAAGGTAGGGTAATAAAGACACAAGCCCCCAAAGGAGTGCAGTAAACAGTTAACAAAATAGATCTCTTAAACTAAATGCAAACGTCAATTAGGTCTCAAGGGTACCTCCGAGCAGCATATACTTAAGCATATGTTAAGATTCCTTAAGGCTGCTTTGCCTTTTCATTTCGGAATAATGGTACTAAAGCACTGCATGAGTTAAATCAAAATTCCGCTTGACGTTGTACTCACAGCTAAAAAATTTGATTCATTGATTCAAAGGCTCACGACACTTTTTTGTGCACAAAAAAAGAGTCCGGAATGAGCGATTTTTTCTATGAAAACGGTCGCACTTAATGCGGAAATTTTCTGAGTCTAATCGGACTCTTTTCTGACACAGATATAAATGCTTTCACCCTCACAATGAAGCATATAAGAACCTCATAAATGACACATAGAAGTAAGGCACTTGAAGGGCTACTGAATCGCCTCCTCAAAGGCTCTTTTTTCAGACGCATATTGGAGTGCAATATGTGTAATTTCTTTTTGTGAGCCTGTGCTTAGAGAGCACCGAATGTGTTCCGAAAACCCTCAAATTTATGTATTTGCTCCCAAAACGCTCTTAAGCTCGGCTCTTTTCAGACACATAATTTAGAGATCTGTTTGAAATGATTCAGCTTAAATGAGCTCAACAAAGCAACTAGATCAATCAAGTTCAACTCAAATAGCTCTAAACGTCAAAAACATGTGGTCAAAATCGAAATAAAATAGACAGAGGAAAATTGTCGATATTTTCAAGTGATTGCAAATTCGAGAGAAGAGTTTGATATATCCTAACAATAGATGCGTGAACCAACAATGTTTTGATATGTGTTGTTGTACAGGAAAACTTATAAGCCGCCTCTTGACCATAGACTCCACGAAAGAGAAACTGTCGACAGGTAGAAATTTGTTTTGTATGATGCAATTTGAAATCGACATCAATAAGCTGCATAGAAGATGCAAAAGTGGATACAGACCAGAAGATGTTCGGATAAAGAACGAGCTACCAATATCAATATCTAAAAATTTGTTAAAAAATAATTCGACAACTGATTAATTAATTGTAAAATGGTGGCATTTGAGAACTGTGAGAAGCGTCAAAATGGCGTGGAACCTATTCATCTTTATTGTAAACTATGGTTTTGTGGTTTTTATTTACATTGAATTTGTACGGGTTTGTCAATACGGGCTTTATTTGTCCGTCCGTCGTTTTATTTACAGCGTCTTTCTTCGCCTGTTTATTGCGTTCTATTCTCAGTCTCGTCATCCAATCTATTTATAGTAACGCCAAAACATTGGCGGCCACTTTCAAACAATTCCAAAGTCTACAATATGAAGCTTTCTTCTTTGGCCCGATATTTATATCCCAATCGCTTTACTGTCTCGGTTCACGCGGCCATAAGATTATAATAAGCAAAAACAATTTCATATGCGTGCTCTCCTCTCTTTCTTTCCAAACTAGGGTTTTGTTGTTGGCGCGTGCAGACCTGCAACAACATCATATGTGACTCTCTTCTCTCTCTCTTTTATGTCTCTGGCAAATTAAAAAGCAACAACAATGTTGCCTTTGCGTTGTCAGCGCTCGCACGCGTGTGCTTGAGACAGCAATGACCACATACACACACTCACACACACAAACAAAAATCGGTTTTCTCTTTCTAATTCTTGTGGTTGTTCTTGCTTGAGTTGTATTTTTCTGGGCACCCCTGCTACAAATGCTCGCCAATCGTTTCTGTTCTGTCTCAGGGAAGGCTTCAGTTATTCACACCATGTTTGGCATTATCTTGCCCCTGCCGCACCTGCCCTTCTTATCTCAGTTTCGGTCATCCCCTCCTACCGGCTTTCCTAAAGTCTTAGTCTGACTTGTCTTGATCTAAGGAACTACAGGAGATTAATCTGTTTGGAGTTTGATCTGTTCGAAGCATGATCTGTATGGAGCTTGAACTGTTTGGAGTCATTATTAATATGAGCTGACTAAGGCTGCCCTCACACTTTGATAGCATTTTGAGAGCATTTTTACCGAAATGCCGGTAGCCGGTAGGACTCTGTTAGAGACCTGCATGAGTAGAGTGCTCTTTGCTTCAAGTTTTGAAAAAAAGGTTCAAGTAAATCAAGTCTGAAATCATTTTGATTTGACATTGTTATGATTTTGACATGAGACATGATAGTCTAGTAGTCCTGCTTTTTGCTACGTTTTAAATGTAAATAGCTTGCCTTACTTTCAACAGTTTTGAATGAAAATTTTACATTACTTGTCGTTACTTAACAACTGTGTAAAATTCTGGTTCGAAGCTTGATTTATAAATTCTGTTGTCATTGAATTATTGTTGACTCTATTGCTCTTATGCTGCTGAGACCTGCTTAAGAAGCAACTTCCTGCTTTGGAATATGATTTCACTAGACACATGCGGCACTAGACAATGCCGCGATACAATAAAATTCAATTTTTTTTAAGTTTTGTTAACATAAGGGTAACATTAAGAGAATTTTAGAAAAGTAACTAATCTTTTTTCCAAACAGAGGGTGCCCATTTCGGGTTCACGTTTGGGCGGTCATACATTTAGACGGTTCGGTACATGGTCCTTTCAAGGGACCCTACCGGTTCTCCAGTGTTTGGTTAAAGACTAGTTTGCAGTTAAGTATAATATATCTGCTCAATATTTTAAACGATTTAAACTGAGGAAAACTTGATTAAAGCAATACATTTTGATTGATCGGTTCCCAAAAAATGCAAATATAATTTCCCACTCATACTACATTTCGGGATTGCTACAAATATATGCAAAAATATACAAATTTCCTCACATTTTCCAATTTTTTGCAGCTATATACTCAACTGCAAGACAGAAGATTCAGGCTGGAGGGAAAATTTGTTAAAGATTTTGGTCCGGATGGACCAAATGAAAGGTTTAAGTGCTCTACAGTGCTCTATAACCTACTGATAGCAAGAGATAGCATTGTAGACTATGTCTTGAAGCATAAATACACATTTCAACTGTGATGAAACGAGCTGAAAGGTAGGATTATCCATCATGAATGTGTTTGACTTTTTCCGAAAGCTTCAGATTGTCTAATTTTATATTTCAAAATATGTTTGGCTCTAAACCAGAGATGGGCATGCACACATATCGACACACTTTTCACACGCATACAAGCACAATTTGCGTGCGCCCCATTCGTGTTCTATAAATAGCTTTCAATGCTTATAGCGTACGTGTGATTTTGTGCAGTCGGCCGCGGCAGAGCTCCTATGCACACGAGGCAGCGCGCTGCCTCGTGTGCATAGGAACTTTGCGACGCGCCCATCTCTGCTCTAAACCCTTTATCGATAAGCATTCCAACCCCAAATTTTACAATTTGTATAATTCTTAACCAAATTCTTTAAGTGAAATGGTTTTAGTTTAGGGTCCGAGTTAAGACATGATACAATAATTACAAGGTAGCGCAATAAACTGAATTCAATAGAATAAATAGGGTAGAAAAGGTTTTCGGTAGGAGGACTCGACTATGATTGGTTCTCTCAGAAAAGAAGGATGCTTCCTCAAATAGTTTCTTAAACTTACAGTGATTCGATGGAAGGAGCTCGCTCCGAAATGGACATATGACGACTGGGTGGATTGCTTGAAGGCGGTGTAGGTCCAGCGGGTACCATGCCGGGTGGAGAGACTACAGCTGCGGCTGCGGGTGGGATCACAGCGGGAGCTACCACAGGAGTGGGAACAGGAGGTGGCGCCACTACGGGCGGAGCTGCCACAATACTTTTCAATGGATCTAGCGGACTCATGGAACTGGTTGATCCACGTGGCGTCATTAAGGGTGTCTTCTGGCCATCGGTTAGAGAAGCCAGCAGCGTAGGTGGCAACGTTTTGGGCACCTCCAGGCCACGCAACTTCAAATTGATCAGCTTGCAGGCAATGCTGAACTCATTGATGTTCATTTTGCCATCGGAATCCGTGTCGGCCAATGCCCTAGTGGGGGCGAGATTAAACAAAATAAAGCAAATAAACAATTATGCTTTACATTCTGCTTATCAGCATAGGCGACGCCTTAGCCGGTGGTGGTGACTCATTCACTCGCTCACTCACTTACCAGATTTGACCCAAGATCAGCGGCGGCAACTGCGACTGCAGAAAGAAACCCTTGGCCTGGGCACCCGTGATAAATCCTCCTTGGGGCTGCAATGACTTGAATTGCTCTTGATATTTTATTTTCTCCCGCTGGGTCACCGCCCACGCATCCACGGCTGGATTCATGTTGGAGCTGTGTTCTTCACAACTTTATCCTAGTTTTTGCAATAGGCTGTCCTTCCTTCCACTTGCCTCACTCCTTGCGTCGTGGTGGTGGTGGTGGTGTGTGTATTTCTTGCGACTCCCCCACAAGTATGTCAATGTGTATCCGTTATGCCGTTTCGTTTTTTTCTCTCGTTCTCCCACCACCCCACAAATTTTTCACAATGGATTTTTATGGTTTACCTAAAAATGCAATGCCAAAACGAGATTCACATTAAAGCCTAGAAAAGAAACCATTCACACGGTCAATTGTCACTAATAAATAGAATATGAGCCGAGCTTGCGATATTTTCATCTTGGGAGGCGTTTTCACTGCACACACACAGAAATTCCGACACGGCCACTATCGTCGGATTCTGTTGTCGTTGTGTATGTTGTTGTTGCTGTTGTTAGTGATGTGTTGATAATTTTACTATACACTTCACTTTGTTGTATTTAATTTTTTGTTTTGTGGCTTGGCTTACTTTGCATTTGAAAATCTTATTCGTATTCGTGTTATTTTTGAGGAATTTTCAATCAATACTAGTGTTGCAAAAGACATGTAGTCACGTAGTAGTATTGTAAAACACGATAGTTAATTTGAAGCCGTTCCATCCCTGGTATGTATTAGAGTTGACTGAAAGTTGACCGTTTTTGATTTCCAACTGATTTGTTGTTTTTTGGCTGTAACATAAAGTTATTATTATTAATTTAACAATATCATAGTTTTTTGAAATTTCTATTAAAACGATCAGTCACAATATAGAGTCGAAAAAGGGGCTTTAATGGGAGAAACTCATTAGCTATTTTTTTATCGTATTCCCGTTTCCCGCTTCAAAAACGGACTGTATTATTCGACTTTTTACTTCAAAAACCCATTTATCCTTATTCGACGGTCTTGATGGCAAAACGTATCTGCCGAATTCTATTATCGTTCTATAACCGAGTTCGAAAACCAGAACACACTTGAATATTTTATGATTTTAAATTGCTCTACCATATCCAGCGCGTAAAACAGCACAACCATCGGTATGCGATATTTAACATTAAACACGTATGTCATCCCTAGGCGACGCATTTTTTCAGGAAGCGGTCACACTGTTTTTCTTTTCGTTCTTTTCTACCACGTGTGGCGTCTGGTAATATCCGCATTTCGCCGACAAAAGGCATGAAAAATATATAACAAAAATGTCGGAAACTTCAGAAGACGAACAGGCCCAACTGCAAACCAGCGACGAAGAGGAAGAAGAGGAGCTGAGCGGTGAAGAGGGAGAAGAGCAAGAAGATGAAAGCGATGTTGCAGACGAGGAGCAGGAGGAAGAGACAGGTAGCGACTCCGAGGCGGAGGAGCAGAAGGATGCTGCTGCAGAAAATGGCGAACCAAAACTAACCTGGCAAGACCTCGTAGGTGTTTCTTTAATCCTCCACCCGATCTCAATCTTAAAGTTTGGTGTTTTCTGTTCAAGGGTCTGAATGAAACTCTATGCAAGGCGTGCGATGAACTCAAATGGAAGGCCCCCTCGAAAATCCAAAAAGAAGCCATACCCGTAGCCCTCCAAGGCAAAGATGTGATAGGCCTGGCAGAGACGGGCTCAGGCAAAACGGGTGCCTTTGCTTTGCCCATATTGCAGGCTTTGCTCGAGAATCCGCAGCGATATTTCGCTTTAGTGCTCACGCCCACACGTGAATTGGCGTTTCAGATAGGCGAGCAGTTCGAGGCTTTGGGTAAGTCGAATCTAGGAAAGAATTAAGTATGTCCATTACACAATGATGTGAAAACCTGGTTTGATTTTATGTTAAATATGAAATTATTATTTTCTTATATTCGTCACTACCTCTGAGTTCTATTCGAAGACCATTATAAATCCCATTCCTACTAGCATACCTTAATCACTATTTACTCTTCTTTTCAGGCAGCGGCATAGGCATCAAATGTTGTGTGGTGGTGGGCGGCATGGACATGGTGGCCCAGGGCCTTCAATTGGCGAAGAAACCTCACATCATAATTGCCACCCCAGGACGTCTGGTCGATCATTTAGAGAATATGAAGGGTTTCAACCTGAAGGCCATTAAATATTTGGTTATGGATGAAGCTGATCGCATTCTCAATATGGATTTTGAAGTGGAGCTGGATAAGATTCTAAAGGTTTTACCTCGCGAGCGTCGCACTTTCCTCTTCAGTGCCACCATGACCAAAAAGGTGAAGAAACTGCAGCGTGCCTCCCTCAAAGATCCCGTCAAAGTGGAAGTATCCAATAAATATCAAACTGTGGAGCAACTACAGCAATCCTATCTGTTCATACCGGTCAAGTATAAGGATGTGTATCTGGTGCACATTCTCAACGAGTTGGCCGGCAACAGTTTTATGATCTTCTGCAGCACCTGCAATAATACGGTTAAAACTGCTCTAATGCTGCGTGCCTTGGGCTTGGCCGCCATTCCATTGCATGGCCAAATGTCACAGAACAAACGTTTGGCGGCCCTGAACAAATTCAAGGCCAAGAATCGTTCTATACTCATCTCCACCGATGTGGCTTCACGTGGCCTGGACATACCCCATGTGGATGTGGTACTCAATTTTGATATACCCACCCATAGCAAGGACTATATACATCGTGTGGGTCGGACAGCAAGAGCAGGACGATCGGGCAAAGCCATTACCATGGTCACTCAGTATGACATTGAATTGTATCAGCGCATTGAGCATCTGCTGGGCAAACAGTTGCCACTCTACAAATGCGAAGAAGACGAGGTGATGGCACTGCAAGAGCGTGTGGCCGAAGCTCAACGGACAGCCAAGCTGGAGCTGAAGGATTTGGAGGATAACAAAGGAGGGAGGGGACATAAAAGAAGCGCTGCAGGAGATAATCAAGATGATTCCGAACAATTTACGGGAGCACGTAAACGAATGAAGTTTGGTGGTGGAGGACGAGGTGGTGGTGGAGGTCGTGGTGGTGGAGGAGGTCGAGGACGTGGTGGTGGCGGCGGCCACAGGGGTGGCAAAAAGAACTGGAACCAGGGCAAGCCGAAAAGATAGTTTTAGTATCTCTTTGACTTATGTTAAGTTTATTTTGTAATAAAAGCATAATTATTTTTTTAAAATGTATTATTTAACATTTAGTTTGACGCTTTATTGTGAAATATTTGATACAAATTCAATTTTTCAAAGTATTGTCCATTGCTAGCCCCTGGGAAAAACCAATCTTTTTGGCAGTTTTCGTATACCATCTCGATAAAACTATGCGTCTTTTGATACGATTCACGATTTGATATAACTTTGGAGCTCTTCAAAAGAGCGAAAGTGCTAATCCTCAAGAGCATGCGTCATCGGCGAATACAAATAGTAGTCGGAAGGGGCAATATCTGGGCTATACGGCGGGTGGGGTAGCACCTACCATTTCGGTGTTTCAAGGTATGTTTTGATCGGTTGCGCAACTTTTGGCCGAGTGTTATCATTTTGCAAAATTACCTTGTCGTGCCTTTGCTCGTATTCTGACAACTTTAGCTTCAATTCTCGGCTCAAACGCATCTATTGAGATCGGTAGAGTTGCCCTGTGATGGTTTCACTCGGTTGTAGCAGCTCATAGTACACCACTCCCAATTGGTCCCACCAAATACAGAGCATGACCTAGCCACCGAAAATATTCGGATTTGGCGTCGATTTTAGCGTATGAACAGGCGTTTCGTATGATTTTTTGCGCTCAGAGCATGTTCCCTGTAAGCTTCTTGCAGCATTCGATGGCCTTTCAGCTGCATTTTAATTCAAATCAAAGCTGAAAAGTAAACTTACCCGCAAATAGTGTTTTGTTGGCACAAAAGTTGACATATTCGGAGCACATAAATACAATGTTGCTTACATTTTAGCGAAACGACACATACTGAAAAAGAAAGCCTAATGATGAGGCTTCAAAATAAAGTTGATTGCAACATTCTCCGATTCGATTTAGTACTAGTGAGGCCATCTTTTAAAAATAATAGCAGTTACACGGAGTGCGTTACTCCGCCCCCTTTAGTATTTTAAACACATAACGATGAAGTGAAGCTTACTTCACAATTGCCTCACTCATTATAAAATTTAGCAAATTTCACAATTTTGTGGACCTTTTGACCTTCATTATATGTATATCTACTTACCCGTGTTGATGATTAATCCAAACCAGCGTTGGTCAACGAGAGCGAGGCAAAAAAGGAAGAGCGTATTGGTGTGCTAAAATAAAGAGCGGTGAAGCAGTTTCGATCTGACCGGAACGAAGGCTAGCCAGCGACTGAAGGCCTGTTTACTCTCTTGGCCTCAGCTTCGACATGCGGTCGGCTCGTATATGTGTAAATGGCGAAATGCCTACGCCTACAGGGGGTACTGGTGACCATCGCTGATCTAAACTCATAAGAAAATAGATTTATTTTCGCCAATTTTTTTAGATCTTAAGATTTTGTATCATCCGTCCATTTACCCGTCTTCATGATAATCAAAACTCATAAAATGTTGAAAATTTCGGGGTTTTTTTGTCCGATTTTTGGATCAGTTACAGTGTGACACATTTGTGAACTCAAAAAATAGAGGCTCGATCGAAGATTTTATACCCTTGCAGGTTCTATGATTTATATAAATTAAGGTTTTAAACGATTTTCGTCGAACATTCCTACCTGCGTTATATCCCAAACTCACAAATAACCAAAATTGTTATACAGCAGCTATACGATATATTCATCCGATTTTGACGAAACTCCCCAAAATAGTGTGGAAACCGATAATATTCGTAACTGGAAAGTATAAAGACGCTACCATTGAAAACAAAAAAGTTTTTCTCACCAGAACTAATTTTTCGACCAATCTTTCCGCTATATTCTGTAGTCATCCGATTTGGATCAAGCTTGGCAGAATAGTGTAGTGGCATATTATATTGATCAGTAACAAGTTTGGGAGCGATGGCATTGAAAACAAAAAAGTTTTTCCTACTAAGACTTGTTTTATAAACTATATTTTGTATGTCAGCTACACTATATAGTTGACCAATTTTCATCAAACTTGGTGGAATTATGTAAAAGCATAAAAAACTCATAAATACAATGTTTGGGGACGTTTGCGTTGAAGACAAAAAAGTTTTTTTCACTAAAACTACTTTTTCGATCGATGGTTCCTATGGCAGCTATATGCTATAGTCATCCGATAAGTCCGGTTCCGACATATGTGTAGCGTCTTTGTACCAAAAGACTTCGTGCAAAGTTTGGTTAAGATAGCTTTTTAAACTGACGGAGGAGTTAGCATAGAAACAGATGACTTAAATTTAGTCATATCCCTAATGTACATATATGTATGTGTCAGTGCAAGGCTATTAGACGAAGTTTTTGCTCCTGTTTTGGCTTTTAAAACATTTCTTAGTAGCAAGTCAACAATGTCACATCTTCATATTCAAAACTACAAAAATGTATAATCATTTGGTACAGTTTTTCAACTTTGTTTTGAAAACGGTTACGAATTTGACTAAGCAAGGTAGGGCAAAAACTTAGCTTAGACTTAAATAAACAAACGGTTGGAACATTTGAACTTCATTCGATTGATTCTTCATATGGATATGGGCCTTTAAGTATGAAGAATGTTCACCAAAACTAGAATTTTTTTTACATTTTTACCGAGAATATTCGACTTTTTTATGACACTTGATGCATGCTGGTGGGCCTATAACTATATGAAAGGATAATTCAATGAAGTTGGTGATTTAAGCTACAACTTTGTACTTTACTTGTCCAAATTTGTAGCGGGTTTCAGGATAAATTTGAAAAACTGAAAAAAAGTGCTCAAAACTTGGTTTTTCTGGTCAATATTTGCAGTTTTGAGTATGAAGATCTAATTTTTTTGATTTCAAACTTTGACTCGATATATGCGGAACGTTTTTTTCACGTAAATTACCTGAGATTTGTGTAATCATTATACTTTTGGTATCCCCCGTCATGTAGTACCATGTAAATTGGGTTCATTATGTGCCTAATGTACATTGAGCAAAATGTATAAATATTTGACAAGATATACATTTTTTTTTTGCAATTTTTATAAACCGATTGAACCGACACCTCCTATTTACCCGTCTTCAATTGCCAACTAATAAATCTTCATAATAAATGGAACTAATTAAACAAATTTTTCGAATTTCCTGAATTTTTTGACCGTTTGATCTTCGCCCGCCACTTACCCGTCTACATAATAATCTAAATCATTTCGCAATTGCTTGGCTTGTTTGGTCTACAATCAAGTATAGCATTGATATCCATTAAAACCTATATGATAATTTGGGCTCATCAAAATTTTTTTGCAAGTTTCCAGATATTTTGAAACGTTTGATATACACCTCCTATTTACCCATCTATTTCTCAAATGAGAAATTGCACGATTTTTTGAACTGTTCATTCTACACCTTCTATATTAAACCGTCTATCAAATCTTCATAATAAACTTGGTCTTATGAAATTTGCATTTCATTTTCATTTGCTAACGCCTGCTCTTTCGTTATTATTGAACTAAAAATTTGGGAAATTTAGCGGTTTTTGGAACAGTATAAGCTTATACATTCTATTCTATTTTGAATATAAGCAAGATTAATCCGAGAATATTTCATTCAACCCCCCCAATGGAATGAATGCATCATCTCTTAACACAAAATGGGAGCTCGAAACTACAGAACTTAGCGGCTTTGCCAGAAGAGGAAGATTCAAACTGACTTTGATTTTCAGCACAGATAATCCATTTACTGTCCTGGCTAGCGTGTGTTTGAAATTGTTTCCAATATATCTCAAATGAAATGAACATTTCATTGCCCGTTTAGTTTTATATGAACTTTTTATTTATGTATTTAGTGCATCTCTATGATTTTACAACTAACCTACATACATATATTTATGTATATATAAGAATCATAGAGAAGTCGGGGGAAATAATAACATTTTTGATTTCACATATATCCACTTGGGAAAAATAATTCGATGCAGAGTTTTCAATATTTTTTAAGAATTCGCAATCAGAAAAAAGGGCTTATTAATAAAAGATTAGGATAGAGTACCTAAAAGTCAGCAAATTCATTATAGTAATCCAGCTGGTCATCTGCTGGGCGAAAGGGATTCGAGGGATTTGTTTGGCGTTGTGCAATGTTGGGCAATGCATGGCTTATGCCGTTTTGCGCACCGCCACTATCCGCTATGATGCGAATCAACGAAATAAGCTCCGGACTCATCACAGAATCAAGTGGTTTGAGCAACAACAGCTTCATTGCAGACTCCATTAGCTCACCTCTCTGTATGGCCGATGCTAATACACTGGTCAAAAAATCATTCGGTATGGGAAAACCGTAGGTTTGGAACAGCTCCATCAAATGTTCCATGTAATCTTGCCAGTTGTTGGCAGCCAAAATTTTCAATATCTCCAGAGTCAATTCAGCAAAATGATCTGCATGGCTGGCCAACCACAGATCATCCATTATACGCGCCACTCCTTCACGCTGTTTACCAATTTGCTTTACAGCATCATAGATAACACGCAGACTGGGGACACAGAACGCCCTGTAGAATCTACAGTCCGATAGCATTTGCATTAGGTGCGAAACCATACGACGATTGGCAAAGACATTCGCATAGCAGACAAAAAAGTTACGGAACATCGTTCTGCTGGTGAATATCTCCTTATAGGAGTTGATTAATGCACGCTCCTCCATGCGGATGAGTCGACCGTGTATCTCGCCCACAGAATTAAAACTATGATTGCAATTTCGGACGATACAACAGTTATCCAAAGAGGGCATACACTTGATGCCAAATATATCCGACAACCAGATTTTGGTGAGTGTGATGCTGGGATCCATAACGGTGGGAGTGCGATAGGGTGGAGGAAATACGGGCGAAGGAACGCAAGAACGACGAGCAGCTGCCGCCTGGGCACGCTGATGCTGTTGCTGGCTGACGGTTGAGTTGGCGTAGCATGACGATGAGGGTGAGGCCACCATTTGGCGAGGGGCATCGCGCTGTGGTGGAGAGACTTCCTTTAGTGTGTATAATGATCTCATAACTTCTGGTTGTGCGTTTAGCTTTTTGGTCGTAATTTTGGGAATACGAAAATCCCTTAATTTGGTAACGGGCAAGTCCGACTTTGACTCCTCCGGGATTGGAGCTTCTGCCTTCATTGTTGATTTGGTACTGTCGGTAGGTTCATCCTCTTCCAGGCCATCCCAGGAGGCCGATACCGACAAGACATCATCATCATCCTCATCATCATAGATTAAGACCTCGTTGTGGATCGCATCCATCTCGAGAGGGGTTTTCTCTGCGGACAATTGGTCTAAGAAATTCGTCGAAGTTGACATATCGTGTTCCAGGTCACTGGGTGTATTGTTAGTGAGTTCTGGGAGGCATAAAAACATATTTTCGGCCTCCTGGGGCACCGCTTCGTTCTCTTTGGTAGTGGAAAGTTCCACTTCAAGGGCCACATCATTTTCATCATCGAAAATGCCACTAAAATCGAGACAACCATTTGCGCCCAGCGGGTTCATAAGTTCCAGCGAATCATCCATCCACAGATTCTCCAGTTGGTAGTCAATGGGTTCACATCCAGGTAGATCTTGTTCCTGGCTATAATTATGATCGTTAGATAGTGCCAAGTTGAGGCCTAGGTTATTTGCATCCTCATCCTGCTCTGGCTGCAACAAATTCACTGGCTTCGGGGTTTGCTTGTGACCTGTCGTCCTCTTGTTAGCTGGAATCTGTGGCAACAAAAAAAACTGGTTAGGTGGTTTAAGTTCCACAATCGAGCTTACATCAACAACTTTTACGGCTGCATTCTTTGGTTTCCTATTGCTTGGGCCCGGCGGCGACGTTGGACAATCAGGCTGTGGCTGCTTCCTCTCAATAGTCTTCTTCTTCTCCTTTTCCAGCTGGGGAAGGTCCGCCTGTTGCCGTTTCTTCTGATTCTTTGGTTCGCCTATGCGGTGCTGGTCCGGCTTTTGGGTTTGTTGCGGTTTCTTCAATTGTGTTTCAAAACCGTTTTGCTGCAGCTTTTCAGCTACGTTCTGGTCAGCGAACAGTTGCTGCTGCCCGTTCTGTTGCGTTTGTAGCGGGGGACGTCCGCGCTTGCGTTTAACAGCCGCCGGCGGCTGCGGGTTAGTGTATATAAGTTTAACTTCTCGGTCTTCTTTCTTGACATTTTTCGCCAGCGGCATTTCGTCAAAGTTGTGTTCCTTGGGATGCAACCTCTTTAAATCAGTTTTAGTCTTGGTGTGCGCTGGTTTTGTCCTGTCGGCTTTGCTTGTCGAAGCTATAGTTGCATGCACTTTGTCTCCCTGCCGCTGGGGAGAAGCAGGTTGTGCTGCAGATTTTAAGGCAGCGGCAGCAGCAGCAGCGTCTCTCATATCTCTCTCTCGCTCCCACTTTCTAACTGCATCACTCTAAGTGTTCGCAAGATTAGCATACGACTTGGAAATTGCATACGACTAGGATGTTCCTACTTACCTTCTCAATCACTATGACGCCATGACCAGGATTATCCACGGCTTTCTTGAAGCCCTCGTAAATTTCTTCCCATCTCTCGTGGGAAAACCTTTCAGGGCCAACCCTTTTAAGTATAGTTTGCCAACAGGCTCTTTTTTCTCGCTCGCGCATTTTAAGCACTCACTCCCTTGCGAAAAACAGAAGTTAATATACTTTTTTTTACAAGTTTTACTTTTTCACACACGTGTCTCCCGCTTTTTTTTACGGCGTCTATTTGCTTTTTGACGCCGACGAAGAGTGCCGTTAGAATTCAGGCCTGCCTTGGTACTTATATCGATAACTGCAGTAGCTTCCAGCAAGCTAGAGATGGACCAGTGATCCAAAAATCGCTTTTAAAATTTAATTAATTATTGTGCAGCAAATTTTATAGAAGCTTACATAACTGCAATTACACTTTAGATAGCATTTGGTAAACAGTTAAACATTTCTTTAGAATTTTTACGACACTGCAAAGCTGTATAACATTTGAATAAGTAAAGCAAATATCGAACTTACACTGCGGTCGTGAGACTTACATTGAACGAACAGTCGCAAACGCTGTCTTTTGCTGTTAAATTAAATTGGAATTTAGGTGTTAAATTCAGACGGTCCATTCGCGAGTTATTTCAAGTTAAGTGAGCAAAATGATCAATAAACGATTTTTAGGCTTCTCGATTCTTGATTGACTTCAGATTTTGGGGGTCTGCGAGGAAAACCAAAGATGCTGAAGTGCTATACGCGACCTGCTCTACAGCGTACCCTATGTCAATACCCAGGTTATACAATTTTTTTTTAAATTTGTAGCACAGTGTAATTAATTAAAATTCAAATTATTTATAAAAAAAATTATGGGACAATTCGTGTTAACTAATCTATTGTATATATCATTTGAAGTTCAGTTTCGGATGTTTTTGGGAGGCTGACGGGCCCCAGGAGTTGCTCCTTTCCAATTTAAAGAATTTTTTCAAATGCACGCGGGTGCGTGTATCGATAGCTATC
The DNA here is from genome assembly GCA_037044535.1 of Lordiphosa magnipectinata. Lineage (NCBI taxonomy): Eukaryota > Metazoa > Arthropoda > Insecta > Diptera > Drosophilidae > Lordiphosa > Lordiphosa magnipectinata. Next base: position 188,404 of record JBAMBO010002859.1, read on the forward strand.
GATAAAAATTACACAAAGCTGCCGCATTTTTGGGGTAAATAATACATAAAACGCACAAAACTTCTGGCAGTCTAAATCCACACTTCCCACAAAAGGTCTCAATTAAATACTGCTAATATACTAGATTCGTATTTTTTGTGTTTTTATCGATAGCTCCCTAAATAATGAACTTTAATTATTTCAAGAGGTATCGCACTTTGTCGTTACACAAATATGCCTAGTGACTGCAATTTTAATCATTTTCCCATCCATGATTGAGCGCAATTTTCAAAGCAAGTTACAAAACATCGTGAGACCTTCAATCGTATTGTGGGTGGGAATGCCTCATGTTACTCATTTGCTAGTAATTTTAAATTAGACCAAAACAATGCACTGATATACTCCCAAGTTCCTCCAAAATTCCAAATTGGATCTGCCATAAAAACGCAAACCCAAGCTACTGCCTCCTCGGAGAGCGCCGCGTCTGCTATGGCGGCTTTAATCTAAAAAATTTAACTACAAAGAAAAAACTATCGCATCCAAAACAAACAAAAATTCGATTTGTATATATTTATTCGGTTGTCTGCCAGTTTTTACCAAAAATTACATTGGGTACTAAACTAATGTTGAAAGTTTCTACATTTTAAAAAGAAATCAAAAGTCAAAATTGTACTAATCATAAATATTTGCACAACGCACTCGGCCACAATTAAAACGTAAAGTGTCAGTTAAGAACATTGTACGTCAAAGAGCTCGCAGATGCCTTCGTCACTTTTCAGGACAAAATTGAAGTCCTCCTGTGGCGGATTTAACTGCACCAAGGGCGGATTTTCTGTAATATCACAAGGAAAAAGTTATGTCAAATTGCCAGCAAAATTGACTAAAATCCGCTCACCTAAATTGGGATCATCGGGATAGAACCTCCGCAGCGAGTGGCCAGCCAAATAGTTTTGAAATATTATTTTCGCCGTCAGTTCATTTTCAAGACATTTCATCTCCTCCTTCATATCGGGATTACATGAGTAGGTATGCTCGTCTGTAATAACATTGCCAGTGCCTCCACCACCAGCCTCGCTGGAGTGCGAGGAGGATGTGGGCGATGGTGAATCTAGACGACGATAATCAAAGAAACCATCAGGGCTGTGCGGATTTGTTGTAGATTTGCCCTGGTTGGTAACCAGGCGTATGTCAATTGTGCTCCCATTGTCCAGCGATACGCGTAGTTCGCTCTGCAGGTGGAAAAATGAATAAAAATATAATTTATTTCATCAGCTAAACTAATAAATGGAATTCGTGCGTGATTGTGAAACGCACATCTCTAGGGCTGTCAAGCGCTCATCTCAATTTTGTTTTGCATTGGGACCTGCTGCCGTGTCACGTTGTGTGCATTCCCCTCCCCATCTATTAACCTACCCACACACACACACACACACACCCCTTTCACTTACATCGCTGCGTTGAATTTCCACTTCTTCATCATAATTTGGTATGGTAAAAACAGAATCATCGCCATAGATATCCAGCAGGTCATCACGCGTGAGGTAAGCATATGAACGGTTTGTGGGATCTTGCATGACATAGCGCAGATTGCGTTGGGCATACTCCAGCTGCTTGTCCAAATCCTCCTCCACAGTTTTTAAGTGTTTAGTACGGCCGCAGGCCACATCATAGTCCTCGCGGTCCTTGGCATTGCTGAAGCCGCCGCCGCTAATCATACAAAACAAACTCATATGCAAAGGGAAAGTCGGATTTGATAAGCATTTTGAATACTTACCGCCAACGCACCAAGGAACAGTGCCGTCCCTTATCAATCAGGCCAATGCCCTCAAGCACATTAGTTATATCGTATATGCGCCGCTTCTGTACATCCAAGATTTTGGTGGCCTGTCCCGGGAGAACAATTTTAAAATTAAGTTTCAAGATAATACCAGTTTAGACCTACCTCCTTTAAATCAATAGAGCCACCATTGGCCTTCATCAGTTCCACAAACTTTTGGGTCAGCAGCACCAGCGAACCCACTGAGCGCGTTTGGCCAGGTTGCTGAGATTGGATCTGGAACTTGATGGGTGTCGGTGGTGGTGACTGTTGATGCTGAGGCTGTTGGGCCGGCTCCATTTGAAAGGATTCAATCTTCACATTCACCGTCTCATCGGCATCCATGCTGACACTGACACTGAACGGGGCCGGCCCCGTTCCTAGACCTGAACCAGGAGATTTACGCTTATACATGGCGTTTATATAAACAGTCGATGACTTATAGAGTTGACGAGTCTCGAAACCACAATTTCCCGGCTAATGTTTGATTTAATTTTCAATTTATTTTCTGATTTTTCAATTAAATACAAATGTTGGCGCTTGAAGCAGAATTTTCCGCCATTTATGTCACTTTTTCCATTCTCCCTCTATTCTGACTTTTCGGCTAGTGTTGCGAAACGCGGCACACAGCGCTGCAATTTCGATAGTCAGGAGTGCAAATAAACCACTTTAATTAAATTTTAAGTAAAATAATCTCTAAGAATTGAAAATAAATATTGATTTAGACATTTCATAAGTAAAAATATGAATATACATTTTTTTAGTTTTCAACATGAGCATTTTCAAATCAAACGATAGTTTTCTGTGATGCGTTATACAGCACTGCAGGCACTTGCTAAGATTTTTATTTATATTTGGCTTAAGCAATTTATTTGTCAATGACTGGTTTAAGTTTTTTATAAGGCACTGGAATTGGCCTCATCCAGTTCACGGTTGCTCTCTTCATTGTACACCATTTTGGGCGCTACTAACACGTTGTTTGGCAGTGTCATGTGTGGCGCGCACGCTCGCAGCTGTTTCAATTGCGTGTCACGCAAAACATCAAGAATTTTCCATTTGGCTTCGAAAAATAAGTCATCGTGGATATTCTCCAAATCAATTCGAATCACCTAAACAAAAATTACCAATTAATATTTGATACTTATTAACAATAACCTATCTCCGCAGACCAGGGAATCAAACCAGAACCGGAACCGATATTTTTAATTTCTTGCGTATTATTATATCAATTTATTATGTCTCCGCTAAGAAATCTGATGAACGCAGAACCAATGACCACAACTTTCTATATATTTAATCGGTTCATACCGGTATGCACCGGTACGGCACCGAATACCGAAATAGTATTAGAACCAAAACAGAACATGTTAATGAAACATAAGTTTATGTACGTACAGGAACCGAAATACGATTCGGTTCGATTCCCTGATATTAACTTAATAACCTCACACAGATTAGCAATATGTTGAGCCTTGTTGGTAATCATACACTCCAACTTTATAGGGAGTTCCTCTGACTCCAAACACAGCTTCTGTTGTCCTGAGTCTATGCGTGGTTCTTCCACAGCTTTTACTACTGCCCCATCAGCATTTTCATATAGAAATCCAAAGTCAGGATAATCAAACAATTGAGTCATATTTCTGGGTCCCTCCCATTGATATTGATTGCGCAGAACTTGCACTTTACGTTTGATCTGAACCACTGGTATATTCTCATCTATGGCATAGGCAATCTGTTTCCATACACTCTCCTGATATTCGGCACATTTATAGTCTGGACAATTTGGATTCCAAAGACACTCATTTTGTCGATATAAATTGATTAATCTAGTGACCGTATCCTTCTGCTCCAGAAGACCGTGAAATTTGGGCCTCCGTTTCCCATTTATATTGAAAGCGTTTCTTCTACGTCGGGGCGTCGTGGCATTGGTGTCAGAGTCATTTCTGGAGAATATACTAATCAGGCTTTGGTAATTTTTTTTGATAGTGCCAAGAATGCTAAAATTTGACATGGTTTGACATAATCTTACATGGTTAGTTTTGATAAGGGAAAATATATGTTTTTATACACTCCAGTGTACGAATTTCTTGACTCTCTTGCTGGACTTGGTTTCATTTTCCAAATCCCGATCCATTTCGACTCTGGCACTGTGCATGATGAAAAGAATTTTCTTTTGGGCTTTTAAACAAATATTAGGTGGAAACCGTTGCAATTCTTCTTTGAGTTCACTGCAAAATACATCCAAGTCGGAAGATTGGTTGGTCTCACTGCTGCTCACTATTACCGGGGGGGTAGAGGGTGGTCTTTCATCCCTTGGCTCTTGACTCTAACAAATGGAGAGCCACCAATAAAAACAATAACCCAACCATTTCACTTAATCATTTTACCTGATCTTCTTTTGCGTAGAGTAAAAATTTAAACTCATCGAGATATTTAAACCTGGGCTCACTTTTGACATCATCCATCTTGCTGTAGACATGTAAGCGTTCAAATTCCTTGAGAGCCGCGTGATGTAAAGAGTTTACTTGCTCTTCCACCTCTGACCTGGTAATATTTGGTCCAAACTGTTTGGCAATCCAGCCCCAAAGATCATTTCGTTTTCTTTCGTTGAAATATTCCTCATGGTATTTATTCCAGAGACATTCATGACCAGCATAGAAACGTATTAGGGTGATTAGATTACCTCTATGTGCAAGTATATCATTTAAATTGGGTCTATGCTTTTGAATTCGGTGACTGACACTGCTCTTGAATTTTGTCATATTTTGTAGAATTTTGTTTTTACCAAATATGGCTACATTAAGATCTGGACCTACTCAAATGATAAAAAATATTTCAATATTTGCAGCTACTGAAGTCGATATTTTGGATGCGACTCTAGGCGCTCCTCAAGTCTGGTTCAACTTCTAGCACTTTCCAACACTGTTTTTTGGTTTTATTTGTTGTGCTCTCTACGTTCTTTGCTGTACAACGTGCAAACATTTTTCTTATCAAATCTTATTTTATAATTTGATACACAAAAATGCCTGCTAAATCGAGACCCCGTTTATCGCGTGGCGTTCTGGATATGAAATTCATGCAACGCACCAAGGTCAAGGTGGATAAGGAAGACGATGACGAGCAAGGCCGGGCTCTGTACTCCAATGAGATCAATGAGAAAATGCTTAACTCCAATTCCAATTTCATTATGGAGCCCAGCTTTTCGATATGCGAAGGTCTGATCGATGGACGTCTAAGCTTTCGCGGTATGAATCCGGAGATTGAACGTATCATGGAGCAGGAGCAAGCAGAAAAGGAGAGCAAAATTAAACCAGAACAACCCAAGGAGGTGTCCGACCAGGATATGGCCAAGGCATATTATGCCAACCAAGCGCCCAGTGCCAGCAAGACAATGGAAAAGAAATTTGCCACCAAGAATGAGTACAACAAGCGTAAGCCACCTGGAAACAACAACAGGCAGCAAAAGAGGCTGCCACATTTCAAAAAGCCCCGCCAGGAGGAGGAGATTTAGTTCTATATTAATTAGTTACAATAAAAATTTAATCAACAAAACATTTAAACCGTTTGCTTCACAGCCTGCAAGGCATAACACATTTGAGTGGAATTAATCCAGCGCCACGAATTACTCCAAAAATCAAAGGTACTTCCATTTACCATTACAGTCTGGCAGTTCACTGGGAACACGACATAAAAGAATATGTTTAGTTTTCCAATTTAAATTGTGAACTTTGCTCGCTTACTTGTATCCAATATGCGCTGCACATCCAGAGGCGAAATCATTTTGTCCCAATGATGTGTACCCTTGGGTGCCAGTTTGATGACATATTCCCCCAGTATTACTCCACACAACCACATGGGCAGAGTCTTATTCATGGTGGTGATGAAAATGGAACCACCTGGCTTCAGAGAACGCACACAGGCCTCCAGCAAGCCCACCTTATCATCCACATGCTCCAAAACTTCGGATATTATGACCCCATTGTAGTTTTCGCCATGTGTTTTGGCATGTTGTTCCACAGGTTCCAGAAAATATTTTACATTACTGCTCAACTCAGGACTGCTCTTGGACAAATGAAGACGTGCTTGCTTAATCAACTCCTCTCCCAAGTCTATACCCGTCACTTGGGCACCCAAACGAGCCAACTGTTCGGTCAAGAAGCCACCGCCACAACCCACTTCGAGCAATTGTTGGCCATGCAACACTTTTGTGGTATTTATATAACGGGATTCCACTTGACCCCGAGCCACCAGGCCATCGCGTATAAATGGCACTCTGAAACGATTTGGCCATTAGAATGAATCGACAGCTTAGAAATCCGGCTTACCTAATCTCATTCAGAGCATGCAAAGGCCGCATTATGCCATTGGGATTCCACCAATTTGCTGCCTGATTTTCATGATGATGCACTTCTTGCTCTGTGCTTGTGCTGCTGTTGTGCCGTACCAGTGCACGGGTTAGTGTAGGTAGGTTAACTTGGAACCGAGAATGAATCTTTATAACAATTGCACTTACGCCAAGCGCCATTGTTGAGAGTTGCCACACTTTTTCAAATTGAAACTCACAACGTTTATACGAGTGAACGTTATTGTGATGTTCAATGGAGATGACAGTTCATTGATATGTGTAAAATTAGAGGAATAAAATTTGTTGCAAATGAAACCGAGAGAAAAAGAATTAAACGAAATACTGTCATCTATTTTGTACATTAAAAGAACTCTTCTGGTTTCCAAACCAAAAACACAACATTTTCAGCATTAGGGAATCGTCCAACAAACAGAACGAAAGAGTGTACGCTGAGTCTTCAAAACAAGTGTCCCCAACTCATTCCGAGAGGTCACCATCCGGCTTATGTGAAGGTTTGGTGGAGTTCCAAGCTCCATTTTTGTGAAAAAGGAGTCAAAACTTCGGCGAAAGTGTATCAATCCGGCGTTTTGGAAAAGGTTGTAAAGCTTCTCAACACGACATTATTTGCAAACAGGACCTTTCAACAACATTCGCTCCAGCTCACAAGGCTCCAGCAAACATGGATAAAAAACCATGTTCCGGACTTCATTTCTACGGATGATTGGACTGCTGGAAGCCCAGACCTAGATCAATTGGACTACAAACTGTGGTCCGTTCTCGAGGCTTTGGCTTGCTTTACTCTACACACAAATATTGAGTCTTGGAAGCGCACCCTTGTCGGAGCAGTGGACAATTTCTCAATGCATGAGGTGCGCACTGCGATCGATAAGTGGCCAGAGAGAGCCATTGAGTGACCGAATAATCAAAAGTACAGTTTTGAAAAATATTCATTCGTTTTCATTTTATGACCAAAAAAACTGTGTATCAAAACAATTACGAGTACAAAGCAGCTTTCACAACAGGACATTAAAAATCAATTTTTTACGAAACATTTTTATTAATTAATTTTTTTTGTTTTGAATCCCATCCGAGACCGAATCGGTAGATATATTTTTTTTGGCGAATTTCTTGAATTTCCTTAAAAATTTTTTTGTTTGGTATATTTGGAAGTTTTCAAGTGTATAACTAACATCTACTCAAATCAAATGCATATATTTACAAAATGAAAATATAATAGTTGTACAAATTCAATTAAAATGTGGATAGCTTATCCAATCTCCATTGTCCTCATTTTAGCTCATGAGCATATTTACTACTCCAGTCCCGTTCAAATACTGATTTCAAATCGCTACGCAAATTCTGAGCATGTTCGGTCTCGTGGGTTTCCTTAAGTACAAAGCCAATGCCAGCCGTATCGGTGAAATAATCGCCAGACCAGTTGGAGGTGCCTATATAAGCCACGCGATCAGTGACCATGTATTTGTTGTGATTGACGCGACCATAGGGTATGCCCTCCTGATCTGGCTCCGTAGGCACTATAAAACGGCGCTGCGAAAGAAATATTGAAGATTTATACACTTATAATTTCGGTTACAATTTACTCACAATTTGTATATCGATGGATTTTTTTGGCGAGGACAAATCTTGCAGTGAACGTAAGTATTTATCTTCGCTAGGATCCGAGTGCTTCCACCAGGAGATCAGCATACGAATGGCCACGCCCCTTTCGATAGCTGCCCTACGTATTGCATTATCGATGTAGGGCCAATATTGAACTTTCTTTTTGTAGATAATCAGTGGATAGTAATCCATTACCGCAATATTCACGTACGAAATGGCCGAATCTATCACATTGAGTATGGCATCCAGATCATTGGTACGCCCCGAGCCCAACAATGGTGGTGGTGCACTAGAAATAAAGCCTTCCATAGTAGTATTCTTATTCACACTCAGTACCATGGGTGAATCCAGATTGTATCTGGTTCCAACATTATAATAAGACCAATTTGGTATCTTCGATGGCTTCTCACTACCCAAAACCCAATAGATTTTAAATATCGTAGCCACATCGCGCGTCAATGTTGGACAATTTTTAGCTAAAATGCCCATTTCCTTGACCTGTGTGAGAGCACGCCAGTCCATATTTGCGCTGCCCAAATAAAAATGCTGGTCATCCACAATCCACAGTTTGGAATGAAGTACACCGCCGCCAAAGTACTGGGGAAAGGAAATGGATACCACATCAGCGGCTCCATTTGAGGCCAACTTGGTGGTGTCAGAATCAGGCGACACACTCGACGGTTCACTTTGGACGATGCGAGTCATGATTCTGGCAGTGCCTCCATTACCATTGGCAAGAAGACGCCCGAAGATCTCCTCACCCGGCTGAGTGCTTGAGTGATTCGTTTTCGTATCCTCACCGCGCAATGTCCAATAGAAGGAGCCTATGTCCAAGGTTTCTTTGGCACTGTCGAGCAGCTGCTGCCAGGCCTCAAAAGTGCTCAGAAATTTGGGACTGTCAGCTGAATAGTTCAGCCCAATCGGTATGGACTCCACCAGTTGGATGTCGCAATCATATTTAATGCGATCCCGCTGAGAGCTCTGCAACAGATGGGGACGTGGACGCGGTTGGAACATCGAAGCACCCAGAAAAAGCAAGAGGAACACGGACAGCAGAAGCATTTGCAGTGTATGCGCTGCACTGGCTCTTTGTCTGTCCGTGTTGGATACTGAGTCGCCATTCTCTACATCTTCCACCGCATCCGAGTTGTGCAGCGGTTTGTAAGGCTGCATTTTTAGTTATTGGGTTTAGTTTATTACTCTTTTGATAAGAGGAATTAGCTCCGTACGGTATCAATCGCGCAGGTGTCTTGAGTAAGCGCTGAAAGAAGAATGATAAAAAAGCAAATCGCTAATCGATCTCGCCCGGTAAATACATAAGAGCGCCGCTCATATTTGCGCAGTGTGTTTGAGTGTCTGCGTGAGCAGCACACTGACTGCAAATAGTTATGAACTGAGTGTTCTTCTCTGAGCCAATAATAAATTAAATCGAAATAAACATGTTTTCTCTAACAATCATAAAAATTTTAAGTCCCACCCTTATGCTATGAACTGAAACTTTTATGTGTGGGTTCAAATGTTAATATCAACTTGCAGCCAGTTCAAACTTGAATATAAACGATCTCATAAGAAACATGTCCACTCAATGCAAAGGACACGAACAACGCCGGGTATATAACTAGTTTACTTAATATTCTTTAGTCCTAATATAATATTTATGTTTATAAAACATTTGGTTGTCAAAATAATTATGTTGACGACTGTACGATTATTACAACCAAACTTTAAATTACTGTAAAAACTAGGGATGGGAGTGGAAGTCAACAAGAAAATAAACAGTAAATAATTAAAAATCTTAATCGAATGGTATTGCTTAGCGAAACATGTACTTCGACTTTTGAATTCTAAACTGGTTAAGGCATAGCTTTCCGGTTGTGGATCCTTCGAAACCGCTGCACCAACATGAACCAAGCAAGCATAGCCCGTTCGATGCACAGAGTAAAACCGCGGAGATCGCTGCTTAATTTTTACTTTCGAAAAATCTGTGCCGATTTTAAAAAGCTAAAATTTCTATCGATTAGGATAAAATTTATTAAAAAAAATGTTCCTTTTTGAGTTTTTTTGATTTATTGCAAGAAATGTGTAAAATCAGACCAAGTTACAATATTATCAAGAAACGGGTAACACAATGCCATATCTGATAAACCCAAAAAAAATTTCAAAACTTAAAAAAACTTGGAAAAATTAAAGAAAATAATATACAGTTTCATTTGAATCGTTCAATACAGTTTTTGTTTGTTTAGGCGTAATCCTACCCATATTATTATGTAGTTTGCTTTTGTTTATTAAAGTGCAGCTTTCATAGCCCCTTAATTAATAAGTATATAATTCCAATACTCTTCAACATTAACTTTGAACTAAGGATTAGGTAAGGAAACATGTCAATTGAGAATCATCAACATACATGGTTGTACTACTTAACGTTACCGCCGCGTCGCAGAAAATTGTTGCTAGCAATGCTCTTCTCGATGAGCGCATTAATTCCGGGCACACGAGACTGCAATATGTTGTAAATCAGCAGCAGGCAACGGGCATCAATGGCTAGAACGGATAGAACGGAGAGCTTAGGTATTGTGTAAGTTTGGAAAAGTCCAGTACCCCCCCTCACCTGCATAGAGAATCTGTTCCCGTCGTAGCGGCCGATTGGCCCAATTTGAGCATTGATTGGACTTATTTAGCTTTTTGCCCAGACACAAGAGTGAGAGATCACTGAGGGCATCGCCTGCTCGATTGATCGCCCCAAAGGGCAGTTCAATGACATGTCGCTGCTTCTTTAATTCCAGCCAAACGGTGCGTAGATCCAGATAATGATTCGGCATATGGAGACGCAATTGCAGTGGCAAAGAACGCTGCAGCACGGACACATCACTGACCATCGAGAAGCCCACTTTTAGGATATTCACATTGTTAAAGACATTCGCACCCAATGCACGCCAATGGTCAGCACGCAGTTCTTCGGTGGCCAGACAATCGATCAGGTAAACATTATTGGCGGTGGCTATCTGCAGCAGACACAGTTGACTGTCAACGCACACATTTTGCATCCACTCCGAATCCATGTAGATGATATGCTCGCGCTGCAAGTGATGTAACATCGCCTCAAACTGCAGAGCTGTATCCACTATGATCAGGCAATCATCTGGCAAGTCCATGCCCAGGTACACATCGGCAGATGGCACATCTACCTCCTCACCTCTGGCCTCATCGCCGGGGTCACAGCTTGAGATCATTGATTTGATTTCCCGCGGGCAATCGCCTGGTTTGAGCTTGAACTCTTTGTACCAATAGATGGCCTCATTGTAGGCCTGTGCACCAGCTATATAGCTAACAAAATCGGCTTGCATGGCATAATCCTGTGCATGCAGGCTCACCAGCTCCCGGAAGCTGGCCAAATTAATGCGAGATTTCTCATACTCACGGTACAGGTAATGCAAGTAGCTGCAGGTTTTTGTGAATTTGTAATTGGGGGTCACGGCATCATCGAACCCATATTTCTTGGCCAAGCGGGCCACAATTTTCGATACCGGGCGATAGCTGAGCACATGGTGCGAAATCTTCAGATTCTTGTAGCGGCTGAAAGGACAAACAAGTTATTATGAAGAGCGTAAAACCAAAAGCAAAGGCTTACCCCAGCATATGTTCACAGAGCTCTATCACCGGCTTATCCTTGTGCAGCAGCGAGTCCAGAAATTTGACAAACGGCAAACGCTGAGCCACAGCCTGATTCAGGTACTCTTCGGCCAGTGGTAACTTCTCCTGTGCAATCAATGGAAACGCCAGTTCCAGCATGTCAAACTCCTGAGTTAGCTGCAATTGTATGGCCCACTGCGTCACTTCCTTGTAGTGGCCCTCTTCCAATAAGTCACGCAACTTGGGCAGCAACAGATGCCGTATCTGTTGCAAACGATACGTTTCCACCATGGCCTGATTCAGGGAGAGCAGACCTGTGGTTTTTACAAAATTAAATGCTATCATGCTAGTATTGTGATCACATTGCTCGTTGAGATGTGGCAAATCCGCCTGCAGCTTGCAAGCTGTGTCCAGCACAAAGTGTGACAAACTCTTGGGTTTCACATTGCTGCTATCCGGGCAGTTGGCAAAAATCTTCAAGGCCAGCAGCAACGGATCCGGGTGGCACATCAATGTCTTGCCCAAATCCTGACGCAAATATGGCGATTTGTTCTTGCTGTACATATTCCACTTTTCGCGAAATACATTAAAGGACTCGCGCATTTCGTCATCTAGTGTGGCATCAAAATTAAGGCCATTTATTCCTGCAGCCGTGGTGATATCCTCCAGACGTTTGATTTTTAATTGGGTCATCAAATGATCCATTTCCTCCTCTTCTGACTCAAAGCCAGCCGGTATGGCGTTTCTCATCACTTTGTTGGCCATAGTTTATCAAGGGCCCTGTTGGCCCTTCTACCAGATGGCAAGTTGCAACAAAAACAGGAAAACTAAATTTTTTGTCGTTTTTAAACAATAAAACGCAAGTCCACAGAACTAGGGTGGACCATGCACCACATTGCATTAGGTTGAGCCCGTTTCAGACGGTTCCGCGAATTAGAGATGGACAATTTTATTTATTGTTGACGATAGAGATGGAAGCACTAAACAAATTGCAAATCCGTTATAAGCACAAAAATTGTTGACATTAATAGACTATTTTTATGTCATCAACTAGATGTTGTGTGAAGCAGATCACACCTGTGTAGAAAGTAAACTTTCGTTATGCATTGGCCCAGCGGCGCATAACTAAATGAGGTGTACAAAAGCACACAAAAGCACTCGCTATTCTTTGTATACAGATCATACGAAGTTTCTCATGTCTTCGATTCTTCGAAATGCGTTGGACTGCTTGTTCGTTTTTTTGTTTCCTTTATACTTTCACACACGTGTGTGTAGTTGATTTTTGACGTGTGGCGTGTACTCGATTCCGTTGGGTATTTAGCACGAGAAAAAACACGACATGTGCCCATCCTTAGCAGAGCAGAATGTAGAAATTTTTGATATGGCAACACCATAACAGCAAATTATGTGGCAACATCCCAACAACACACGTGCATTTTGTGTTTTTAATTGCAACGATTCCACAAAATGAAGCTAGCCGCCCTGCAAAAGGTGAAAACTCTGGATAAAGCCCAAAAGAAAGCAAAGAAAGATGTAATCAAGAAAAAGAAGTTGCCAACGGACGGGGAGGCATCCAAAGTATCCGCCGGTTTAGGCGGCAAAATTGTCAAAAAAGAAAAGAAGAAGCCTCTCGTGTTGGCCAGTAAAACCAAAATTGGAAAACCAGCCAAAGCCAAGGCAAAGACCACGAAAGTTGTGAAGAAGACACACAAACAGAATCTGGAAGGTCTTAAGGACCTAGACCCAGAGTTCTACGATTTCCTCAAGAAAAATGACAAACAGCTGCTGGAATTTAATCTGCTTGACAGCGATGAGGAGGAAGAGGATGATGAAGAGCGAGAGGTAGAGAAAGCAGACGAAGTGGAGGAGGAGGAGGACGATGATGATGAGGAGGAGGACCAAAAATACCACAAGCCGAGCGAGCAACTGGAAGTGGCCAGTGATGAGAGCGATTTTGAGGATGAAGAGGATGAGTCAGCGAGCAGCGGTTCACAGAAGATCACCCTAAATCTACTGCATCAATGGGAACAGCAGCTGGGTCAGCCTAATGTATCCATAGACATAGTGCGCAAGGTGATACAGGCGTTCAACTCGGCTTTGGCCAGCATTTCTGCGGATGGCGGAGACGAGCCCAATGTGACTCAGTTCAAGGTGGTGGGAGCCGCCGCCTTTAATGGTGTTATTCAGCTTTGCGTGCTTCACCTTCAACCGGCTATCATTAGGCTATTGGGCGTCAAGCCCCAGAGTAATATGCCCCTGCACAAGCACAAGAAATGGGTAAAGGTTAGGGTCTGCCTACGCTATTATCTCACCGATCTGATACGCCTGGTGGAACAGGTGTCAAGTGCCAATATTCTCAATGTCTTGCTCAAGCATCTGCATCAGATGGCAGGCATGGTGGCTCCATTTACAGCTCTGGGCAAGACTATACTGAAGCGTTTGATAGTGTTGTGGGCCACCGGCGAGGAGACTGTGCGAGTGCTGGCATTTTTGTGCATCTTGAAGATCACGCGGAAGCAACAGGTGAGTTGGTACATATATCGAATCTTCAATACTATCTCACTTATTCTCTCACCAGGCCACCATGCTGAATCATGTCTTGAAAGCCATGTACCTGGCTTACGTGCGCAACTCCAAGTTTGTCTCTCCCAACACCTTGCCAGGCATCAATTTCATGCGCCGTTCACTGGTGGAGATGTTTGCTTTGGATCTGAATGTGACCTATCAGCACGCCTTCCTCTACATACGTCAACTGGCCATTCACTTGCGTAATGCTGTCATCCTAAAGAAAAAGGATAGTTTCCAGGCTGTATACAATTGGCAGTTCATCAACTCGCTGCGTCTCTGGGCAGATCTATTGGGCGCCAGCACCAATAAGCCACAATTGCAGCCTTTGATCTATCCCTTGGTCACCATAGCCACTGGAGTCATACGCTTGATACCCACAGCACAATACTTTCCTTTACGTTTCCATTGTCTGTCCTCGCTCATATCTTTGGCCAAGGAGACGCACACCTATGTGCCTGTTCTGCCTCTAATTGTGGAGGTTCTGCGTAGCAATACCTTCAATCGTAAGCACACGGCTGTGTCCATGAAACCTTTGCAGTTTACCTGCCTTCTAAGGCTCAACAAATCCCAGTTGGCCGAGAATGGCTTTCGTGATGAGGTTGTGGAACAAGTTTGTGCCTTGCTTTTGGAATATCTGGCTCATGAGTCCACTTCGCTGGCATTCAGTGACCTGGTGGTGCCGGCTGTGATGGCATTGAAATCCTACCTCAAGGAATGCCGGAATGCCAATTATACAAGAAAGCTGAAGCAACTGCTGGATAAGATTCAGGAGAGTGGACGCTTCATAGAGCAACAACGTGGTAAGAGTGGTGTGAATTTGGATCTGAAAGATCTGAAAGCAGTGTCTAACTGGGAGCAGCAACTGCGTCAGAAGCGTACACCCTTGGACATTTATTATACCAGCTGGTTGAAGACACATGAGACCAAAAAGCGACGCCAGGCGGCACAGATAGATGACATAAATGCCGACTATAATGTGCCCAAATTGAAGAGACCATTGGCTAAGACAGGAGTGGCTGTGCGCAATGATCAAGGCGAAGTGGAGCTATTCCCCTCGGACTCTGAGGAAGATGAAGCCTTCCCAGAGCAGGAAGATGACGAGGAGGAGGTAGAAGAAAAACCAAAGCCTAAGAAAGCAAAGATCGACAAGAAGCTGAAGAAAACCGTGCCCACTCCCGAATTGCCAGTTGCTGACGATGATTATGACGAAGCTGGCGCAGCTGTGGACATTGTCAAGGACTTGGACTTAAACGATTGGTAGACCACACATACCTTTACTTCTATTTCTATTTACAAATAAAATTACAATAATTAAATCTCTGGACGATTACTCATTTCTCTGGCGGTTCCTTGCCTGGTATTCCCTCATACTCTTTGTATTTGGGATACGTTCCCACGGTCTCGCCCTCTACCTGCTTGGGTAAGGCCTTGTCATCTCTACCCTTGGCATAGGTGGCCTCCAACTCGGCTGCATTACGTTTCTTCATGTCCATTATCTGCAAATTCTTGACCAGCTCCTCTCGCGTAGGCGGCTCCTGGCGTCTGCCGCGCAGCCAAGCCTCCCACTCGGCCGTCAACTCTTGATCGAAGGCCTCCTTGTCGGCCGGTTCAAACCAGCGCGAAGCTTTGCGCTTGCCTATGGCTGGATTTGGCGGTATTTCATAGTATTTGTTGCCAAAGTAATCTTCTCCTATGTAAGTGCCGCGAAATTGTCGCGGCTGCAGGGACTTCCAAAAGTTTTGCCAAATAATGCCGAGAATATCGCGTGTTGGTTTCTGGGCCATTATGTTTTGTATATTTTTTTCTTATAAACAATTAAAGTTAAGATATTTTGAGGTTAGATTTCAGTTTTGTTATGACACTAATCAGCTGTTTATATTAGAGATGGACAAAATGTCGTGTCGCACAAATATTACAATTTTCGTGCGTGAAGCATGTGATCAGTAGAAAACTGTATTGGAAAATTAAATTTTTCAAATATTTTAAAATGCACAAAAGGATTTTGCGCATTTCCATGATATCGAATGGGACCGCCGAACACATTTAAAGGAAAAATTAACTTAAAATAAACGGGTTTTTATGTTGAAAATAGGCTTAAATCGACAACTTAAAAAAATAAACGGGTTTTTATGTTGAAAATAGGCTTAAATCGACAACTTAAAATACAAGGTAGCCAAAATATTGCTTAGATATGTTTACGAATATAAATTTTACAACCTCGTAATTTGTCTCAATTGGTCGCAAACCGAAAAATGCAATAATTTTGGAATATTAGTCAAGATAAGTCACATCATATTTTCGGCTATATTCAACATTTCTAAGCTGCTGGATTCTGAACCACTGTGCGCTGGCGCAATATCCAAAAGTGAACCTGCGTTTACACTTGCAATACATCTCTAAAGCAAGAAGAGAGCGTGAAAATGTAACTGTGTCTCTCTCTAACACACAGTGATGCATGACTTTGGCAAGCATTCGGTGTGAATTAGCGAGTATGTTCGGCCCCAGGGGCTATGGCTGGATAACTTTGCTCTTAATAGACTCTCTGTTCGCCGAACAAATTAAAAAATAACACATCTCTAGATTCTAGTACGTTTCTTGTCACTTTACGTCAGTTCACAAAACGGGATTTTTGGTATTGAACAACGGTGGTCATCAAAAAACGGGTAATTTAAAAGTTTCGGAAAGACAATATTATAAAAATGCTTTTTATTCGTTTTAAAATATCCTGAGATTATAGTAATATCTAACTGGGCGGCAGTAGTGTTCACAATTGCAAATTGTGTTTTAAAGGCAGGGCATAGGCACTGAACCAATCGCGGTAAAAAAGGCTTAATAAATCCATGCGCAATGTATTATTCTGATCAGGTAGATCCATTACATTCAGGCCAACACCGGCTGAGTAGTTAAAGTATTCTCCCGACCAAGTGGAAGTACCTATGTAAGCTCTGTCCTCGGTGACCATATAAGAGTTATGATTAACTCGGCTATAGGGGATCCTCTCTTGTTGCTCATTGGAAGGCACAACAAAGCGACGCTGTAATAGAGATCTAGTTAATCCAATGTCTACTCTTTGATATTATGCTTACAATTTGTATATCTACTTCTGGCCTCAGCTGATGAAGAGCCTGGAGTGAACGTAGGAAATGATCTTCACTGGGTTCCGAGTGTTTCCACCAGGAGATGAGTAGCTTAACAGTCACTCCCCTCTCTAAGGCAGCCTGGCGTAGGGCATTATCGATGGGGGGCCAATAAAGCATTTTGTTTTCGTATCTCAAAAGGGGATAATAATCTCTTAAAGCAATATGTATAAACTCCGAAGACTTGTCGATGGTAAATAGAATCGCATCCAAGTCTTTGGTACGCCCCGTGGCCACTAGGGCAGGTGGTGAGCTGCTTACAAAAGCCCTCATGGTATAATTCCTATTCACATTCAGCAACATCGGTTGCTGCAGATTGAAGTGCGTATGATAGGTCCAGGGCCAATGAGTGGGCAGGTCATTGGCATCCAAATACCAATAGGACTTGAATATTTTGGCCATATCCCGTGTCAAGTGGGGACAATGCGTAGCCAGCACTCCCAGTTCCTTGACTTGGGTAAGCGAACGCCAGTCCATATTAGCAGAACCCACATAAAAATGCTGGTCATCTACCAGCCAGAGCTTAGACTGAAGTAACTTCAAGCCCACCACCTCAGCAGCACCATAGTTGGCCATGATTTTAGCATCCGCCTGCCAATGGCTTTGCTGGCTGCGATCTAAGGCAATTCTCAAGCGTAACTTGGGCTTGCCTGCATCTCCATTCGAGAGCAGACGTTGAAACAGTTGCTCTCCTAGGTGGGAGCTGCTCTCATTAAAGTCCACTCCGCGCAACGTCCAGTAGGGTGCAGCTATGGCAATTTCAGTTTTGGCTTTCGCTAGCAATAATTGCCAGGCGTCAAAGGTGCTCAAAAAGCGTGGACCATCTCTCGTATAATTCAACCCAATGGGCAGACTCTCCACCAATTGCAGTTGACATGGCAACGGCAACTCCACAGCCTGGTTGGCGTCTTCGTTGCGATGGAAGGTCTCCCACGGCAACAGCAGTACAATTAAGACCAGCACAAATAAGATGAAGATGGGAATAATGTAGCCATGAGTGCAACTTCGTTGCTCTTCCCTGGCCAGACAGTTGGGACGTCGGCCACAGGAGTTCGAATTTCGTGAAGCATCTACATCACCTGGTCTTGGCACTGGCTGATAATCAACGTCAATTTCCTGCATTCCACGACGCTGCGACATTGCAGGATCAATTTGGACTGCGTGTTTCCAAACATTTTCCTATGCTCAAGTAATTTATTATTCGCACAGCTGTGGTGAATGATTTGGGGGTGGCCCTCCCTCCACAGCAAAACGCCCACACAAACAAAAACACAAGAACAGTGCTGGAAAGCAGTCTGTTGTTAGAGATGGACGTTATAGGCGGGCGGAATCGTGCTGTTTAGCTTAATCAATACTTTATGAAGCGATATTTAGTTCCATGTTTGTTAAAACATAAGCGGGTCATAGCGTAACTAAAAACAATGCAACATGCCGCACAGCCTGTCAAATTATGAATTATTTGCGGGAACAATTTGGTGAACAGTTTGTTTCACACTGATCCTAGATCTCGGTATTCCTTGGCACTGGATAATGCTGGGCTTACATTGCGTCACAGAGAGTCACATTTCAGTGTCAAGGGCAAATGCCTTGTCTCAGAAATCCCTTGGTGTCTCATACTTTCTGTTACGCCAATGTGCTCAAATTGTCACAGAAAATAGAGTCAGAGTGTGACGCAGTGTACAGCCAGCATAAGCCAAGCAAAAATATGCCATGGAGTGTAAAAAATATAAAGTAAGAATGCGGTACACTAGTATTGCAGTGCACCCGTGCAGATCTCTGTTGTTCTGGTTTGTTTATCGTGATGATGCGTGATCGCATCGATCACGCGCCCATCACTAACACCCGCGAGCAGCCAGCCAGCAGCAGTTTTGCAAAACTTGGCCTCAGTCTGTGTTGAAATCTTCCGGCTGAGAAGGCTGAAAATTTTAACGTACGGCCGACAATAACTTAAAAACTATACGAGTGATATTTGCATAACATTTAACAAAAAAGAAAATCGCGTAAATAATGGCTGCGAGATTAATGAGCGCTCAGGCACAGGTAGGTCAATCGTCTACATTGCCGCCGCCCTCACCCTCCACCGTTTCCACCCCCATTAGAGCAACGAAAAAAATAAATAAAATCGACAAAGGCAACACTCAAAGCTGTAAACAATGTCTGATAACAAGTAAATCCGAAAATATGTGAAAAATAATCAAAATTTATGTGCATATCAAGCAGGATGTGGAAAATGAAATTTATAATTTTCTTACTTAAAGATTTTCTAACCTAAAAACCAAATTGAAAAGTTGTTACCTAACCCAGCCGACTGCATGGCCAAAGGGGGAAGTGAAAAGAGATTCGGCAGTGTACTTCTTAAGTGGGGGTGGTAGACTAAATTTTTAATTTACAACATTTTGTAAATTGTTCTAATTATATAAGAATCAAAAGTGGTTATTTAACCATACAGAGGAGGCCCCCCTTAGCATATGTGCAATACATGCATACAAACATATAGGTACATACATATGTGTATCTTGGCGGAGTTCCCTTATCTGTGACGGGTTTTACTTTGCAGTCAGATAGTACTAAATTTAGCTTAAGAATGAGTATTGTATATGGGTGTTTTTCCGACCGAAGCAGCGTCAGGTTTGCACTTGCGGGTCGGTTATAGAGGGGGTAGTGGGGCCTCATTGACACGCGAAGGTTTCTTTCAATTGTATGCGGCGTTTTGCCAACAAGTTAATGACCTTTTTGCCATTTTACTATTTGTTTAGTTTAAATTGTATGTGTCACGTGCTTGGATAACGCCACACTCTGAGTTGATAAATACGTTTGCCAATGTTTCATTTGATTAAGTTTTGATGTGTTTCCAACACCAGCCCAAGTATAACAAATTGGAATGTTATAAAATAGAGTTTCCGCCACCCACCCGTCTTACAATCTAAATGGGCTAATGATTTATATATATTCTCTGATAATGTTCCTTCAATCAAATTAAGATTTAGATCGCTCCATAGACATCCTAATCAAGTGTTTATTAAGCTTATGTGAAATCAATCTAACATAAATAAAATACAGTAAACGCTAGCAAATAAACATCTAGAGAACAGAAAAGGGAAATCAATTGTATACCCAGTTATTGGAAAGGTACTCCATTGAATAAATGTCGAAAAATATACCTAGGTAAGGTTAAAAGGTATCAGGAATTTCAAGTACCTAGGTAAATTTAAAGGTACAAAAAGGTACTTTTAAATTAAAAAGCATGGCTCATCCATTTTTATTCAAGGCTGCAAACCTCTGAAATTACAGAGAAGGTTCGGTGCCGTCTTCGAACCCTTTAAAAAGTCTTAGGTTCGGGCTTAGAACCGGTTCCTTTACTTATCGAACCTATGGTTTTGGTTCAAAGATTGGTTCATGGATACTTTGATCGTTTAAAAAACGTTTGGTAAAAAAAATTAGACATACCTATGTGGAAAAAATGGCGTCGATCTTACGATGCTATTGAAAACGTTAATCAATACCCGAATGTGCCTTATTCATTATTTTTATCATTCATATGTTCTTTAGCACGGCTTGCAAATTGGCTTGGACTTCTAGAGCTTGGCTCACCTTCTATGTACATAACAACAACTTGACGTATGCTTCATTTTCGAAGTCGTAATATGTCGAGCCTAAAAAAAAAATTATTAAAATTATTTGTATCCGCTCAATATATTGTAATAGTTACACAAGTTCTAAAAAAATAACTGACCAAAGTTATTCCTTGGACCGAACCCTTTTTCAAGCAGAGAGGGTCCGGTTTTGGTCAAAGTTCTGGAGGTTGACAATTTAGAAGGTTCGGTTCTTGGTCCAGTTCGATGGACCCAAAAATCTGAACCAAAACCGTTTTTCGGAGTTCGGTTCAGGACCGGGTGCCTCGACTCCAAAATACCCTGTACCAATTAATGTTGTTCATAGGGTTTTGATTCACACAAGGTTCAAACTTAAAAATTGTGGCTCTGACAGTTTAACGCGGTTAAAAGGAAGAGGAGGATAAATTTCCAAATCTGAAACAAACTTGATTTGGGAACGGTATAAACCTACATACATGCAACAATTTGGTGCTTTATCTCTTATAGTCTCTGAGATCGACGCGTTTATACAGACAAACAGACAGTTTTTCGCTATTAAAAGGTGAGGGAGGGGGAATTTTCTAAATCTGAAACAAGCTTGATCTGGGTACGGTATACACATACATGCAAAAATTTGTGGCTTTATCTATTACAGTTTCTGAGATCGACAGACAGCCGGACATGGCTAAATCGACTCGGATGTTGATGCTGATCAAGAATATATATACTTTATAGGGTCGAAGATGATCCCACAGGGTATAAAAATGAAACATTTTGATTTCATATGATGTATTATTAATATGTTTCTTTGTTATATACTATCTCGCTGTTTTTTAACGTAACAAGAGATTCAAATATTTCGTCACCTAATCTGTTTCTTTTTGGTGTACTTGGTATTATACAAAATATATGTATACTTTAGTATAGATTTAAAAGATTTCCTATTATCGACAAGATAGTTTAAGTCTTAAGCTTTAAGACTTCCATTTCAATTTTAGAATTTTTATTACAATGCTCAGTTTCATCCAATCTTCCATTACTGGTATCGTAAAAGTCTTCAGAATCCTTAGTATTTGAATTCTCCTTGAACAGTTTTCCGTTTATTCCTTCAAAACTGTACACTTTAAATACCTTACAGAAGTTGGATACATTATCTGTAACTGTTCCATATATTTGGGTATCTCTAAGTCCATATTGGCTGTGAACTTCAGCTAATATACATAGTAGCAATTATTACAGCACGAGCGAATGACGATGTAAATTGCTATCTATATAGTGGCCATTTTTCTAACAGCCCTTCTCTTATCTAGCATGGATCGCTTAGTTTTTTAACAGGGAATGTTTAAAGTCATTAACGGGTCCCAGAAACTTTTCTTTTTAACATGGCAGAGCGGGAACATCTCGTCTATAATGTAATCGGCGCGAAAAAAATCACTTACGAAAAGTACCAAGTCCCCGTCAATTATGCAACCTGTGCTAATTATTTACTTCCCATATAAACCATATCATCTTTTGTTTATTTATCAGGTGTGCAAGCTGGGCAAACATGTTGCCGCCGATCCCATGGTGGTACGTCAATTCCATGCCTCTTGCTACACCGCTTCCAAGGTGGCTTTGTCCAAGTTTGATTCGGATGTCTACATGCCCTATGACAAGCTGAACAAACGTCTGGAGGTGGTGCGCAGCCGCTTGAATCGTCCGCTTACACTATCCGAGAAGGTGCTGTACTCGCATTTGGATGATCCCAAGAATCAGGATATTGTGCGTGGTACTTCCTATCTGCGCCTGCGTCCGGATCGTGTGGCCATGCAGGATGCCACTGCCCAGATGGCCCTGTTGCAGTTCATCTCATCCGGCCTGAAGAAGGTGGCGGTGCCCTCGACTGTGCACTGCGATCACTTGATTGAGGCCCAGGTTGGTGGAGTCAAGGATTTGGCCAGGGCCAAGGATCTAAATCGTGAGGTATACGATTTCCTGGCCTCGACTTGCGCAAAGTATGGTTTGGGCTTCTGGAAACCAGGCAGTGGCATTATTCATCAGATTATTCTGGAGAACTATGCCTTCCCGGGTCTATTGATGATCGGTACGGATTCGCATACGCCCAATGGCGGTGGTCTGGGTGGCCTTTGCATCGGCGTGGGTGGTGCTGATGCTGTGGATGTGATGGCCGATATTCCTTGGGAGTTGAAGTGCCCCAAGGTGATTGGTGTTAATTTGTCCGGCAAGATCACTGGCTGGACGTCTCCCAAGGATGTCATTCTGAAGGTGGCTGATATTCTGACTGTCAAGGGTGGCACTGGAGCTATCATTGAGTACCATGGCAAGGGTGTGGACTCCATTTCCTGCACTGGCATGGCTACCATTTGCAATATGGGTGCTGAGATTGGTGCCACCACCTCGCTGTTCCCCTTCAACAAGCGCATGGCTGACTATTTGAAGTCCACGGGTCGTGCAGGAATTGCCGGCGAGGCCGAGAAGTATCAGTCCAAGATTCTGACGGCCGACAAGAACTGCGAGTATGACGAGGTAATTGAAATCAATCTGGATACACTGGAACCCCATGTCAATGGCCCCTTCACTCCCGACTTGGGTCATCCCATTAGCAAACTGGGCGAGAACTCCAAGAAGAATGGTTATCCTATGGACATTCGCGTGGGCTTGATTGGCTCCTGCACTAACTCCTCGTACGAGGATATGGGTCGCTGTGCCAGCATTGCCAAGGACGCCATGAGTCATGGTCTGAAGTCAAAGATCCCCTTCAATGTGACACCCGGATCGGAACAGATTCGTGCCACCATCGAGCGTGATGGCATCTCAGAGGTGTTTGACAAATTTGGCGGCACTGTGTTGGCTAATGCCTGCGGCCCCTGCATTGGTCAGTGGGATCGTCAGGATGTGAAGAAGGGCGACAAGAATACCATTGTCACCTCCTATAATCGTAACTTTACGGGACGTAACGACGCTAATCCGGCCACCCATTGCTTTGTGACCAGCCCTGAATTGGTGACTGCCCTGTCCATTGCCGGTCGTCTGGACTTCAATCCTCTGACCGATGAGCTAACCGGTTCGGATGGCAAGAAGTTCAAGCTAAAGGCTCCGTTTGGTGATGAGCTGCCGGCCAAGGGCTTCGATCCCGGTCAGGATACCTACACGGCTCCCCCACCCAACGGTCAGTCTGTCAAGGTGGCTGTCGATCCTAAATCGGCGCGTTTGCAGCTGCTTGAGCCCTTCGACAAGTGGAACGGTCAGGATCTAACAGATTTGACGGTACTCATCAAGGTCAAGGGAAAGTGCACCACCGATCACATCTCCGCTGCGGGTCCCTGGCTGAAGTATCGTGGCCATTTGGACAACATCTCCAACAATATGTTCATTGGCGCCACCAACTACGAGAATAATGAAATGAATAAGATCAAAAATCAACGCAACGGCTCCTGGGGTGGTGTACCCGATGTGGCACGCGATTACAAGGCCAACAACATCAAGTGGGTGGCTGTGGGTGATGATAACTACGGCGAGGGCTCATCTCGCGAGCATGCCGCTCTTGAGCCACGTCATCTGGGTGGCAGGGCCATTATTGTCAAGTCCTTTGCCCGTATCCATGAAACGAACTTGAAGAAGCAGGGTCTCCTGCCACTGACATTTGCCAATCCCGCTGATTACGATAAGGTGAGTTGGTTTTTGCATTGTCAATCAAATGATTTGTCTCATTTTTTTTCCATCGGCCAGGTTCAACCTACGAGCAAGATCTCGCTGCTTAACCTGAATGGCTTGGCTCCCGGCAAGCCAGTGGAATGCGAAATCAAGAACGGTGACAAGGTGGAGAAGATCAAGCTAAATCATACACTTAACGATCTGCAGATTGGCTGGTTCAAGGCTGGCAGTGCTCTCAATCGCATGAAGGAGTTGGCCCAGTAAGACAGCCATAGACACATACACACACACATAGCTAAACACACTCAAGACACCAAACGCAAGCAATCAATTTATGGTATTGTTTTTTAAAAAATTGTTTTAGAATTGTTTATGATTTTATTTACGATTCAGATGTCAAGCAAAAAGTTTTATTTAGTTAAATCACAAATTATTTACAAAATATATATGTATACATTTTTTTTTAATGCCTTGCTGTATGTCAGATTTATGGATTTGTTTTGCGAATTTGTCTACCACGACGATAACGATGAAGTTTTAAGAAGAAGATAAGAAAATGAAGATTAAGTGCGAATAAAATTAAAAATAATATGTAATATGCAACAATTTCTTTTATTTAACCATCCAACAGACAATAAAAGCTATACCCAACCCTCATCCCGCTCCCATGTTTAAATTAATTGTATCAATTATGGAAATATAATTAATTATGATATATTATGAGTGCAAAATATAGAATATTTTATCGTGGAGCTGTGTTAAATTCCTTTTTATTCAGTGTAGTTTTCGAGCGGGTGCTAATCGGATTTGTGTATTTAACTTTAATGAGATTCTTTTTTCTTTTCAATGAAACATTTGGAAAACAAAATCTGGATATTGGATATACAATTTTTGAAATATTTTGGGATGTTCCGAAAACCTGTAGAAATTTTCTTAAAGATGTTGGCATTTTGAATGGAAATTGCTTGAGCTTATATATCGGAAAAAGTTAGCGAATTTTAGCGGACTGGTTCTGAGAAATTTAGTTCTCAACCCCATGTTATCTTTAAATAAAAGTCTTTAACTGAATTAATGGCAAGTCAATAAATATGTTTGATTACTGAATATTGTTTCTCCAAAAACAAAAGCTCTTGGTTGTCTCTTACTGTGTAGATCAGCACTCGGTGGTGTAGCGTGATGTTCTGCCGCCCAGGACGGAAGAGGAATTTTATCATAGATACATAAGTTGGGGGCGGAAAATTCAGCTTATGTATCTACTAGTAGGTACTCGGAGAGAGTCTCTAGCGCCCCCTTTAGTATTTTATTACAAAACGAAGAACTGAAATCGTCATGATAATCTAATGCCATGATAATCTCTAGCCAAATGGAGAGGACAAAAAAGTGTGCAAGTGTGAAAAAATAGCGCCGTGAAGTTGCTTCGACCTGACAGCATCAAAGGCTAGCCAGCGACTGAAAGGCCTTTTGCTCTCTTCTCCTCAGCTTCGGCATGCGTTCGGCTCGTATACGTATAAATAGTGAAATGTCTTCGTCCCCCAGAAGGTTCTGTTGTTGTTGTTGTAACGGCAGGGTTGACTTTTTGTACGTGGTATAAAAAGAGAGAAATAATAGGTTAGAAAGGAAAGTGGATGTTGAGTTAGAGACCCCTCGATTGAATGGGTCCAGAGTGTCATGGATGTGAGTGTGGTAGGGTTCATTTGGCAATTAAACATATGGGCATTTCTCAAATGTCGAATGCGACATTCGTACGCATTCAAAGTAAAGAAAAACATATACCAAAACATTATTTTACTTTGACAGAAGGCGAAACTTTTAGCTCTTGATTAGCACTATAATTGGTGCTAAATTTGATTTTAGGCAATTGTTCGTTTTCAAGATAATTACAAAAAACCAATGCATTCGCATGCGACAAAAACAGAAGTCGATTTCAAGGTGAACAGTTCGAACACTGATTTCAGCGGAACCTGCAGGAATATTTGAAAGGGACTTATTTTAAAATATTATGCATTGATGTATCTTAAAAATGTTTTTATTTGATTCAAAAATGTTAAGTAGTTTATTTTTTATTTAGTTTTAATCCCTTTCGCACGCGACATGTCGCATGCGACATTTTGATCCATCATACTTTTTATGTGGTTTCCATTATAATGAGAAAAAAACTTTAAGTTTATTGCAATCACATAGTTTCTCATGGTTTCTTGTGCATTCTTTTTTGACCATTTGTACCATCAGAAAGGTTTTAGATAGCAAAAGTATAAGAAATCTAAAGGCACTTTTATCAAAAAAAAGTGCAAAATTAATGTCCAAATTAGAAAAATTGCGCTAGCGCGGCCGTAAATCCGAATATTTCGAAATGGGCTATGTATACATGTAAGATTGGCTTTCATTAATGCAATTCGACTGTTTCCCCATGAAAATTAGATAAAACATAGTGTTTTTAACCACATTTACATTTTTCGCTCCGGTTAACATTTCTGTGGAAATGCCCATATATATTATATTAATACAAAGATTTTGTAATTTTCGCCAATTTTTTAGAACTTTTGATCTTTGACATTCGGCTATTTACCCGTCTCATGATAATATTAACACTATATACAATTTAGAAAATTTCGAGTTTTTTTTTTAAACCATTTGACTTACACCTCCTATTTACCTTTCTTCAATTGCCAATTATTAAATCTTCACGATAATCTAGACCAGTGGTGTCCAAACACACACAAACAAACATTGCGCATGTGTGCCTAGCAGCGAAACTCGAAGTAGACGTCACAACAAACAAATGCCACGAAAAAATGCCTCTTGAAGTAAAACAAAAAGCCGAACACGCGCATCGTAAGAGAGCAAGCCGCCGAGCGTGCTATTTATAGAACACTCGCATTCTCTCTCTCTATATATGTGTCGGCTGCGACGCCGGCAGAATTTGGCTTGCCAACCACGCGTGGCTGCCTTTTCAAATTTTGGACATCGCTGATCTAGACTCATAATATTTTTCAAATTTACGCGATTTTTTTGTACCGATTGATATTGACATCCTATTTACCAGTCTACAATTGCCATCATATCTTCTTAATAATATAAGCTCATAGGAAAAATTTGCAAATTTCGCGGTCTATTAGAGCATTTAAATATATTTTAAAGGGTATTCTGCTATTGGGGGCGGAGACAAATCCAATTATTCAGAGATCAGTAAAATTGGTCCGGCCCTTTTGAGTTATATGTAAATGGTGTAACTAACACGACTTTGTTTTATTAAGATAGGGCCGGCAAATTCGTCCTTACTTTTACGAAGAAAATATTAAGTATTTATCCATAGATTTTTCTCCACCAATACCTTATCACCCAATTCGTCCAATTCCACAAAAATAGCAGGGAAAGGTAAGCAAACCTGCTCGCCATGTCCATCAACTGGCAAAACCTATCTTTTCGCAATAGTTCGTATTCGTAGAACAAACGTTAACGATTTTATTGCCATTGGAGGTTCCATGGATGCCAAGGGCTTCAGACATGTCTTCAGCAAAGCTAAGAGCCTAGACTGTTTATTACTTTCGCTTTTCCAATAATGTCGTCTACAAAGCTCCTATTTTCTGAGCGCTCAATGATATATTAAGGCCATTGCTTAAGGCCTAAGAATCAAAGCAAGAATAAATAAGTTTCCGCGTCTGTTCTAAATACAATTTCCTCAGTGGTTCGCGTGATAAACTATCAGCCGTAGTGTATTAGAGGTATAAACAGAGCCCGTTTCCTAAGTTTACGAATATTAATGTAGAAAATAGAATACACAAATATATGAATTTAAGAGTATCATCAGTATATATTGTCTAAAATTTGTCGCCCGGGGCGGAACGCCCCCTCCTCGCTACGCCACTGTCACCAGTTATAATTTGCGGTATGCCTCCCAAGTCAAACATAAATTACTTGTCCCACTGTTTCTCAAAGTCTCCAGTGCCTTCAGTTTGTTGGTAAATGGAGTACCATTTGTACCATTAGCAGACTCTCCAGCTTTAAGACGACTTCCCAGCTGCTGGCAAAAAAAAAAATCATTAGAAACTTGCAAAAAATTCTGAAAAATTCAGCTCACCATTCTCATAGGTGTGGGTGTCTCCCGGCCATCACCACCACCACGATTGTTATCAAACATGTAATTTAAAAATTTTAACTTATCCGCATAACACAATTTGGGTGGGAGCACTTCGTCACGTTTAAGTTGATAGAATTCCACCTCCTTTTCACGCAAACGTTCCACCGCAACCTTATAGCGTAATGTGTATATCAATTGTTTCCATTGATCGGGCATTGATTGGGGTTCCATTTTGTCAGCAATTTCCAACCAAATTTGCTCTTTAAGCGAAAAATTGAAAAAATCCTTATCACTTTGATTCCAGAGACATTCCTGCTCTTGGTACAAATCTATCAATTTGATATATTGTCGCATTTTACGCTTAAACTTGGGCGATTCGAGGCTGACTGTGGAGCTGGATGTTAAGAAGGTGCGGCTGGACTGTTGCTCCTGCTGCAATTTGGGTTTGCGATTCATTGTGTTCTTACAAAAAATTTTTTCCTACAATTTGACAAAAAAAAATAACAAACTATAAATTTAGCATTCTGAAGTTTTATGAAATTACACCCGACAAATCAACGTATGTAGGCGGACCTAGGACATTTACGATAGTTTCTCCTAACAACGAAATCAGGATTTCTTAAGTTTGCCCCTATCCTCTGTTTGTGTCAAGTCATTTGTTGATCAATTTAATTCGACCGGTGTCCAAACTATGCGGGTAACACTTTGCAGATTGCCATGGACGTATTTTTGGCGCGGTGATTGTGTGGATCGTGAGAGTGACAAACTATTTCCGAAGTATTTCCACTCAATCCTGCAATCCTATTTGAAAATTTTCTCCTACATTCCGATAATGAGAATCGATATAAAAATTCACTGTCTGCATCAGTAAATAGGACATTGCATTAAGGTGCTGACTCAGACACCGGACCTGACGCCCGAGGAAGAGAAGGCAGCTAAGAAAAAGGTTCCGGCCAGGTGTGCAAGATTGCCGCCGAACATGATGGTATCTTTTAATCATTTCGGTGGTCACCTTCTGCATCCAAATGGCTTGACACAGTTGCCGCAAAATTTGTCCAAGTATATATTGTGAGTACTTTAAGGGCTTTCCAAATCTTCGTCTAAATCTCTCTTTTTATTTCTGTCTTTAGCTTAATCTGGCCCAAAAGTCTCCCACCAAGGTGAAAGTGTAGGCCATTAAAACACTGCCTGCCTGCCTGGCCATAGTGAAGTATATACCACGCAGCGATGCCAATGTCTTTCCCAAGTATATACTGCTCTATATAACGGATTTGGCCAGTGAGCCAAGTCATTGTGCGTGTGGCCTTTGCCTGGAGTATTGCCGGTTTGGCCAAGACAGATGAAGATGAATACTTTCTGGAGGAGACACAGCGCAATGCTCCGAATGAGATGCCCACACCACGATATAAGGCGGAACTGAATGCTTTGCATGACACAAGGAGGGCAGCTGCTACCCCCCTCCCGCCTACGCCCTTGAATTTTGATAGAACAAATTCGACATTAGAAAAGACAAAACAATATATTTCTAAGAAATTAAATACAAAAATTAGAGCTCTGTGGAAATTGTGTCAATCGTATATCAATCGAATTTTATTCAAAAATGGCACCTGGAAAGTTCACAGATTTGCGTTATAAACTGATTGCAAAGATGAGGAAGCGTAAGCCTCCACAAGATGCTCGTGAGATAATCAATAAGAAAATAGCCCGTCGAGAACTCTTTCAACAAAAGAAAAACCGTATATCTAAGGAAAGTATGCAAGCTGGTGAAAGCCGTTCTTCCAGGTGAGTACAGCATACATATAGTAATAAAATATTTTCTTAAAGGAAATCCCCCTCTAGATATTCCGATGAAGACATTGAAATGATCGATTATACTGCGAAGTCTGGAAAATGGGCCTATCAAATCAATGTAGAGAATTTACCATTCAACATCACCACCAAAGATATCTACGAACTCTTTGGCATATTTGGTTATATGCTCCATGCCAGAATTGTATCGCCGGGTAAAGCTGTCGTGGTCTTTGATAACTACGCTGAAGCAGCAGCCGCTTGCCTGGAGTATAATGATAGAAAATTGGATAATCGCACCATGCAATTAACTCTAATTAAGATCCAGTAGAGGAATAATAAATATGAATGGAATGTAGATGATGTTTTGGGCTTAGTCCAGTTCGATTAGGATTTTTATACTCTGTACCAAAGGTACATAGAGTATATTAAGTTTGTGCAAAAGTATGTAACAGGGAGAAGGAATCATTTCCGACCCTATAAAGTATATATATTCTTGATCAACATCAACAGCCGATTCGATATTGCCATGTCCGTCTGTCCGTCCGTCCGTCTGTCCGTCTGTCCGTCCGTCCGTCCGTATGAACGAAGAGATCTCAGAGATGGTAAGAGATAGAGGTTTGACATGTATGGGGCATATATTTCTTATACTTGCAGGCAGATCAAGTTTATTTTCAATTTTTGCCACGCCCCCTCCCGCCCCCGCAATTTGGAAAAAACGTCATATCTCCTACAGTTTTGAAGATAGATCGTTTGTACCTTCTATAGATACCTTGTAAATAAAATAATTTATCGATTTGCTGAAGAAATGATAAAGATCGGATGAACGATACTCAAGTTATGAGCAAAAAACGACCAATAAACACCCAGCACCACCCCACCCACCACCGCAGCATTCTATTGAACGTCAATCTTAGTGAGAGAGAGAGAGAGAGAGTGAAACTTAGAGATGAGCGTGTATAACTCGTGAGCAAATGCGAGCTGAGACGTTAAGGGTACAGAGTATGTTATAGTCGGGCTTGACCGACTTTCTTTCTTGTTACTAAAAAGAATTGGGATGTACTTGTGAAAAATGTAGGCATTCACAGCAACTATTATGCTATTCAAAAGCACTCTTCATTTATAACCCTCTACATAGCTGCTGGGTGCTCTTTTTTTATCTAACAGTGAGCTCTTTAAAGACGATGTAAAACCGGCCTTAATCAATATGTGTTAAATCGTAAAGTTTAACAAACATACTTTTTGTTTGCTTTTTGTGGTTTGAACTGTAATCCTGCGGTCCGTTGACCATTGTACTCTTGTTAAGCTTCTTTTAATTAACCTTATTTCCCTAATTAACGTAGAGCTATCCTCTTTATTATAATGGTGAAATCTACACACTTAACTTTATCCTCTTATTTCTGAATCGTTGTATGTACCACTACTAACGTTGATTAGTAAGTACTACATACCTAGATACAAATTTTGTGTACCTTTTACCTAACTCAGTATTTTCAAATTCGAGTATCGTTTACCTTACCTAGGTCAAAAAATCCCCTTTAAAAAGTAAGGCATTGGGTACTTTTCTTTAAGTAAGAATTAAACGAGAAGGCCAAGTTAACTTCGTCTGCTCCGAATATTTTATACCCTTCCAAATGTGGTTTTTGAAATATAACAAATTTTCTAAAACAAATTTTTCGACTCACAGTCATTCCAACATAATTTCGCGACTCTTTTTGTAAACATAAAATAACAACCGTCGAGTTTAAGAACGATAAAATGTAAAACAAAAAAGTTTTTCTCACTAAGAACCATTTTCCGACCGATTGTTCCTATGGCAGCTATAGATATAGTCATCCGATTTCAACCAAAATTTGCGTGAAAGCATATAATATTAGTAATGACAGAGAATGGGGACGCTTACATTGAAAACAAGAAAGTTTTTCTCATTAATACTAATTTTTTGACCGATGGTTTCGATGGCAGCTATAAGATATAGTCATCCGATTTTAACCAAAATTTGCAAATCTGCGTGAAAGTATATAATATAAATAATGGCTGAGTTTGGAGATTGAAAACCAAAAAGTTTTTCTCATTAATACTTATTTTTTGACCAATGTTTTCTATGGCAGCTATAAGATAAAGATATAAGATAAATTGGCAGCGTGCAGTAAAAAGAAGACTCTGGGCAAAGTTTCAGCTCGATAGCTTCAAAACTGAAAATTAATATACCCTCTGCAAGGGTATACAAATTGTAGGCATTAAATCTACTTGGCAGGCGGTTTCAAATCGCTTAACTTTCTTCATCTAATTTAGTATCCCTTTATCCTGCGCAGCATATAATATGATTAAGATATAATCTGTATAATTATATCCACGGGCGTAGTCAGGGGAGAAATCATAGGTTTTGCTACGGAAAATTTACGTTTTACTTCGTATGCATCTGGACTTGACTATTTAATTCTAAAATTTTGAATTAAATAAATATTTAAGAAACGTTCAGACAATGCTGCCCCCAACCATTTGGAAAGCTCGCTACACCCATGATTATAACTATTCCTAATTCGGTTTGCTCCGCACAGAAATCAATGTGCAATTCAGCAGATTACAAGAGAGTTCGTAACACTCATCACGGTTTTATACTCGTGTTATCTGTATTTTCGTGCATTTTTTTCTGTTGACAGTTTGGAATACTGCTTTGAAATCCTCATACATTAAAAATAATGGGCGTGTTCAGCAGAAAACTTGATCCATGAGCAGGTATCAGAAAAAAATATGCATCGAATAGTTTCTGACGGCATAGCGACATAATTCCGACGACATAATTTCGCCCAGTACATTTGGAATCGAAATTATGACGTTTTCGATCGAAATTATGTCGTTTTAAAACGACATTATTCCGACAAAACAAAACGACCTTATTTCGCTCGAAATTGTCTCTTTTTTTCTGTCGAAATTATGTCGTCACCCCGTTTCTGATGTTGAAGGGAGCAGTATCACTTTAAATTAGCGTACTATTTCTTTGATACATGCTTCTGTATCGTGATACCTCAAATTGGCTATTATGATGCCGTATCACTCGAGTTCAGTAGGAAGATTATTGTAAATTTATACTTGATCAGGGTGCACGTTGTTCTGCTGAACACGGCCAATGATTCCTAGTTACATACTAATATTATATATATTATATATGTTTGTTACTTAATCACTCAGATATGGCTTAAATTGATAAGTTAATAAGCTGAAATCGGACAGTGGCAATATAACTTTAAATTAAATGGACAAAAACCTCATGAGTTTAGAATATCATGCAGTCGAGTAAACAAAAGGTGTATACCAAATGGTCCGAAAAATCGCGAAATTTTCAAAAATTTTCATTATCTCATAGATTGAGATGATTGGAATGATTTGGAGATCAACAAAATGTGTAAGCAAAAATCAGTCATTGAAAATATTGCGCCATCACCGCTGAAATGCGAATTCACACAGAAATTGAGACAATCTCCGAATCACACTCGGGACGAAGTGACTTAAATAAGCTAAAACCCATTCTCATATTAAGATTCAAAACCAGAGTCCGGCGCCTCCCTATCTGAAGTGTATACGACTTCGCTCTGTGGCAGCGACGTCGACACACCGACAGTATACGTGCTTATACTACTCTCTTTTGCAACAACAAAGAAATGCTAAATGAGAGCGCTCTCGCTTTGTTAATGAAATGAGCATGTGTGCTTTGCCGGTTCTAAACACTGTTCTTAACTCATTAAATTGATCAAGTTTCACGGTTGACGGTCATCCGACGCATAAATGATTCCAATACTTTCTTGAGGAACTTGACCAACACGCGGGTCTTGCTCGGTTGCTTTATTGGTATCTGCCTTTGTTAGGGTACATCCAAAGTCGGGAGACATCAAGGAGTGCTTGCTAAATTCATTTAATATATATCAATTTTTTGCTCGTTTTATTATTATTAATCATTTGTTGGTTTTTTGTTTCTGCTTCTGCACTTTTTGCCATTTTTGTGTTTTTTTTTTTATAACAATTCATAATTTTAGCTTACACAATATTCTTCTTACATTTTTGTTTTGCAAACACATGCCTTTTACTTTTGTTATTATTTTTGAAAACATTTCGCAAATATACAATTTTTCTGAACTTGACTTTTTTATGTATTTATTTTAATATCGGTAAGTTTATATATATAATTATTTATTTATATATTTATGTATATAACTAAAAAATGCGTAAATTAATTGTGGTTTGTGGATTTCCTTTTCATAAAAGGAACAAAACATGCAAAAAATGTACATAATTAATTGTTAAAGTGGGCAAATTGTTTGCCCCTTTGCTCAATTTTGTTTTGCATTAATTATACACACACACACACATTTATCGATATTATAAACCTGAATTGTTTTATTAAAAATTGTTTTCTGTTTTGTTAATGTTGTTGTGGTATTTCTTTTCTCTTTTTTTGAAGCGGCACTCTCTTTGTTTGTTGCTCCTAGTTTTTCACTCTCTCGAATAGGCGATCCTCCCCTGTAGAGCAGAGAGTAGAGCAGCAGCTGTGAAGAAGCATTGGCTTGGCTTTTGTCCTTCAGTTTTATTGTTATTTTTCATCTATTTCTATGAAATGGCTGTAGAAAGTTTTGGTTTGAACGCATCATTCCCACTCAGTGGTGCCCGGTGGCTTGGCTGTCAAGTCGTATAGTACCCTCGAGATTCCATCCAATTTGGATATATCGCGTACCATTTGATTTAGGACCTGTGAACGAAAGATAATTGGGAAATGTGTACGTCAAGGAAGGTCGATCTTTGAATCGTGGAGAATACAATCCCATCTCACTTTTTTGAATGAATTCGACTTACTTGCAGTGGTAGATGCGCAGAACCAGGCACTGCCGGCACACCAGTCATAAAATCATTCGTTATGAAGGGACGCAACACCACCGATCTTCTGCAGGAAGGCGTACGATTAATGGGATCACGATCAAAGTGCACGGGAATCAGGACAACAGGCATCTGTGAGATTTTGCGATACAGTCCAGCTTGCATGACAATCTAAAAAACAAAAAATAATGAATATTAAACTTCCTTCCAATTACAATTTTAGATCAATCTAGATGACCCCATACCTCATTTGCAATGGCATCCGCTTGCCTTAGCTGTCCCAGCACCACTGTATTGAGCGTTGTGTGCGTTATATCTGTTACGAGATACTGCACTGGCTCACCAAAGATGTAGCACACTCGATTCACATTATGCAAAATGCGCGGTATGATTTTGGCCAAGAACAAGAGATCCGACCAGTTGGGATCCTGACACGTAGACAACCCGACCACATAGCTGTAGGAGCGTTTGTCGCCCTGAACGCCCACTGAACGTACAGGCAGCAGAGTGGCTTGGATTTGTGAATTGTCCGAGATGCGTAGCAGTTCCTTTTGCTCGGCCTCACTGGTGGCGCCAGTTACTCGATTGATAAGCGCATGATTCTTTTGCAATTTGTTCTTGTAGTCCACAATCACACGCACAATGACCTGTGGGCAGGAAGGGAATCGGTAAGAAGACTCAAATGATTCGATTCTTTAACTTGCCTGAGTCTCTGAATAGTCCTTCTCCATAAAGGCCTCCTCGGCGCAGAGTACACGTATGGCTAGGCCAGGACCGGGAAAAGGCTGTCGCTCCACTAGCTCTGGTGGCAGACCCAGGTCATTGCCCAAATCGCGCACCTCATCCTTGTGAAAGTCACATAAAGGCTCTACCACGCGACCAGCATTGCGTAGTTCCCTGTAGACAAGACCATTTGCAGTTGGGGGAAATAGTCAAGAGGAGAAAATCAATTTAGTTACCTAATCAAATCCGTGTCATTGTGATGAGTTTTGATTGTTTCGGCATTCGTGCTAACCAAATTCGAGGCAGACTCAATCAAATCGGGCCGCAATGTGCCCTGGGCAAGCAAAACCTCTTCGGGCTTAAGTTTTAGCTCGGCCACCACATCGTTGGTCACTTTAACGAATATATCACCTATGATCTTGCGCTTCTCCTCGGGATTATAGGTCTGACATAACATGGGAGTTTCGTACACCGAGTACTGGCCCGGTCGCTTCACCTGCGTGGTACCCTTGAGGAACGTATAGCCTTCCTTGCGCACAATCAAATCAATGCCAATCTCTCGCAGTGAACGCTCCACCTTTTCACTTTCGTTCTTGCGCATGAAACCTGAAAAGCCACAATTGAAAATCGAAACACTTATATTACCAAAACAATCACTTACCATTATCCACATGCACGGCTATGATCTGACCAGGATGCAGGGCACGACGCAACAACGCGGCACACACACTCGAGTCTACTCCGCCACTGACCAAAAGCTGGAAATAATAATCGAAGATTTACTCACTTAAAGAACCCACGTTGAGAATACTCCAGAAGACTTACCAACACCTTGCTGTTGCCCACTTTCTCCCGGATGTAGCGAATACACTCTTCCTTTCGACTACCCATGGTAAAATTGGGCGTCAGTTCACAGATTTCATATAGGAAATTCGATAGCATCTGTTTGCCATTAATAGTGAGATCCACTTCGGGATGAAATTGTACGCCATAAATGCGTAGGACTTCATTATAAACGGCCGTGACAATACGATTCGTTGACCAGCCTCCAACTTTGAGTTTCTCACCCACACGCTCAACACTATCACCATGGGTAAGCAGTACAGATTGTGTTCGACTAAGGCGACTGCAAAGAGATTTTATTCAGATTTAGATATTGTTGAAATCAATTCCGTCCCGATTCAAAACCAAAATTTAAGTCGCGTTCCCTTTCGATCTAGATCAGTGGGGTCCAAAATGCCAAAAGGCTATCCCATGGGATAGGAACTCATAATTCTGCCAGCTTCGCAGGCGACACACGAATAGAGAGAGAGAGAGAACACGTGTTCTATAAATGGCACGCTCGGCGGCTTGCTCTCTTACAATTTTTATTTCTTAAAATTTTGCCGTTTCCATTGACAAATCGTCATTTTTTTGACACGTTGACAAGTAGCTTCGGCTACAAGTCACCGCGAGTACTTGTTGCCGAAGTCAAAGATCTGTTGCGGGCTGTTACGATCACAGTCCGTACACGAGTAACCGAAGCATGCAAATACAATAGCTTGTGAGAGCAAAAGAGAGTATTCGTGGCAGCTGCTTTGTTTTTGTATTAGAGTTCTTCCAAACATAACAACAAGGCGAGTAAGCCGCGAGTATTTTAGTGTGTAACTAGCTTGATACCCGCCCGTGGCCGCCGTAAAGCTCGCTGTTACAATGCCGACAGCTTTAACAAGCTTGTTCAATTATTACTCGTGTGTAAAAAGAGCTTACATGTTCTGTGCTTACGATCATTTCGTGTATGTCACACCAAAAAGGCGAGCACAACAAGCCGAGTAAATGCGAGAGGTCATATATACATACATACATATTTCACTTATAAAGGGTGATTTTTAAAGCGTTTGTATTTTTATTTAAGTTATTGAAAACAAAGAATAAATTTGCAATAGTGAAAAATATAATTATTTGGAGCGGTGCATTAATGCCTGCCATTTACGTTTTCAGGACTATTTCATGTGAATATTGTTCACGGCTAAGCATGAGATGCTCCATCTGTAAGCTCCAAGTTTGACATACTTTTTCTAGCATTTCGGCCGGTATCTCTCACCAATGCTGCTGTAATGTTGTCTTCCAGTGCCTCAATTGTGGCTGGCTTGTCCCTGTACACGAGGGACTACATGTAGCCCCACAAAAAATAGTCTAGACTGGTCCAAAACGTGAGATTAATTGCTCACCAAACTCGCCTGTCAATTAGTCCATGGTTTTGACTGCCTTATAGCATGTGGCACCATTTTGTTGAAACCACTTGTCAACCAAGTACAATTTTAAGATTTTGGGCAAAAAAAAAGTCGGTTATCATCGCTCCATTGACTATAACGTTGCGATTATCATTTTTTTTTTTTTGAAAAAGTACAGTCCATTGATGCCGCCAGCCCACAAACAGCACCAAACAGTGCATTTTTCAGTGTGCATTGGCAGCTCTTGAACTGCCTCCGGCTGCTCTTTTGAACAAATTCGTCAATACTGTTTGTAGACGTACCCATTGAGCCAAATATGAGCTTCTTCGTTGAAGACAATATTTCGATAAAACACATTTTCCAAAGAACACGAATTTTGATAAAAAGAAAAATTGAATGATTTGCATGTTCATTAATGTGAAATGTCAAACCTAAAGCAGGGCATCCACACACGAATTTGTTGTGCTTGACGAAATGTTCATGGTTAGTGGAGGTGTTCGTGACAGATTTTTGTGTTCGAATTTTTGTTCGCAGAGAATAGAAACGTTTCTATCTTGCGTGTGTTCGTGCCAACATGTTCGTCAATGGATGGGAACAAGTGCACGAGCTTCATTTGTTAAAAATATTTGTAGAGTGAACACGTGCCCAAATGAGCAACGAATTGTGGTGGAAATTTATTGAATGCCCCTAAAATGATGAAATAATGCTTTAAGCTAATTTGTATCGCCATCTATGTCTTGATTGTGTTAGTTTTCGCTGCCATATTTTCATGTTTACTTCTTGAGATTTGTAAGCAAATGATATTGGTGAGAAATGTTCGACTGGCTAGTGGGCAGATGAATTCTTTTTTGACAAATTTGTTCGTCCAACCAATTCGTGTGTGGATGCCCTGCTTTAATGTGCATTTTAGGCGTTGCCACATGTTTCGAATCACGCGTGAGTTGTTAAAAAATATACACATTTGTTGCGTGACAAGCCTTTCTCTAACGCCGTACTTTTGATGCTTTTCATATATTTATATACATATGTATCCTTTTGCGGAATCATAGAAAACCAGAATTTTTATTTATTCAGGAACTTAAATTGATTTACATAAGTTAAATTAGCTGCATAGCTGCAATTTTGGTTGAACTTTCTGTGGAAATGTCCATATATTTTGATCTACGTTCCATTCAGATGTTTTTAGTTGGAAATCTTTTAAATAACTCTGAATGTTAACGATCGCACATTTTGTACGTTGAGTTCCATTGCGTCACACAGTCTAGCACTGTTTTTCTTTCAATTTTTCTATATGCAATATATTTCATACACTGAGCACGGAGTGTCTTACAAAATGTGAGAACTCTACTAATGTCAAACTGAAATTTAAAAAAAAAATAGTTAACTACTACATTTAGAGGGTGTGCTGCACAAGGTACTGTAATTATAGAGTTCTCCAGGGAATCTATTGAGGTAACTTGGTCATCGTCTAAATCAAGTAATGGTTTTGATTTACATGAACAGCAACCTTCATTTTTCATTGTTGCATTCCTTTTCTGCTCTGAAATTGTCATTTAAAAGTTTTCCTGCTCGAACTATATTCGCTCCATTATCGCAGGTGATACGGTAGTATATATCTGACCAAGAGAAATATCGTAGGATTGGAGAACTTCTTGAATGAAAGCAGTCAGATCACCAGAATTTCTATATTTCCCTCTATGTGTCATTGGAAAAAAATACTTAATTTTGTGAACCGAACCTAATTTTTAAATTAAGTGGTCAGGTTTGGGTTAAGGATCGAAGAGTCAAAAATATTAGGGGTTCGGTTCATGGTCCGGTTCGTCGTACCCAAAAAAACCCGAACCGAACCGGTTTTAATGCGTTCGGTTCCGGACCGGTTTGCAGCCTTGTTTTGAAGTAATCTATTCAATTATGAAGAAAATTTCAAAATTCCCTTTAGTAGGCCGGCCGCTCCCTTTTCCTTGCCGGTATTGTCATGCCACGTGTAGATCAGTTTATAGACTTGTCTAAACAGAACTGTTCTTGGCATATTGCAGTTTGCTTTTACTCTGGCAGCATTGTATCAGCGTTCAACTAAGTTTCTCCAAGTTAAACACTTTCTTGTTGCTGCTTGGTATCGCTTTCTGGTTGAACTCACCTGAACAATGGACACGAGGTTTCAATCTCAATATTCTGCTGACCATCCTCGCGCACATCCGTTTTGAGAACAGTTCCGCCAAATTCTTTGTTAATTAACTGCATGCCATAACAAATTCCCAGCATGGGTATCTTCAGTTTGAACAGATCCGGGTCGTATGTGGGCGCATCTTCCGCATAAACCGAGTTGGGGCCGCCGGATATGATGATGCCGCGATAGCCATTATTACGTATTGTAGCCGCAGGCGTATCCAATGGAAGTATGTCCGATTCCACTAATAATTCTCGAACCTTGCGGTCGATTACCTAAAGAGACATTTGGATTAGTGTTTTGCTTATTAAATTTTTTCGCTTGCGCTTACCTTTCCATACTGTGCCCCGGCATCGAGTATAACAATTTTATCGTGTCGCAGGCCATTCTCTGCTGACCCCAGAAATATATTTGAATTCATTTCTTTATCGTTGCAGCACTGCAAAATATGATTAAGAATCTTGATTAGTCAACACTGAGACTTGACTTGATTAGTGGGGTCTTGGTTAGGTCTAATTTATAGTGGATTAACCACAACTTGGCCTGGTAATTTAAGCTGGCAAGCGAGGGTTAAAACATTGAGAGAGACAGAATTGCCACCTACCGGCAATATTTTGTGGAGCACACGTAGGAACATTCAAGACATGCAGCAGACGACACAGTGCATCCACTCCCGAGATGATGCTGCGATAGACAACAACAAACATTTCAAATTGGCAGGAATATTGAAATGTGAAAAAAGGTCTTTTTTTGTCCAGCCTTGATTTAATTTGGTTTTGAAATAAAAAATACGTACATACATATAGAAACTAGTGGGTGAAGGGGGACGTGGGTAAGGAGGCCGGCGGCTACTGACCGCGACAGATGACATGCAGAAAGCCAATTGCAGCGAGAGTGAGTGCGTGCAAGAGAGCGCGAGAGCAAATTAAATAGGTTGCAATACAACGAAAAAAGGAAGAAAATAACAAAATGCAAACAGTTAACGGGACCCTAAGGACTGTTGTTGCTGTTGCGAGAGATAAGACCAAGTGAAAGGTTATCAACAGCAACAACAACAACAACCGATAGAAGTGCAATTTTTTACACACACACACACACACGCACATGTGCAGGGGTATGCTGTCACCTCGTTGCCTTAAGCTAAGCTTCTAACCACAAAATGACCACGAGTTGGGTTTTTTTTTGCACAAACAAATTATATGGCAATGACAATGTGTTGCGGTAAAGCGTATGAATTGCAGGCAGGCTGCCGCCGCTGGTGGTGTACTGCAGTGGGAGTGGGGGGTTTTGCAACTCTTACCTGCCTTTGTGTGTCCTTTCCTGGTCGTAGCCTGTGTGTTGTGGGGCTGCTGGGCGGGGAAGCGAGGGTGGTGTAGAAAGTAGCAAAACTTTATTCTTA
Organism: Lordiphosa magnipectinata; assembly: GCA_037044535.1. Lineage (NCBI taxonomy): Eukaryota > Metazoa > Arthropoda > Insecta > Diptera > Drosophilidae > Lordiphosa > Lordiphosa magnipectinata. The sequence continues at coordinate 229,983 of JBAMBO010002859.1, forward strand.
ACACTAGAGCCCTTCTTTTTAATCCTTTTTTCTTCTTTACGGTCGGTCTCCGATGTTTCGCTCTCTCTCTCTCTCTCTCCCGCTCGCTCTGCTGCTGCCTTATTCTTGGACAGTTGTTCTTTTGCTTAAACTTGAGACAGCTGCACTTTGGTGCGTTTGAGCCGCAGTTATGCCCCGGAATCAGATTATATATATATATATATCCACATAAATTCTTTGTAAATTAAGTTTTACTTTTTTCTGCTAGAGAAGAGCACGCGCAGTGTGACCAGATGCGCCAACGAAAAAATACCAAACAGAGGCGACCCAAGCGATAATTAATCGATAGGCAAGCCAAGATATTAACTATTGAGCTAATATATCGATCGGCACGAGCTATCGATAGGCGACTATCAATAGTGTATCGATAACATTTACCATTTCGATAACATCTACCCTTTCGATAACATTTACGACTTCGATGTAATATCGATAGCTCTGATGAGTACAAATCGATACCTTTGAGTACCGAAAATAATCAAATATGGTCATCTGCTACCATTGGTCTGGAGTTGCTAGAGGATTTTGAGCATAGCAAGGGCTTGGAAGAGCGTGAAATGGCTGTGCAAGCAGATCTAAAGGAACTATTTAAACAAGATCGGAAAAGAGCCGCTCTGTTGAATTTTTTCCTAGATGATGGCTTGGAGCCCGAACTCTTGGCCCAAGCTGCTCAGCTGGTGGTGGCTACCGAACCCAGCATATGCATATCTGCCAAAGAGGAGCTTGATTATAAGCAACATTCCAGCTTTGTCATTGATATGCGGGACGATCAGTTCAAGGAACAATTTCGCATGGAACGCAGCAGCTTTGAGGTTGGTGCATCCCCTGCTTGGTTAATTAACGACATCCCTGTTTTTTTTTTTTCAGAAATTGTTAAGCCTAATGCGTGAAGTACTGGCGGGAGGCGAACGTCATGAGCCAATTTCGCGTGTTCCGATGGCCGAGAAATTGCTGTACACTCTAACCTTGCTCAGCGGTAGAGTTGGATTTCGAGAAGCGGGTGAAACATTTGACATTCCCAATAGTTCAGGCCATGAGATCTTCAAATGGGTCACGGCTGCTTTGTCAACTCTGATGCCAATTTATGTAAAATGGCCAGAGAATCACTGTAATGGAGGAGCAGGGCCAGGTGAACTATCTGGTGTGGTGGGTGTGGTTGATGAGTGTCATATACCCCTAAAAGCAGCCATTCCCATGAATCAGAATGGTCCCAAGTGTGAACACTTGGCCCTTCAGGCTGTGTGCGATAAGCAAAGCCGCTTTCTGGACATTTACATCGATGTACCCAATGAACAGCAATGCTTGCTCCTCAAAAGCCCGCTGTATGAAAGGCTTATTGATATTGATGAACCTTTAATGCCAAAGACTAATCATTTGGTAGGAGAGATGACCTATCCTTTGCTATTGAATCTAATGACGCCCTTTGCGGAACTGGACGCACTGACACCCTGCCATTTGGCCTACAATCGAGCTGTACATATGTGGAATGCTCCGGCTGAGAGAGCCTTTGCCGCCCTCCTTTCACGCTTCAAGCGATTGGAGTGCCTGGATGTGGCCAGCGTGGAGGTTGGTCGCATGGTCATCTCGGCGAGCTGCATGTTGCACAATTTCATTTTAGATTGTGGTGAAAATATTGAAGATTCGATATTGGACTTTGAAATGTTGCCGGAATATCATTTCAATTTGATGTTCGAAGAGCATGACCTGCTAGACTGGGAGTACACGGCGGAGGCGGAACGAAAACGAAACACTTTGGTGGCCAGTTTTTTATATAAAACCTAAGTTAAGATTATTATTAGTTAATTATAATTGATTAAGAAATTCTCTGAGTAGCTCATTTCGCTCGCGCTGTATCTCGTTGGACTCTTCGATGCGTCTACTGAGCTCTCTAATAGCGGCTATTCGACTCCGCTCCAGCAGAAACATTTGACTTGGCTCCCGCTCCTCCATGTAATCACGTTCGTCCTCCATGCTCACCTCCTGCAGGCCGGCGGCATCCTGCTCTTGCTTCAACATTGCATTTGCATCCACCGCTCCTTGCTCCTTGGTCTCGATCTCATGCTGATACAGCATATGAAATGCCTCATAGTATTCCCATGCTGTCCGTTTGCGACCGTTTTTTCGCATAGCTTCGCCGCAGGTGCGATAAGTTTTCTTCATGTTGCGCCACTTGCGATCACAGATATCCTCGTTAATACCTTTGTGCCCGGCCCGTTCCATTTCCTCCACTATTTCCGTCCATAGAGCGCGCTTCCGAATTTTTGGATCCCGGAAACGTTGTCGTCTGGACATGTAGAGATCAACTAGCAATCTGGTTGTCTTATTAGTCCAATGCCATTCTTCGACATTGCCTTCAGTCTCGCATTCCAGATAGTAAGTGGTGGTTGTGGTTCCTGCCTCGTCGTCCATTCAGATTTAAGTAGCTTTCTTTACCTAACAAAAATATAAACAAATCGGTAAGAAATGTATCGATAATATATATATCGATAATATATATATCGATAAATATATACTAAGCAAACACATCGATAGCTCTTCAATGCTATCCAGCCCTGAGCCCTAGCGTTGTTTGTTGTTTCATTGCTCGAGAAAATCGTATAAAATAATCTTTATTTAAATTGTAAGTTCAAGTACAAGCCCTCTTAATACGTTCCAGCAAGTCTACAACTTCGACTTGTTTCAAATTTATGCAGACATTGAGCAAACATTGTATATTCATTTGTCTTTGTTTGTGTTTGCAAAGTGACGCCAACATTTGAAAAGTGTTTTCAAGCCGCCTTTCTGAATTCTATCATTGTTATGTATTGTTTTTAACTGCCGCTGAGCGATACAAGGAAAAGGAAACATTTGTTAATTGTAAAATTTTAATACTTTAATTTAAAGCAAACTTTGGGAGTTGCTGTCGGCGTCATTTTGTTTTTCTTGCAAAAAAAAAAACCACCACACTCACACAAGCAAACAAACAGTGGGTCCAAATAGTTGAGACACAAGATTAAAAATATTTCCAAGCAAATTATTTTGTAAGTTCTATATTACTGCTTTGTTAAGTGCATTAATAACATTAAGTGATTTTAGTATTATTTTTCAAGTGTTATACGAAAATGGTATATAAACTTTTTGCACTCACTGTTTTGGTCTCTGGTTACGCTCTGCTGCATACTTACCGCTTCCTTTTGTTTTTCTGCCACTTCTTATACAGCTATTTTTTGAGCAAAGCGAAGAAAAGAAAAGAACAAAATGTCAGCTAAACGCAAGGCAGGTGGCAATGGAGCCGGTCCTAACAAGCGTCGTCCCAAGAAGAAGGAATCCGATTATGAAGATGAATTCAGCGATGAGTCCGAAGAGGATCATCAGCAGCAGCAGCAACAACAACAACAGGCGGCTGCTCAACAAATGGAGGTGCTCATTTCCCACGATGAACTCGATCCGCCCAGTAAATTACCAGAAGATTTGCTAGCCACAATGGAGAAGACACCTGGTCAGTTGCTGCTGGCAGGCATGGTAACCTGGGATTTGACAGGCAAACGAGATCGCAAGAATGTCACCAAAGTTCGTCCCAATCTGTATAGCTTTCATCGGTTTACAGATGAGAAGGTAACTAACATTAAGATATGAAGTGAATTTAATTTTAAATAGTTGTAAATCAGAATCATACCATATAAGTTTTAAGGTTTAAGAGAAGGACATCATTACAACTGAATTCTTTGAAACATTTTCTATTAATTTCAGCAAATCCTGCTCTGCCTTGGTTTAGTTAGAACAGAACATATATATATATAGATTTGATCTGTCTTTCAACAGCTATTGACTATTCAAATGGGGATGTGCCCCATTACTAATGCTATTAATCATACTTCCCCTTCCAAAAGTCGCTGGTTATTTCTAGGAGAAGTTTGTATTGCCATTGTAGTACAACTTCACATTAGCTTTGTCTCTCTTCTCATAGTAGTAATATCTAAAGTTTGGATTTTCAGATAATGCACCAAGCGATCCAGTGAAACAATAATTTTTTCCTAAAAAAAACAACTTAAAAAATCGACTCAAATAATTTTGTTTGAACCGAAATTTTTTCCATATTTGTCATCTGCAGTATCGCTTTGTTGCCAGTGGTCCCACGGCTGCCCACACCATACTCGTCGATATGGATCGCAAGCCTCTAAGTTTTGGTCGGAATCCCAGCGGTCAATTGGGGCTCAGTCAGGATATGAAGTTGGTAGAGAAACCGACACATATAACCGCTCTGGAACATGTGAATATTGTTCAGGCAGCAGTGGGACGCCATCATACGCTCTTCTTGACGGACACAGGCACCGTGTATGCCTGTGGCGAAAATAAATCGGGTCAATGTGGTGTTGGCAATGCACATGCCAATATTTTCCAACCCACACTGATCAATTATCGTGGTCCGCCGATCGTTCGGATTGGTTGCGGAGCTGAGTTCTCAGTCATTTTGGATATCAAGGGGAATTTGCACACATTTGGTCTGCCCGAGTACGGACAATTGGGTCACAACACGGATGCCAAGTATTTTGTGAACGCCAATAAACTATCATTCCATTTTGAGACCTCACCCAAGAAGGTGGTGCTCTATATTGAGAAGAGCAAGGAGGGTCATGTGACTCCAGTGGATGGTGTGCAGATCGTGGACTTTGCCTGTGGCAACAATCATACGGTATGAATGAAATATTTGGAGTTAATGATTATTTTATGTCAACTCTCTGGTTAACAGGTGGCCATTGATTCCAAGAAGCGTGTCTACAGCTGGGGCTTTGGCGGTTTTGGGCGTCTTGGCCATGCCGAGCCCAAAGATGAAATGGTGCCACGTCTGATGAAGTTCTTTGAAGTTCAGGGTCGTGGTGGACGCAGTGTGTATTGTGGATCGACTTTCAGCTTAGTTGTAAACGAATTGGGTCTGCTCTACCTCTTTGGTCAGAATAAGAAGACGGGTGAGGCTAATATGTATCCAAAGCCTGTGCAGGATTTGTCAGGTAAGAATTTTATAAATAGACTGGAATAAGCAAAATTAACCCTTTAACCCAACCCGTCCTACAGGCTGGAACATCACCGCAATTGGCTGTGCCAATACATCGATTATGATATCAGCTGATGATACCCTAATTGCCTGGGGTCCTTCTCCGACTTATGGTGAACTGGGCATTGGCGAGTTCCAGAAATCATCGACGGTGCCCAAGGAAGTACCCAAAATGGATGGCATTAAAATACCTCAAGTGACCATGGGTTACTCACACACCGCTCTGCTGGTGGATACCACACACGAGGCCACCAAGCAGAAATACGAGAAAATGCCCGAGTACACCATAGATGATTAAAGGTGCAACACAAGAACAGAAAGAAGTTTTCCAGCGAAAAGAAAAGCAATCCAACGCAACAACAAAAAGAACATTTAATTGTATACACCACCCGCTGCCAACTAAAATAATACTGCTCCATTTAGGTTACTACAAATCAACTAAACACAATCCCCAGAGAACTGATCAACGAAATGCTGCTGCTACTTACTGAAGAAGTCGAAGTGAACAACAAAAACAAATTTATGCTATAAGTTTAATGTTCGTAAACTACTCACTGAATCACTGCATCCTACATCTTTGTGTATCTCAAATATCCAACATTTTTCTCAATATACTTTTACTTATGTTCGTTTATTTGTACACCTTTGCTACCCCCTATCTCTAATTTATTGCCGCCCCAAGCATTTAGGCTAATCAAAAATTATACATAAATCTATTCAATTTTTATTCCTATTCTCTTTGTGTTTAAGTTAACAGTATTTTCGACTCATTTTTATTGAACCGAGTGAAAAAGCAAAGAAAAACAAACTACAAAAACCATCTAAAATTAGGTTACATATTGCATATATATATAGAAAAACAAAAAAAAAGTATACCATGGAATAAAATCCAATTCAAGTTGCAACTATTACAAGTACATCATGCATTTTAATCATATACAACAAAATATTTAAATAAAGAGAATGTTAGTATTAAAAAAGAAAAACAATACAAACTATTAAATTCTTTTGGGAAATGGAAAATCATTCACATTGTGTTTCAGAGTCGAATGCTTTTAGAACGATAGTTCTGTGAATGAGATGGTATCGTTTGAATGCTTAAAGTGACCCCTGTGAGTGCCTGGCGATTTCGACCAAACACCACCAATAATTCTACGATCGACCACTGTCTATGAAATAAACGACAGATGCATTGCTAAGCGATTATCCATCTGCCAAAGTTTTCTCCAACCCAGCGGTGGGCTAGAAATTTCAGTCGCATTGGTCCAGCAGAATCGTTTTGACTTGGACAAAATTTTGTAACTTTTGAACCGCTTTAAGCTTTAAATTCATGTTTTTTTGCTTCATTAACAATTGTTCAAGGTCTTATATAGTTGAAAGTTTATTAAAATTTATTTAGTAGTTCCGGAGCTATAGAGCGTTAAAATCAAAATTTCGTAAACTATGTTTCCTTTCAAGCACCTGTAAGGTATATTAATAAAGCTAGGTTGCTGTAGATTTTTGGTCAGAATCTATATGAGGTAATGCTCAGTTGTTTTTTCAAAACTACAATCTAATCGGTCAATTCTAGTATTATTAAAATTAAAATTTTAGCACCTGGTGTTTCCTTTATTGCACCTGTAATCCACAAAAATTAGTGTAGGGTTCCAAATTTGTATCAAACTTAATTTTATACCCTTGCAAAGGGTATTATAATTTTGCCCAGAAGTTTGCAACGCATAGAAATATTCATTTCCGACCCCATAAACTATGCTTGATCAGGGCGGCGAGATGAGTCGATTGATCTTTGTCCGTCCGTCTGTCTGTCTGTTTCTACGCAAACTGGTCTCTCAGTTTTAAAGCTATCGAGCTGAAATTTTGCACAGTCTTCTTTTTACTGCACGCTGCTAATAAGTCGGATCCGAGCGGATCGGATGACTATATCTTATAGCTGCCATAGGAACCATCGGTCAAAAAATGGGTCTTAGTGTGAAAAACTTTTTTGTTTTCAATGTTAGCGTTCTTAAACTCGACCATTATAAATATTATAGGCTTTCAGACAGATTTGCAAATTTTGGTCAAGATCGGATGACTATGTCTTATAGCTGCCATAGGAACCATCGGTCGGAAAATGGGTCTTACTGAGAAAAACTCTGATTTTTCAAAAACCGCATTTGCAAGGGTATAAAAACTTCGGCACAGACGAAGTTAGCTTGGCCTTCTCGTTTTTTAGTTCTTTCCAGATTTCCAGCTTCCACACAAAATCAATGTTTTTTCATACTTTTTTATGGAAAAATTCGCATTTTTTGTAAATATTTTTTAAAATCATTATTTTTATTTTTTTTATATTAGGTTTTAAATTATTTTTTTTAGTTGTTTCCATATTTCTACCAAGTTAAAAGCGAATCGAACATCATTTAGATATAGCTCCCATGCAAAATTTAAGTTTTTTCATACATTTTCAAGAAAAATATAAAAACGAAGATATTCGTAATGCAGCATGCATGTTACGACGACTACACAGAGCGGACGACACTCTTACGACTCGTAAGAGATTTTTCGTTGCGAAATTGATTCGTATACCTCTCGAACATTACGTTGCATACGTTACAATGACGATACGAGCCGTGTGCGAACGGCCTAAGACGTACACAAACACACCTTGACAGTTTTCACATAAGACACTTTTTCTCGAGTTGGGTCTCGATTGGTGTCGGCTAATGATATTTTCCTTAAAGGGACTGCTAAAATTAAGCAATAAATTTTTTGAAGACTTTTGAAGACCAGTCTTTTGCCAGCCGTCGGAAAGCTTTAAAAATACCGGTGGTCAAATAGATACCTGCGGCACAAAGCACCTTGCTGCTTCGCAAAGCTAAAAATGGCGTCGATCCTGCGGTAAAGCAATGTTCGCTTATACTTTATAAAATGAAAAAAAAAGTACACCTATCCAACAACATTTTAACAACTTAAAAATGCCCGCTGTAGCCGAAGATATTATAGTGTCAAACTTAAATAATAAACCATAATTTATGCATTTTTCGGATTGCGAAAAATTGACTAAGTTTAGGCCGCTGTTACATTTATATTCGTAAACATATCAAATATTTTGGCTACCTTTATTTGTGTGTTTAAACTGTCGACACTTTCAAGCGAGGCAATTGCACTTGCTTCGACGTCTGCTTGTGTGAATTGGCACAAGAGAAAGGGACCTACAAGTTTAACGCCGAATCCGAACGGCAATAGTTAGAGAATTTTTGCTTTTTCATGGCTAGTTAGTTACTTCACAGCTGGCGCCAATAGCTGGTGAAGGTGACCGGGTGTGTAAAAGCATTTTTCTAAAGAAAGAAAAAACTTTTTCAATTAGATGGTCCGAGTCGGGATCAAACCCACAAACTCCAGCTCCAGCAGCCACACATACAACTGGTACGCCACATCCGGCGACTTGTGTGTGGTTGCATTTTATATGTTTCTTCTAGTGAGATCCATTGCCTCTTATTACTTTTGTGTACAGAGAGTTCTCTTCGTCCCTGGGTATTATTTCGTCTCTGGGTTGTAGGATTATAGGAATTTCCTTCTCCAGCTTCTCAGAGTCCCTTAGGCTTACTATATGGTTAACATGTTACCAAATACAGAACTATCCAAAACTCTAATGGAGTTCTTTATCCCAACGTTTATTCCATTCGAATTTAAGCGAATATTATTTACTATTCATCTCTCACTCGCCATGACCATCCTTGATACGCGAAATATTTTGATTCGCTTTAAAGTTCTTAGCGTAAATATTTTTTCAGGCATGTTCTCAATTCCACTTCCACGGCAACTTTTCGAAAGTGCAATTGATTCATGTTCTCGCAACACCAAAACGAAAAAGTTTTTCGTTGTGAAAAGTAATGCTTGTTGGTCGGTGTAATGAAGTGCCAAATTTCGCACTCTTACAGTTGCTAGAAGAGCATAAAGTGAATTTTCCTTAATTCAGTGATCCATTTAGAAATTTGCAGTAAAATTTGATTTGCATTTAAGTCATTAATTGATTTTCAAGGAATTTCTTTGTTTAATGAGTCCAGAATTTGGCATTGCCCAGCCAAACTGAAAAGTGAAGCCTGAAAGTCACCCTCTCTCATCTTCGACTGTTCCATTTTCATTCGCTTCGCTTGGAATTGTGCATTCTCTCATACGTATCTAGTGCAAAGCCGGCCAAGCATAGCTACCAGGAGCCGAAGTCAGTCGTTTTTTTTTACGCAAACACGAGCTGAACTCATCATTGTGCGAATCGGTGATCACTGAATTTCAAGAAAGGCTGTAGTCTGGAGAGAGCTCTCTTGCACACCAACACAAGCACACTTTTTTGTCCTCTCGATTTGGCCGGCACTGCTCTAATGCCAGTCTCGTTTGCAAAAAGTAAAAAGAGAGCAATTTCATTCGGAAACCGAAGCGGAATTACGTTCGATTTACTTTTTAAAAGTGTAGTGGAATTGAGAAAATGCATGCTAAACTCCCTTTAAACTTTCCTCCTCAACAGCCTAATTTAAGATTTTTTGTGTGAAATGTCCTACGCCTGTCGTCTGTTGCGTTTCATCCTAATTCAAATGAAATTGTATACAGTATGTATTTTTTTTTTTAACATAAATATTGAAATCGAACATAATTAGAAATATACAATTTTCCAAACGTAAATAGTTTCAATTTTAGCACAAATTGGATAATACAAGTTTAATTGGCGCCTTTTTGTTTGTATCACTTCTCCTGCTCCGCTTCCTCTCGCTTTGAGCTGCTGCTGCTGCAGCATCATCAGAACTGTATGAGAGGCTGTCCTTGACGTTGGCGGTGTGCCTCAATATCGGGCATAAGCTCACGACGGTAACTTTCATGACTTCTATTGAACTCCTCAACAGCTTTGGCTCGTCGTTGTTGTTGCTCCAAACTATTGTTGTTGCTGCTGCTGCTGGTGTTGTTGCGAGGTAATACTGTAGGTTTGGTGGCGTTCGAACTGGGATGTGTTGGCACGGGGGAACGTTTGGGTGCCGGATTGCCATTACCATCTGCAAGGGTCAAAATTTTATAGCCTTGTGTGGGGAAAATGCAGCAAATTTTGTTCATCAATTCGTTTAATGGCATTTTTCAAACAATAAACAATTACTGACAAAGGAAAGTGACGACTTGAACCTGATAAGCTCTGAATGACAACTGATTCAAGCTTCTTCTGCAGTTCTTATCTCTTGCTTTGTCATTATAACGGTAACCTCGTAAAAACAGCTGCTCACCTGGCCTAGCCACGAGTTGTTGTTGTTGTTGCTGTAGCTGCTGCTGCTGATGTTCCTGCTGCATTTTTGCATTGCTAGATCCAAAATATCCATTGATAAACGGCATGGGAGACATGACCACACCGCCGCGTAATTGGCTATGAACGCCAGCCGCATCAGGCGGAGGCGGAGCTGGACGATTGAACGGATTGGTACGCCTTGGCGGAGGTCTCGGCTTGCTGCCTGTATCATCAGGCTGACCCAACATTTCTACAATAAAATAAATTCCGTAGTAACATTAATTCTTACAAATACTTTACTCAAAGCCTACTATTCCGGGCATCTTCAATCTCCTGCAATTGTCTCTGCAACTCTGCCACTATGATCCTTTTATATTCATAGCCCGCACAAGTGAGTGCCTTCATCCACTTCTCCATGCTCTCCTGGTTGTCGGCCTCCAGTATATACGTGCGATTGCCATTAAATGCAATTTCAAAGCAATAGTTATCCACCTCATTGGACAGCTCAATGGTGCATCCCTCCACAATAATCAATCCCAGTGGCTCCTTGTCCAGACGCGTCTCATAATAAAACAAGAGATTGCCTTTTAAAATAAAATACCGACGTTGAAACGCTTTATTGACCTCGCCCCGTTTGTTGAGGAAGCCTGCAAATAGATTCTCAGATGATTAATTCAAGAACAAACGAAAATTTTGGTGGGGGCTTACTCACCTTCCATATCGTACGGCGGCGTCTTGGCAAACACATACAGATTTTTCTCATTGATCTTCATGATGGACACACTTGGAATTTGTATTTAACAGAAACATGCAGAAATGAGCGTAATGTTGGCCCTTTTTATTGTTGTTGTTGTTGGTAATTCACCAGGTAGAAAATGACGCTTTCGCAAAACAGCTGATTGTTCCAATAGAGATGAGCGTGGTTTAGAGTGTTTCACTAGTTGTCACGAAATTGGTTGCTTGTCACGAGTCAAATAGATTTGAGACGGTTGGATAAGACCTATTAACTGCTAAATTGGCCATTGCCTTTGTTTATTACTATATTGTCCCGTTTGGACGGCAGTATAATATAATTAGGATTCTAAGAAGTACCTCCATAGTTTAATTCAAACAGACGAATTTAGTTTCGCTCTCTGTCTAATTAATGAGATTAAACGTCAATTGAAAAATCCAACATTAAACTGCGTCACAGAGTTTTGCTTTCAGTGACACAGCGCAATGTGAACGGAAAATGCCTTGGGATATAACGCTCAGTGTACAGTGTACACCCAGAATAAGGGGTATTTTTTCGATTTATATTTTCATTAGCTTCTTTCTTAACTAATTCTGTAAACTGCACCAACTTTCACGACAGGTGAACGTGTTATAGAAGATGTATCGAACATGCAGTTTGATTCAGATTCGATATTTGTAAGAGGGATAAAATTAAAGAAATTTGTTTACAATTTCACCCTTAAATATTTTTCACATTCAGTGTAACAGCCCAATGTAATACTCTGTGACACAGTGTACACCTACATCCGTGATATAACAGTGACAGTTTTCGGTTCGTCTCTTAGTCATCATTGTGACCTTATCGGTTATCGATTACAGTCAATTGGCTACTGCATATTATTTTGCCTTCGCTCTCAACAAATATAAGTAAGAAAAAAAGGAGCCTCACCCTGATCAATCATTCATCTTATAAATCGCTAATAAAAACACTGGTCAATTTCAGTTGAATTGGTCGTGGCCATTTCTTCGTTGTCAACGTGTGTGGCGAAATAATTCTTTATACTCAAGGGTATAAAGTAAAATTAAACAACAAATAAAAAAAAGGCGCCAAGAAATGTCTTACTTACTAACGGAAATTGCGCTGGAAATGCTCGGCTATAAATTCTACGATACGAATGGAATTTTTCATTTAACTAACTTTCAAAGTAACACCACCCAAGCCGAATCGCATCCGGACGAACCGTCTTTAAGAGACTTCATTGAGGAAAGTGATTCGGAGTCAACAGAGGCGACACCTTCACAAAATGGGCATAAAATGGAGTCGGAAGGCAGCACGAGCGTTATCGATCCCTCACCCGAAGTCCCAGCTCTAGGAGCTCCACTGCCAAGCAGTTCTCTTAATCCGCGACGCACACCGGCGCGGGCTCTGTCCAAAATTATGGATTACGAGAGTGAAAAGATATGCTGCCAAATCACAAAACGTCTGGAGAAGGCCATGGAAAAGCAGAGTGCTGACGACAACATATTGGAGTGCATAAAGGAGGAGAACAAGAAAATATTGGAGGATGCCGAAGAAATGCAAAAGTTTCGCGAATTTCTGGAGGATTGTCTACGACGCATTGACAAGCGACCATATGAGAAATATGTGAAAACTTTTGGATCCGAATAATATGTTAGATTTGTTTGCATAAGGTATATGTAATTAGAGTTCGAATAATCAATGTGTGAATTCAAACAATAAACATTGTAAATAAAGAAATTTCAGTGATTAATTTTATCGGATTACTTAGAGATGGGCGCATGGCATGCTAACACAGTGATTTTTTGCTAATATCAAAAACTATAATGGAATAATATATAATGGAAATCAATTCTATCCAATTTTAATTTAATGATTAAACATGAAATCAGAAGTTATTTGAATTATATTTTTAAAATTAAACAAGATAATAAAAAAGAAAAGAACGGAATTTTAATCAGAACGAAACTAGAAATTACTTTAAAATTAACACAAGTCAACAAAATTGGACTTTTGTCAGAATATTGAAGGGTTGATGGTGATTCTAGATAATTTTCATGTGCTGAGCATAAATCAGTTTTTGGAAATGGTCCATCACGTCGAGATTTCTAGTAATTTAAGCTTAAAGTTGCTTTGAATGCCCATTTTGCTCCTGTTTAGGAGAGTTTCGTTTGGAATACGTTATTTTATTCTGACTATGATATTATGGGAAAGTAGAACACTTTATCTTTCAAATAAAGTATCGCAATAAATTCAACGATTTTTTTAAGCGAAGATATACCATGGAAATAACAAAAATGTCTACTGCCCAAAGATATGTCTTACAAAAAGAGTACAACAGGCTAGTAATTTGTATAGAATTAAACTCACTTCATACATGTTGTTCGGTTAATTCCCTCCCACTTAACGCTGAAAAGTGTAAATGTATGACTTTCCATCGAACACAGCCGTATTTATACGAATTTTCGATTGATGACAATCCTCTTGAACGCATTTACGAGGTTGATGATTTAGGCGTCCGCTTTGTCCCCAAGTTAAGCTTTAATAGACATGTCTCTATCATCTCTAATAAAGCTATGGGTGTTCTTGGGTTTATCAAAAGATGGTCCAAGGAATTTAACGATCCGTATCTCACTAAACATTTATACGTCTCTCTAGTTCGACCAATACTTGAATATGGGTCGTGTGTTTGGTCACCGCATTACCAAAAATATCAGGACCAACTTGAATCGGTTCAAAAACAGTTTTTAATTTTTGCCCTCCGTGGCCTCAACTGGGATCCCACCATCCATCTTCCATCTTACGAGCATCGACTACTCTTAATCGATCTTCCATCTCTTAAGAACCGCCGTACGTGCCATTGTGTGCTTTTCATTCACAAACTCTTATCAGGTGATATTGACTCTTGCGCTCTGTTAAGCCAAATAAATCTTGCTGTTCCTTTGCGTCTTACCAGAAATTTCTCTCCGATCTATCTACAGCCTTGCCTAACAAATTATGCTAACTATGAACCTTTCCGAAATTTGTGTCTTAACTATAATATGTATTACCATCTTTTCTCTGCTCACTCTTCTGTGTTAGATGTAAGAAATAATTTACTGTCATTTTTTAAGCGACCCCTGCAATGTTGACAGAACCTTGTCAAACTTACATAAATAAATAAAAATGTAATTTTTAACTAACACACATATTTATGGGCAGTGAAAAATAAATTCAGAAAATCGTAGAATTGGGATTTGGGATAATTTATGTTAATAATACAAAACAAATGTTTAGCTCCTTCACAAAACGCGCCTACAAAGATTCAAAATAGGCATTCTATGCAACTTTAAGGCTCAATGACCAAAAAAATCGAAGGAATGAAAATCATATAGAACCACTCAATGTAATTATCAAAACCTTTGTTACGGTGACATGACATAAAGCCCACTCTTATAGATATAATTTGGAACTTAGTCGCTTGGACTAACAATATATAGATAGCGAGTGTACAGCGAAATCGACCATTTTATAAGTAAAGGAAACGGAGCGTGAATTTTACTTGGAGCTGGTTCGGCAAAGTGGTGCAAACTCAAATTGTATTCAGTTTCAAAGGAGCTGTGTACGAGTGCAGAACCACGTTATGTGTGGTCTGCAGTGCTTAATACCGGAACCGTGAACCGAAATAAACCGTTTCAAATCACGTACCAGAACTGGAACCAGAACGAAACGGTACGGTTTCGGGTTTTTTTATCTTTGCAGAGCTAAATTTGGCCGTAAAGTGGAAATTTTTTACAGATTGGAGCAGGTATTATTAATTAATACCGAGGAAGCCGTTGGTATTAAAATCTCAATTTTAACATTACTCGAGTTATGCGGTTATGCTTTATTGCCATAGAAATTATGTTATACATGAAATATTTCTTGCGTTTTTTTGTACGTTTGAAAATACTCAAGAAATGAAATGGATGTACATTTTAACAATTTTGAGAAAGAGATATTATTTATTTTATTAAATGAAAATATAACATGAATAGGGAAAACTTTTTTTAAAAAATCTTTTTAAATGAAAATGCCTCTTTTTTAAATTTTATTTTGAAACCTTTGTGTAATCTAATTGTTTCAAATGGCAACAGTGGATATCTGATAACCTGGACTGTGACTTCTTATATCACTTCGTGACTAAAAATTTCACTTGCATCACTAGTTTCGATTACCGATTACTTTCGGTCCGTGTGTCACCTCACTCACCAGCGCACACCACACAAGGAAGGTCAGTCAGCTGCTTTTGCTTTCTCGCTTGGAATTTATTAATCACCTGAACTCGACGTAATCGAAATAATTTTCAATCAACAAACTTGTTTTATCTATCAAAATTCGGTTTTGTGAAACGTACCTAACGCATTTTCTTTCGACTTATGTTTTATCTCTAGGCATACAAGCCTAGCGCTCAATTGCGAAATACCGAGGGAGTGAGTGAGAGAGAAAGAGAGTGTGTTACCCCCATCTACCCCCCACACTCAACAGTGACGACTACTACGTGACGCTTGCATAATGAAAATCTGGACTTCGGAGCATGTATTCAATCATCCATGGGAGACGGTTACACAGGCGGCATGGCGCAAATATCCAAACCCCATGACGCCCTCCATTATCGGCACAGACGTGGTGGAGCGTCGCGTAGTCGATGGAGTTCTACACACACATCGCCTGGTGCAGTCCAAATGGTATTTTCCCAAGTGGACTCATGCGTTGATAGGCACGGCCAAAACCTGCTTTGCCAGCGAGCGTTCCATTGTGGACCCGGAGCGCAAACAAATGGTCCTGAAAACAAATAATCTCACATTCTGTCGGAACATCAGTGTGGACGAGGTGCTCTACTATGAACCCCATCCGTCAGATGCGAGCAAAACTCTGCTCAAGCAGGAGGCCACAGTAACTGTCTATGGTGTGCCGCTGTCACACTACATGGAAGATTTGCTGACCTCGACGATATCGTCGAATGCGGGCAAAGGACGTCAGGGCCTGGAATGGGTCATTGGACTGATCAATACAGAGGTCAAGGGCATTGCGGAAACAGCTGTGCGGGGAACAGATGAACTCTTACACACCACGCGGCGTTCCATTGATGAGGTGACGGAGAGCGCACGCAAGAGTATGGATGAGATTAGTGTGCAGGCAGCCAAGGCTGCAAAAGCAATGCACATTACATAGAGAAGGAGTAATCCTCAAAAGGGGGGGCCTATTCACACACAACGGGGGTTAGCAATCGCCTAGGTACAACAAAAACAACAATAACAACAGCCGCTACAATAACATAAACAATTCAACAAATTTATTAGCTCTTGCTTCGAAAATTTCCTCATTCGAGATATATATTTTTTAACAAAAATTGTGTTCCCTCTGGTTTAATCAGTCACGGCTGACAGTTTGGCATTTTTGATAAGAATGCCATTGTAGTGGAAACTTATTTATTTACCTATAAATATTGAACACAAGTACATAGTCATTAAAATAACCTTTGTAAAACGCCACGAAATAAAACAATTCAAGATAACAACAACAAAAACGTGCCTATAAATTTACTTCCATCATTTTATGGCGTATTTGGCAATTGCTTACAAAAGTTCACACGTTTAGTCAGTCGACTTCAATGTCTCGCAATACTTTTATATTACCATTATTTGTTTAACACTCTCTTGCATTTGTTTATATTTATACCAAGTTCAAATCGCATTCTGTGACGTCGCTGGGATTTACATATTGATCGAGTTTTATTGGTTGCTGTTGCTATACGAAGACCGCCTGAAGCGCGTCAATCGAAAAGCCCACGTGCTGATAAAAGCGACCCCAGACAGCAACAACAGCGGGCACAATGTAGTGGAAAGCTTTCAGACAAGTGTTTTGGCTCGAAGTCAAACACAAAAAGTGAGAGAGCGAGCGGGTTTCGATCATTTTCTTAGCCAGAGTGCTTATACATACATATGTATGTACATACATACATATGTGTAACCATGAGCAAAGTTCAAGAGCAAAGTAAAAGAACTGGCTAAATGATACCCCAATTTTGATACAATAGCAAATATACACTTATCTTTAAAAGTATTTAAAGGAAAAGTATTAAGACATGTTCTGATAATGGTGATGATTTATAACACAGGACAACCAAATATACATTTTATACAAAGATGCAAACCGATCGGAAGCTAGGACTAGGGCTGTCGATATTTCTCAAAATATCAATATCAATAATATTAAAAATCAAAATTTGTAATATCGATATTTTATATATCGTGTGTAAGAAACATTGATTTCAATAGGATAGATTTAAGATTTCAGCAGCCTCATACCCCTTCTTACCCGCGCAACCAGGCCCGCTATTAACCTAAACCCACAACGCAATAGATTTACAACGCAATTTACAACAAACACGCGCTGATCGAAAGCAGACGACGAGCAGGGTAAAAAAAAAACGGGGAAAGCGTCCACCAGAATCGGTATCTACGAAGCATTCTAAGAACATTTCACCATGAAACTATGTTTTTGAAATCAATTACTAGCTTCCGCTGAGAAGCATAAAGATTTCAGTTTTAGGTACTTTAAGGTATTTAAAAAAAATTACACATTTTCCACGTACACGACTTTGACGACGTTACTTGAGACCTGTAAACAACATCGGGTAAGCACCAAGGTCTAATACAACATCTTCAAATTAAAACAAACATTTTGTTGAAGGCTATATACTTTGTACCAATTTCATTGGGGTATATGCCCATAAACCAGACAAAACAGTGAATTTTGTGGATGTAACGATAGTTCGAGAGTCTCTTCGGCTTGCTCATTAGCCCAAATGCGACAATTTTGTTTGACATATCCATTTAGCCAGAAATGTGCCTCGTCACTTAACAAAATTTGCGCGAAAACAGCGGATCTTCATGGAACTGTCTCTCGTCTTGAACGAGTTGGTTTCTGTAAGCCTTTAAACCAAGAACCTTGAGTAAAATTTGTCAAGTTGTCGAATAAGATAAACCCAAATGTAGAGATCGATAGGTCACGGTCTGCAGCCACACTCTCCGCTGCAATCGCAATATTTTCCTCACTGAAACTGGATGTGGTGGGATGTGGCACAGATAATATTTATAACTGGAAATTATAAAGCCGCTTCCATCAAAATCAAAAAGGTTTTCTCACTAGAACTACTTTTTAGTCCGATCGATCCTATGGCAGCTACATACATACATACATATGTGCTAAAGCTAAGCAACGGTTCAAAGCTTTTGAGCTGCCAACTCGGCTGCCCGGCACAGAAAGTTAACACTTGATCTCTTTCTCTCTCTCTCTCTCTGACTCTCAGCGTCAGCTCATGCACGTGCCCACAACGCTTAATTGTTATTGTGCTACAATTTGGGTTAGTTAAGAAATAAGTGTGAATTTTTATTTAAATGGAAAATATTGTGGAAAATGTGTTTACGCCCTGGCTTATCAGTTGAGCAAGGGCAACAACAATAACCAAAACAATCTGTGACGGCAGTGCAACGACTGGCGATTTGCAGTTGCTGTAACCTGATCTGTAAGCTGGAGGCGTCGCGTCAGTGTCAGTTGATAACCCCCCCAGCAGAGCAGAGGCAGATCAGCGTAGGCACCGGCCTGGTTGTCAACGGCAATGATGATTCGATTCAGTCAATTGAAGCCAATCAAAGCTTAAGCTTGTCTACACTGAATTTCTGGAGAGGATTAATTAAATTTTAATAATTCTTTTCTAGTCCAAAACGACATGGCCATCCTACGCTACTATGATGTGAAGGCCTATGATGAAGCCGAACAGCAGAGAGTGCTGAAGCGGCTGCAGGTTGAAGATTCTCAACTCGATTCGTTAAAAATGGAACGCTGCTATCATCTGGAGTATAGCAAGGAGGTGAAACACTCGCTTAGCTTAGAGCAGTTACTCATCTGGCTGGTCAAACAGCCCATGGAAAGTGGACAGGAGCTGACTAGGCAGCCCACTCTCAATGCCGAGGGCAATTTGGAACTGTTCTTAGAGATTGGGCCACGTTTTAATTTCTCGACGCCATACTCCACCAATTGTGTGAATATTTTCCACAATCTGGGCTATACAGAAGTGAAACGTATGGAGACTTCTACGCGATATTTGCTTACCTTTAAGAATGGAGCCACCAGAGAATTGTCTCGCTATGTCGCGCTACTGGGAGATCGGATGACTCAATGTCTGTATACGGCTGGGAATACGCCCAAGGAGAGTTTTGATGAACAGTTGCCCTCGCAGCAGGCTCCCTGGCATTTCGTTCCACTTTTGGAGCAAGGAAAGGTTGCTCTGGAGCTGATTAATCAGGAACTCGGTCTGGCCTTCAATGACTATGACTTGGATTATTATTATCAGCTGTTTAGTCAGACCCTCAAGCGAAATCCCACCACAGTGGAGCTGTTTGATTGCGCTCAGAGCAACAGTGAACACTCTAGACATTGGTTTTTCCGCGGTCGCATGATCATCGATGGCCAGGAACAACCAAAGTCGCTGATACGAATGATCATGGATACCCAAGAGCATTCGAACTCGAATAACACGATCAAGTTTAGTGATAATAGCAGTGCCATACGTGGCTATCAGCATGATGTACTGCAGCCAGTTGTGGTGGCCGCTCCTTGCGCTGTACGAATGGAGCGTGTCGACTCTGATTTGATTTTCACAGCCGAAACACATAATATGCCCACTGCGGTGGCTCCCTTTAGCGGCGCAACGACTGGGACTGGCGGACGTTTGCGTGATGTTCAGGGAGTGGGTCGCGGTGGTATACCCATAGCTGGCACTGCAGGTTATTGTGTGGGTGCTCTGCATATACCTGGTGAGTTGGAAGAAGACTGCCCTTATGCCTAGTTTTTTTTACAATCGTGTCCACTTCAGGTTATCCGCAGCCGTATGAGCCAACTACATATAAGTACCCCAGCTCTTTTGCCCCGCCGCTCCAAGTTCTCATCGAGGCCAGTAATGGCGCCTCCGATTATGGTAATAAATTTGGTGAGCCTGTCATCTCTGGATTTGCAATGTCCTATGGCCTTAACTACGCCGCCACGCCCAGCATACGAGATGAGTACGTGAAACCCATCATGTTTAGCGGTGGATTAGGCACAATGCCAGCCAACATGCGTGAGAAGCTGCCGCCGTCTCGCGGCCAATTGCTGGCAAAGATTGGTGGACCCGTCTATAGAATCGGCGTTGGCGGTGGCGCAGCCAGCTCTGTGGAGGTTCAGGGTTCGGGAGATGCTGAATTGGATTTTAATGCAGTGCAACGCGGCGATGCGGAAATGGAAAATAAACTGAATCGTGTTGTCCGTGCTTGTCTGGAGATGGGCGAACGTAATCCCATTCTGGCCATACATGACCAGGGAGCGGGCGGGAATGGAAATGTCCTGAAAGAGCTTGTGGAACCGGGTTTTGCGGGAGCCATCATTTTCTCCAAGGAGTTTATGCTGGGTGATCCCACCATTACGGCCCTGGAGCTTTGGGGGGCAGAGTATCAAGAGAATAATGCCATACTCTGCAAGCCTGAACATCGAGAGCTGCTGGAGAAGATTTGTAAACGTGAGAGATGTCCCATCAGCTTTGTGGGCGTGGTAACGGGCGATGGCCGTGTTAGATTGGTGGAGGAAAAGGCACCCAAGGATATGGAGAAGGCTTTGAGTGTCAAGAGTAAAGGTGCGAATCCTTTTGATTTGGAATTGAAATATGTCTTAGGTGATATGCCCAAGAGAACCTATGAACTAAGTCGAGAGGTGAATGCCTTGAAAGATTTAGAGCTGCCACAAAATCTGCGTTTGGAGGATGCCTTGGAAAGAGTTTTGAGCTTGGTGGCAGTGGGCAGTAAACGATTCCTTACCAACAAAGTGGATCGCTGTGTGGGTGGATTGATAGCTCAACAGCAGTGTGTGGGACCCTTGCAGGCGCCACTTGCCGATTATGCCTTGACCACGGTCTCCCATTTTAGTAATTCCGGCATAGCCACTTCTATAGGCAGCCAACCTTTGAAAGGACTACTGAATCCTGCTGCCATGGCCAGAATGAGTGTGGCTGAGGCATTAAGTAATCTTGTGTTCGTCAAGATTAGCGAACTGGCCGACGTCAAGTGCTCAGGAAATTGGATGTGGGCGGCTAAATTGCCCGGCGAAGGAGCCAAAATGTTCGATGCCTGCCAGGAGCTATGCCAAATTCTGGAAGAGCTACACATAGCCATTGATGGTGGCAAGGATTCCCTATCCATGGCGGCCAAGGTGGAGGGAGACACCATAAAATCGCCAGGTACCCTGGTCATATCAACTTATGCCCCCTGTCCGGATGTTAAAGTGAGAGTAACCCCGGACCTTAAGGGTCCTGCTTTGGGTTCCAAGACTGTCTTGCTTTGGATTAGCATGGAGAATAATCTGAGATTGGGCGGTTCTGCTTTGGCTCAGGCTTATGCTCAGCAAGGCAAGGAACCACCTAATCTGGCCAGAAGTGATGTGCTAGCCCAGGCTTTTGCTGTCACCCAGACTCTGCTGGGAAAGGGATTGTTACTTGCAGGCCATGATATAAGTGATGGAGGTCTACTGGTATGCCTTCTAGAAATGGCCATAGGAGGCTTAAGTGGCTTGGAGGTGGACATAAGTGAACCGCTCCAGGCATTCAAGCTATACGATATCGCCGCCCTGAACATTCAACGTCCTGAGCTGGCCTTGCTTTTTGCTGAGGAATGTGGCTGGGTTTTGGAACTGCTCGAGACAGATTTGGAGCGCGTACGCGCCATCTACCAGGAAGCGGGTGTGCCCAACTATTATTTGGGTCATACTCACGGCTTGGGCCTTAACTCTGAGGTGTTGATCAAGCAAGGATCCTCCATCTTGCTTAAGAAACCCCTACGTCAGCTCTACAAGCAGTGGGAACGTACCAGCTTTGAGCTGGAAAAGCTGCAGGTCCGTCCGGAATGCGCCCAGGCGGAATATGATAGTTTGGACTATCGACAAGCTCCCCAATACAAGGCTCCTGCCAACCTACAGTCAGAACTTGTGTTGATGCGCTCATCGCAGACCATACGAGTGGCTGTACTTCGCGAGGAAGGCGTCAATAGTGAACGCGAAATGATGGCCAGCCTAATGAGAGCCAATTTTGAGGTCCACGATGTGACCATGTCGGATTTGATAGAGGGTGAGTGCAAAATTTGAAGACGGCTTTAAACGTGAGTTGATAACTCTTTCCTTCCTAGGTTCCACCAGCTTATCCCAGTTTCGCGGCTTGATCTTTCCCGGCGGTTTCAGTTATGCCGATACTTTGGGCTCCGCAAAGGGCTGGGCTGCCAATATACTGCACAGTCCCCAGCTTCAGCCACAATTCGAGGCCTTTAAGCAACGCACCGATGTCTTCTCATTGGGCATTTGTAATGGCTGCCAGTTGATGACCCTCATAGGCTTTGTGGGCCCCACTAACGCAGCAAACCCCCAGGTGGCCCTGCTCCACAACCGCTCGCAGCGTTTTGAATGCCGCTGGTCTACTGTAAGAATTCCCCCGAATCGTTCCATTATGCTGAAAAATATGCACGAGCTCGTACTAGGCTGTTGGGTGGCTCATGGTGAAGGACGTTTTGCCTTTCGCGATGAGAAACTTGTTGAACAGCTGAAAGCAGATGAACTGGTCACCTTGCAGTATGTGGATGATGTAGGCGCCGCCACGGAACTCTACCCAATGAATCCAAATGGTAGCCCTCAGGGTATTGCTGGTCTTTGCTCGCCAGATGGTCGCCATTTGGCTTTAATGCCGCATCCCGAACGTTGCAGTGCCATGTATCAGTGGCCCTATGTGCCACCTGGTTTTGAGGTATCAGTGACACAAACGGAAAGTCCTTGGCAAATGATGTTCAACAACGCCTACAATTGGTGTGCCCAGTTACAGGATTAAGGAACTAAGAAAAACGCACTTCATATTCTAAGATTTTTATACAGTACATATTTAATATGTACGAGCTTTTATACACAATTTGCAACATTTTTTTGAAATTTATAGAAATAAAAGTAAACTTGCTATTAATGCAATTTTTCTACTCTGAAAATTAAGGTACCTTAATGTAGATGTAAAGTGTTGGGATACGAGTCAAAGATACCCAGGTTCTTCGAGTCCCAGTAAAGACTGAATTTTTTTTTTGTTTTTTTATTTTTTTTTCATACATTTTAGCATGCATAGAAATGAAATGCTTTCTCTCCTGTACGACAAAATATTTTTATAAATCGAAAACGATCGCAAGATGTTATGGGCGCATAAAAATATTTGTTTGTTGCATCTGAGTGTTCAAAAATTTTTTGATAACCGCACAAACTTTATGAAAAAGATATTCTTAGCTAACACGTTTTCGAGCTTCTTCCGAAAATCGTTCCCAACTTCTCCAGGTGCAAGCTTTAGAGACACTTAAAGATTTAGAATAATCTGCACTGATTCTACAAGACTTCGACCTTATTTCTCTAGTAGAAAAATAGTGCTGGCGATTTCCGAATAATTATTTTCAATATACATCAAATTCTCGAAAAGCTCCTCATCTGCAATTAAATTTTGTGCCACTGCGATGCATTTGGATTCTGCGCCATCAAGTTTTTGTAGAACCTAAAAAAGTTTAATTAAAAAAAGAAGGAAATTAATCAATTTTAGCTACGTACCAACTTAACTTTTAAATCCCGCGCGGCCATCAAAACTTAAAATATCTGATTTGGATTTTCGTAAAATTTTCGTTAATTCTTGTTAAGAATCGTATGGAGAATTGTACGGTATAGTCTACCTTCGGTAAAAAGCAAAGGCCGGCAAAACACACATGCTCATTTTGGCGTTGCGTGTGTGTGTGTTTAGCCACGCGAGAGCGCGCTTATTTAGCGCTTCTCGGTTGTTGCAAAAGAAAGCAGTATAAGCTCGTATACAGTCGGTGTGTCGATGCCGCTGCCGCTGAGCGCTTTTGCATACGCATTAGATAGGGACGCGCCGGACTCTGGTACAAAGTATAAATATGTCAAATATGCTTTAGCATATATGTCCGGGCTCTAGTCATGATACAAAAAATAGAAGGTAGTGCAATGCGCCGCTTGCCACACTAAATATTCCAGTGTGACGTCACAGCCTCACAATTTTGTAACTGTGAACATTTTTCAAAAGTGTGCTTTGGTAATCAAAATAAAAATAAATTGAAATTATATCAACAATTAAACTAAATCAAGTTAAAACTAAAAAACTCAAATTCCCAACCTGAGACTAAACTGTCTAATCTATAAAATAAAGGCTGCTTAGCGCTCCAGATCCTAGTTCGGCATTCTAGGTCCGGAACGGACTTCCAAGAAGAAGAAGTGAAGATCCGTTTGGAAAATTATATCCAAATTGGGTAAATTACGACTTCAAGAAGGGACACTAAGCAAAAGTCAAATTATAAAATAGAAATACTAACATTGCATATTTATGTACCTTAGATTGGACCTGTTGAGTAAGAAATTTTTGAGGCCATGGTCTCACCCCCTATCTGATGCTTTTTAGTGCATAATAAGCGTAAACAAAATCAAAAGTAAAAAAAGTCGAGTTTTAACTGGCGCGTTTAGGCTCTAAAGTTTTTGCCTATATTTGTATCATTTATAAATAGTCGGCGTTGGTTTTATTTAAAAAACTATTCGAATTTGAAAAATAACAAAATACATTTCAAAAATTGACAACAATTGAAATGAATTTTTTCAAATTTTTAAGGCTCTGTCGCCCATTTAAATTAAAATACAACTTTTTTATTTTCTCAATTATTAATTATACAACAAATATTTGCTTTGGGAATGCTGAGACCTACTTTTATCCTTTTGCCGTTTTGAGGTCCGATCCAATGTACCTAAAAGGTAGAGGTTACCTTTCAATTTGAGTGACCAGGCACTTTTGGAAGTAGTGGAAGAGGATGTATTTAAGACAGTGATGTCCAAACTCACACAATCAAACATTGCGATGGAGTGCGTTGCAGCGAAACACGACGTAAACGTCACAACAAACAAATCCCACGAATAAATGCCTCCTGACGTAAAACAAAAAGCCGAACATGCGCATCGTAAGAGAGCAAGCCGCCAAGCGTGCTATTTATAGAACACACGTATTTTCTCTCTCTATACCTGTATCGGCTGCGACGCCTTCAGAACTATAAGTTCCTATCCCATGGCATTTTGGACACCACTGATTTAAGATAACAATAATGAATATGGTTCATTTGACAACTAAATTTTGACACGTCCTCCTCAACAACAATCAGAAATACAAGCAGCTCGGAAATTCGGACTGATTAGGTCCAGCAATTTAGCCAAATACAACGCAGTTATGTATAAATTAAATAAAGCGGCCCTGTGGTGTTGTGTGTTTATGTTTAATGGTTTGTGCAAATAGTATATGAGCTCGAGCCGGCTAAAAATTGCTTGTTCTAAATTCATATATTTTGTTAAACTAATAATTTCTACTACATATCTCTCACAAAAACTAACAAATAACAGAAAAAATTCATGAAGTATTCTCCTTAGGCGAGAGAATTAACTGTGATTCTATACGATTTGTTCAACAAATCTAGTAGAATTCCCTTGATTTTCAAGCTTACTATGAAAACTTAATGAAGTTTTCTTTATCGTGGTAATTCCGACTTAGTTTAGTTCTCATTTCCGAGTGGATTTAAAAAGTAAAACGATTGGAATTCCGAATCGTTTTCATTGTGATGTTCCCGTTTCCGAGTGAAATAGAAATCGATTTTCTTTTCGAATGAATGTTCGAATCGTTTTTGAATTATAATTCAGCTGAATGGCAATCTTAACAATTTCGATCAACACTGAGCATGCGCTCATGCGGAATCGCGAACAGCTCGATTTCAATTCGATCGTTTTTGCTTTCGTCTACATACAATTTCTGAGGTACAACTTTGAAAAAATTAATTTTAAATCCAGGTGTTTGCTCAATATATCTATGGATACTTCAAAAACTTCACAATATTTAACTTATAAAAATATTTGATAGACGAAATGTATATCCGTTGACATGAAAATTGTCAATTACTTTTCATTCCACTGACTCAAAGGCAAAACTTTTGAAACCGAATAACTTGATCACAGCTATCAATTCCGATTCTGCATGATCTGATCGAAATCGAAAAAAGATCTGATAGATATTTTCTGAATATTCGGTAACCCAAGTTCAGAACCACTTTGCAACACTGACGAAAATAAATTTTAATAACAATTTGCAGAAAATGTTTTCTAAAAAGCTGTGAACAAGGTTGAACAAAAACATCGATAAGATTATGAATTTAGAATTGTTTTGTACCTCCAAAACAAGAAAAGTTTGCAGCCTTGTTAAATTTATGATTAATTACAACTAATTATAATTATTTATTGTCTGAATTCTTGGTTTTTTTTTTTCTTAAAAATAACTTTAGCACCTTTCAGTCAGTGTGAAATTTTCAGCAAGCATTTTAAATAGTTAGCCTTGGCACCCGGAGCTCTCAAATATTTCGAATTCCAGTCATGCTCATTAATGTGCAGCACCTTATAGCCCATCATTTCCAGATGCTTAATCTTTAGTGATTCGGGACCACGCAACGCAGTCAAATCATTCTCACAGAAAGAATCCAATTTCAGCAATAAAATAGCCACCCTAAAAAGTAAGTCAAAAAATAATCAAATTTCTTTTATGATTTTCGGTAATGGACCTACTTCGTAATACGATCCAACATAGTGGCCTCCACGGGTGTGGCCGGCAAGGGCTTTTTATCTCTATCAAAGTGTATGACAAAATCTATATGATAGCCATACGGTGTGGTATGATTACAGCGAAAATAGTTCTCATCTTTGAGTAAATCCTGCAGGAAAAGTTTGACATCTTGACTGAAAACACTAGATCGAATTGGTTCTGTTGACAATAAAACAAGGATTAGTAGAGAAGTTGAAAGAATAAAACACACATTTACTTTTGCTCAACTGCGCCTCCACGTAATTCTGCTGAAACCAAGGCACATTTGCCTCGGGCAAATCTAGACACACTGTGCGATTCAATTGCATAAGCTGATTGAGCACACGTTCTGGATAGGTGGCCTTTGAATAACAGATTTGTATCTCATCCTCAACCCTTTGTATGAATTTGACACAAAACACTTGATTGATCAATTGTTCCGGTATAGTTTTGTAGAAGCACAAGGCCAGACAGGCCTGAACAAGAGAGAGTCCACTCATTTGATCAAAATCTCTGCAAAGAACAGAAAGTTAATTGAATATTTAATTATATTTCACTTAATTACCTTAACAACCCGTTGGCTATATAATCCAAAACTTTAGGAGTTTCTGGTGTATAACCCAAATT
Source organism: Lordiphosa magnipectinata (assembly GCA_037044535.1). Taxonomy (NCBI): domain Eukaryota; kingdom Metazoa; phylum Arthropoda; class Insecta; order Diptera; family Drosophilidae; genus Lordiphosa; species Lordiphosa magnipectinata. Next base: position 257,383 of record JBAMBO010002859.1, read on the forward strand.
GTATGAACAGGTCAACACTTTCTCCATCGTATCGCCTGTAATGTGCTGATGCTGTTGTGCTATATAACCAAACATGGACTCTAACATTTCGGGTATGTAGAAATGTGAGGCATTGAAATTGTAGGCCATATCCCGTACCACTCGAGAGCTGAGATCATTGCAATTGAGAGTTTTATACAGTGCCAGAGCTTGATTATAGACCACGGTGTTTTTTAAAGCTGTGGATGGGAATGAGAAAAAGAAAGATTAGATTATAGCACTGTGTTATAATAAATCAAAACGTTTGAATCCGCAAAAGTGTTTCGGTTCACTTCTATCAGAACAGGAATCAATTCCACTTTCGAAAACTTTTGTGGAAGTGGAATTGGCTTTTAATACTCTTTACCAAAAGTCCATAGAGTATATTAAGTTTGTGCAAAAGTATGTAACAGAGAGAAGGAGTAATTTCCGACCCTATAAAGTATATATATTTGTAATTTTTACTTACTCTTTCGATGGCTGAGCGTTCTGACAATGACACTTAAATCACTAGAATTTAATGGATGCTCTTCGGTATTTGCCAAATGTCTTTCCGCGCTTCCGATAAGTATCGTATCCATAGTGGCCAATTGCATGGCTATCAGTGGTGGCACATGATACCGAAATCTTAGGTCACAGGCAATTTGCATGCCTCGGCTAAGCAAGAAACAATCTGGGATATCAAACTGTTGCGACATGGACAGCATTTTGCTTAGCAAAAGATTAGGAAACTTTTTCCAGGCCAATGGTGTATGACCATAGGCAAGAACAAATGCAGCCAGACGGGAAAATTTTTTGGGCAGACGTCCGGCAATATCACACTCAATCGCCAACATGCACATGCGACTCAGCTTACGTTCTAGTTCCAGATGACGATAAGTCCCACCCAGATTGTTATTAAAGTTCATGTATCGTTGACAATGGCGAAGGAATCGAAGATGAGTTTGCTCTTCAGGTGAAGAGTCCAATTCTTTCACCACACCCGACCAATAGAAATTGCAATAATTTAGGTCGGAAATTTTTAAGGCCCGCAATATGCTAAAAAAGTGGCCACTGGCATTGGGTAACATCCAGGAGGATGGAGAGTAGAGTAACTGTTGAAATTGTGTTAAATATTTCTCTCTTTGGTCCGGTTTGGCAAAGGGCACGGCACAGGACAGATTATCTGGTGTTAGTTCCGTTTGCAGAAGTCTCTCAGTGGCCATTTTAAGAAACTGCATCAATTCGGCAGGTTCTTGATGATGTAGAAATGTGCGGCATACATTCTTCAGATCTCCCGCCTCGAGTTCCATGATACAGGGCTTTAAGCTCAACATGATTTCTCTTATAAGAAGCGTTTGAAGTTCCGACCACCGGGAAAGACTGAGCACATGCAGCACTTTTATCAGGGCTTTGGGTGTTGCGGAGCTCAAGATGCCCACATCCATGTTTTGAGACACTTTTTCTTGATATGCTTTCAACAACTCTGGGTTAATGAGTGGATGAAGCTGGAACAGGCAAGTGGCAAGTTGACGCACTTTCTCTTCGCTATCACACAGCTGGATGTGCCTCTCCAAATAGGGTATAAAGTTCCTGCATACCAATGGCGTAAAAAAGTCACGCTCTAGGTTAATTCCCACCGAGAGACGTGATAGAGCTGATAGAGCTATAAGTTCTCCACTCTCCAATCCCTCTTCGATAAGGTGAAGAGCTCTGGTTAGGATCTTCTCTAGTGTGCCATCACTATTGGGTATATGCATTTTGCGCAGGTACAAATAACAACAGCTCAAATCATCCAAATTCATACCGGTTATACCCTGATCCAACACAGGCAGCATTTTCTGGACTAGTTTGGTTTTAAAATCTGTTTTTTCAGTCTCTCCTAGACATTGAAACTGCATCCAAAGGGAGGGTAGGCTTTTTATTACTTCCGTCAGGTTTTGTTCCTGCTCCTGTGCTATGCCAAAGAAGCCTCTTCCTTGTTCTAGAATTGGATATGGAAGTGGTTGCGCCGGCAACGGCGGTTTAGCTCCTAGGTTAACCTGCCTTCGCAGCAGCTGTAGTTGACGTATCTGCATTATGTATTGCAAATATTTCCATCGTCCGCGAGACAAGTAATTGAAATACATATCAATTCGCAATTGTTTTATTTACAAAATTGTTGTAAAACATTAAATAACAAAAACGTGAATAATCCCAACAGCTGATCGCTGTAAACAGTCGCAAACGGAGCTGCCAACTTTTGATTAGTCAAAAAAATGGCTAGTAAATAAAAAGGCTAAATCAAAGGCCATTAATCTCCTTCCTTACTGTCACAACAAAAAAACGCGATTTTTGACTAATAATGCAGAAATATCTGCTGTATCGTGTAAAAGTTTCATATTGATATCTTTTTTACTCTCCATGAGAGATCAGAATATGTGGCTATTTTATTTTACAGGTTCATTTTCATGTTCTATTTGCCCTGCAGTCGATATTGCGCAAAGATCTTTGGCTTTCTGTTAAAACATATTTTCGAATGCAGGTAACGGGTATATCGAAGTTGGACAGGGCCGACTTTATTTTACGCGCTCGTCTTGTATATAAACAATCATTTCTTTAATTTAAGCAATATTTATTTTACTTTTGCATCTGCTTTTAACTTTAACCGCTTTGCCGAATCCAATGCAAACAATGGACCATGTCCTGGTACTATAAAATCACACAAGTCTGCCATTTTACTACGTTCCATTCGCTGCCGAGTCTCGTCTTCGCTGCCCGCCTGCTGCCATATTGTTTCATCCTCCACATCCTCGCCACGTTCGAAGAGATCACCGGCGATACCTACCCTGCCTCCGAGCTGCGTGTTGTCCACAATTACAGAGACACAGCTCATGGTATGACCTGGCGTTCGTCGGACAACCACTTCACCATTTTTGTCTAACTGCAGTTCCTCCCCCTCCATACCGCTAGTAAAGTGCTCCAAATAGAGATCATGATGTGAGGCACAAGCGCCGACTAAGTGGAGACGAGCATTTTGAAATAGGTAATTGCATCCTATGTGATCCGAGTGTCCGTGGGTGCACACCACCACGTTAATGTCGTCCAATTGCAATCCATGCTGGGCTAGCAAAGATTTCAAGTGCTCACCATCCCAAGCTGTTAAAGTGTCCACAATTATATTGGTACCATCTCTGCAACGAATTAGAGTGGAAGAGCCATTTGCTCTCATGGCACTGGGAATTTGGTCATCTTCACGAGAGTAACCAACCGTCAGAACGTGAATTTGGTTTTTCGATGGTGGAGTCGGAGAAGATGCCATTTGGATGACAGTGAAGAGTGAGTTTCAGTGTGGCCAATTTAGTTGGATTTCACAAGTGACTTAAATAAAGACGGTCACACTGAATTGTCTATTCCTGCTGCCCGGTCTTACTGATTGCTTTCCCCCAAATTTTAACAAGTGCAAAGCATAAATGATCTTGTAAACAAGGTTCAAGCGCTAAAAGCGAAGGGATATCAGGTGGTTGCGTCTTGCCTGGACCTTCAAAAAGCGTTTGATTGCGTAGAAATAGACACCCTTGAGATAAAGTTGAATAATATGGAATTTGACTCTTGGCAGGTAGCTTGGATTATATCTTTTCTGAGAAGACGCAATTTAGTTAAAGGAAATAGAAAGCTGGAGGTTGACAGGGGAGTTTGTCAGGGTAGTTGTTTGAGTCCCACACTTTTTAACATCAGGAAATATACAATGTAAAAAGCTAAAAGTAGACATAGACTTTTGTAAGGGAACAGCCAAAAACAAAAGATCCATTAGCGAGACATGTATCCGTATTCTTTTCAAAGAAAAAGCTGTTTATCTTAAAAGTAGAGGTTTCAACATGTATTATACAGATGGTTCAGTAACAAATCGACACACCAGTGCGGCATTTTTAGAAGACAACTCAGGGTTAACAGCTAGTTATTATACAGATAAAATTCCTGGACATATGGCAATAGAGCAAAACGAGATTGTGGACAGAAAGGCAAAGGATGCTCCACAAGAAGGAAATTTTATGGCAATAAAATGGAGCCTTAAAGATGCAATCTGCAACACGTATAGAAGTATCAAGGACGATTGGGAAAAAGAATATGCTGACTTTGTAGCACAAAAAGACAGGGGATACTGTGAAGTCTTTCCAGCTACGATCAACAAACCTTGGTTCAAGGATAAAAAGTGGAAATACAAAACAAAGGAAATAAAACTAATAAACAGACTGTTAAGTGGAAATGCATTCGATAATTACACACTAACCAAAATGCATGTGAAAAACGATAACAGATGCGATACTTGCGATGAATTCGATGACGCTTCGCACATAATGTTTAATTGTGAAAAATATCGCACGACCAGACAACGCTTCCCATCGCTAACTTTGTACAACAACATATACACGGTCTTTAAACAGAAAAGCATTGACGCCTACCAAGAAATTTTCGACTTCATAGAGGAAATCAACATAGATTTGTAATTAAATAGAAAAACAACAAACTTCCAACAGTTGCCGTGGCGATTTCCACTTAACAAATAAGTGGGCGGCCAAATAATCCCCCATTACTTACGGGTTTTAGGGTAACATAAACACACAAAACTAGAACTTTTCCTTGAGCCACAAGATTAGAGAAAACATTAAAGCGTCATAGAAAGCGATCAAAAGCAACAAAAAGAAGAAAAATTACTACTTTCGATTAGACAACATTAGTTTCTCGCAAGCTGTTTTGAATTGAAGGGAGCAACAAACATGGCAAGCTCTGGAGGTGCCGCTCACGGCGCGATTCCTTCTTTCTCGGCATCGCAAATATCCTCGTCCCCAGCGGAGGTGTTCGCTGTGATACACAAAATGTTCAGCAACCCTATCCCTACGCCTTGCCCGGTAAGGGGCGGTTATCTGCCTGCTGGAACTGAAATACTTCGAAACAAGCTCGAAGAGGATTATACAATGTATAGTCCCGTGATGTGGGCTGACCCTCTGCTGCCATACATCATCAACATTGATAAGGATGAAACAATAGACTTGAATCCAGTAACTGGTGTTGATGTCAACAACTCACAGTCTGGCATTACCCCTACACTAAGACTGTCTGCACTTGGCGTTCAGATCAAGGCCAGTGGAACCATTAGAAGTCTTTCACCAGTGCCACCAGAGTCCGAACCACTGCCCATATCACCAATCGATACCTTAATACACATGAGCGATATCGAATTGGCACCTCGTTTGGATGAAGCGGCCATTGTGCGTCTCTTGCTGTTGCAGACGGCGACAATGGACCCTGTCCAGCAGGTGTACGTGTCATCGGTGGTTAACGAAATTTCGATAAACACGTACGTTAAGCGTCAGGATTGCTCGATAGCGTGGACGAAGGCCCTGGACACGTCAGACAACCTGCAGATTGGCTCACAGGCCGATACCAGTGTGCTATACTACAGAACAATCGATGAGTACGCAGCATTGGTTTCTGGTAACGCATTTGACGATTTAGCTGACAAGGACGGCCAAAGTGTGAATACAACTGACGTGGTTTTCATTCCTGTTAAGTCTTGTTGGCGCTTCCGGCCCTGGCTGATGCCTTACATCATCTCGTTCACAACAACGGCATGGTGGAACCACGCTATTTCGGTGAACGTCAAGTACTCCAACACAGTCGACGACAAGGTGGATGGAAAAACTCTGAAGGCCAGTTTCTTGCCAAAGAGTAGCACTGTTTACATTCCTGGCAGTTACCGCAGGGTGTGTCTCGTGGTTGTGGACTCGTCTAAGGAAATATTTCCAGACGATGAGGGGTACACAATATGTAAGGGCGTGGTTGCGACACGAGCTGGAAACGTCGATTTCGCAAAGTGTGTTTACGCCTATCTTGGACGAGTGGACAACAATGATGTCACGAAAATGATCCCAACTGATATCACACAGGCTCTGAACTACATGATGGAGTCAATGTGCACAAGGACGGAGTTTCGTTGTCTGCAGGTTAGGACCAGTGTCCTTGCAACGTCCAGATTCAACGGTTTTGGAGTTTATCCAAACCCTGATCCGCCACCAATGTCCAAGGGCACTGGGGAGACACATCGAAATAATCTCTATGGCCCAAAGCAGTTCAACTCAAAGAATGACATCAGGATATCTGACTACACACTCCCCGACTTGGTTGACATGAAGGAAGATGACCGTCTCTCGACGTTGAAGGGACATCAGAGCTGGAGGACTGACCCACTGGGATACTTTGCTTATGGACAGGTTGGCTGTAAAAAAGATGCATCTCACTACCCGGCCACGAATGTAAACCCCCAGTACCAGCTAACTGAAAGTGCTGCAAACCTAAGGATCTTGAGGGCGTGTGGGGTGATTGCCCAGGATCCAGACAATGACGCTCGCATATTCCAAAACCCAAGTGATGTGTTTAACACAACCATGGCCTATGGGGCACTTGTGTTGGGGTTGACGAACTGGGCGATGGTGGAACTTGGGATCACTATCTTTGAGCACAACCTAATTGGCAAAAGATGGCGTTCTCTGCCTGCTGATTATCTTGAACTGTGGCCCGCACTGACTGGAAATTTCGTTGTCAGATCGCCGGAATTTGTGGGCCGATTAGTGGACGATGAGAAGTTGCGTAGATATTGGGGGTGGACCATGAACCAGGCCGTGCTTCCAGAGAACGTGGACTTGGGGTGGATGGACACCCACTATAGCTGGAATGTGCCCTGGTGGTTTGTTTCTGCCGTCGCTGGGAAATTCGGCCACGTCTTCAAGTGCAAGACTAAAGCCAATGACTACGCGGACTCCGACATGGTTGGCTGGTTGATCGAAACGGCGTCAAGCGCACAGTATGACTTAAGCCTCCTGACGTCGAGCTGTCAGTACGAGAGACCGGCATACTTCGACATCCTGACCCCAACAAGTAGCGGAAGAGATGAGGCATACAACTTTTTGTCATGGCAGATGAATAGCGTGTTGGATGACAAGAAGGCGATGTTTAGAGCTGGAAGACGCGCAAATGCTCCCGATACTTCCGGAGTGGTTGAGCTTAACGTCGTTGTGTTCCCCAGTGCCCGTATTGGGAAGATGAGGACCTGCCCCAGAGCGTTTGTCTCGTCCGACGCAAGGGTTGATGGAAGTGACGAAAGCACGTATCCTTTCATACAAAGAGGCTTGACGTACCCGGCTGGATTGTGTGGCTTGGTTGTTGAAGGGCGGGCACGCCCTGACTACGTAGGTGCAATTACCGGAGGGCTCGCTGACCTGATGGACGCTCTCAACACCTGGAACACCAGTAAAGAGTAAAAGTACTGACTCATATCTCTCTGACCGTTGTATTTTCCTCTAGTGTTTGCAGAGAGGAAAGACGTTGCAGCAGTATTTAAGCGCAAAATACGGCAGATGGAGATTATCAGCAAACGATATGGCTATGACGAATCGGGCAATGTCGACGTTAGAGACATCTTTCACCCAGATGTTGCAGTCGCTGATTGCCCTGAGAACGAGAATGGACGCGCGATGCTCTTTGTTGAAGATAATGGGATGTGTTCGATCGATAGCGCTGGGAAAACAGGAACGTCGGAAACCCCTGGATACATGGATACGCGGCTGGAGTGAATCGCTAAGCAACACACACTGGAGTTCGATGGATACTGTGACGACTCTATGCGATGGGCAACAGGTGGGGGCGCTAAAAAGAGCGGAATCGATGGCGAATTGTACAGGACAAAATGGAGCTGGGCATTGTCTAATGAACAGTCTGGAATCAATAACTACACACGTGCCACACTCAAGATGAAAACGTGGCTCATGTCGCTCTTAAGGAAGAAGTGAAAACGAGAACTGTGATAACCACGACAATGGCTTCTTACCTACGACAAAGTTATATGTGGTTCAAGATGGGTCCACCTAAGTTTTTGAAATCGACAGTTTCTAACCCGAGAGCCACCAACCAGCTGATATCATCGAGTAGGGAGAAGTTTGTCTGTGTCGATGCATCCAAGTTTGACCACTGCATAACAAAGCGTGTCGTGGTTGAGTTCTTCAGCAGGATAGCAAAGCTTTCGCAAGAAATATTATACCAATGTAAATAAACTTTTGACTTTTAATACTCTGTACCAAAGGTCCATAGAGTATATTAAGTTTGTGCAAAAGTATGTTACAGAGAGAAGGAATCATTCAATCAGACATCCGGCAATATCACATCCAATCGCCAACATGCACATGCGACTCAGCTTACGTTCTAGTTCCAGATGACGATAAGTCCCATCCAGATTGTTATTAAAGTCGTTGACAATGGCGAAGAAATCGAAGATGAGTTTGCTCTTCAGGTGAAGAGTCCAATTCTTTCACCACACCCGACCAATAGAAATTGCAAAAATTTAGGTCGGAAATTTTTAAGGCTCGCAATATGCTAAAAAAGTGGCCACTGGCATTGGGTAACATCCAGGAGGATGGAGAGTAGAGTAACTGTTGAAATTGTGTTAAATATTTCTCTCTTTGGTCCGGTTTGGCAAAGGGCACGGCACAGGACAGATTATCTGGTGTTAGTTCCGTTTGCAGAAGTCTCTCAGTGGCCATTTTAAGAAACTGCATCAATTCGGCAGGTTCTTGATGATGTAGAAATGTGCGGCATACATTCTTCAGATCTCCCGCCTCGAGTTCCATGATACAGGGCTTTAAGCTTAACATGATTTCTCTTATAAGAAACGTTTGAAGTTCCGACCACCGGGAAAGACTGAGCACATGCAGCACTTTTATCAGGGCTTTGGGTGTTGCGGAGCTCAAGATGCCCACATCCATGTTTTGAGACACTTTTTCTTGATATGCTTTCAGCAACTCTCGGTTAATGAGTGGATGAAGCTGGAACAGGCAAGTGGCAAGTTGACGCACTTTCTCTTCGCTATCACACAGCTGGATGTGCCTCTCCAAATAGGGTATAAAGTTCCTGCATACCAATGTCGTAAAAAAGTCACGCTCTAGGTTAATTCCCAGAGACGTGATAGAGCTATAAGCTCTCCACTCTCCAAGCCCTCTTCGATAAGGTGAAGAGCTCTGGTTAGGATCTTCTCTAGTGTGCCATCACTATTGGGTATATGCATTTTGCGCAGGTACAAATAACAACAGCTCAAATCATCCAAATTCATACCGGTTATACCCTGATCCAACACAGGCAGCATTTTCTGGACTAGTTTGGTTTTAAAATCTGTTTTTTCAGTCTCTCCTAGACATTGAAACTGCATCCAAAGGGAGGGTAGGATTTTTATTACTTCCCTCAGGGTTTGTTCCTGCTCCTGTGCTATGCCATAGAAGCCTCTTCCTTGTTCTAGAATTGGATATGGAAGTGGTTGTGCCGGCAACGGCGGTTTAGCTCCTAGGCTAACCTGCCTTCGCAGCAGCTGTAGTTGACGTATCTGCATTATGTATTGCAAATATTTCCATCGTCCGCGAGACAAGTAATTGAAATACATATCAATTCGCAATTGTTTTATTTACAAAATTGTTGTAAAACATTAAATAACAAAAACGTGAATAATCCCAACAGCTGATCGCTGTAAACAGTCGCAAACGGAGCTGCCAACTTTTGATTAGTCAAAAAAATGGCTAGTAAATAAAAAGGCTAAATCAAAGGCCATTAATCTCCTTCCTTACTGTCACAACAAAAAAACGCGATTTTTGACTAATAATGCAGAAATATCTGCTGTATCGTGTAAAAGTTTCATATTGATATCTTTTTTACTCTCCATGTGAGATCAGAATATGTGGCTATTTTATTTTACAGGTTCATTTTCATGTTCTATTTGCCCTGCAGTCGATAGATATTGCGCAAAGATCTTTGGATTTCTGTTAATCGTTCTGTTAATCATATTTTCGAATACAGGTAACGGGTATATCGAAGTTGGACAGGGCCGACTTTATTTTACGCGCTTGTCTTGTATATAAACAATCATTTCTTTAATTTAAGCAATATTTATTTTACTTTTGCATCTGCTTTTAACTTTAACCGCTTTGCCGAATCCAATGCAAACAATGGACCATGTCCTGGTACTATAAAATCACACAAGTCTGCCATTTTACTACGTTCCATTCGCTGCCGAGTCTCGTCTTCGCTGCCCGCCTGCTGCCATATTGTTTCATCCTCCACATCCTCGCCACGTTCGAAGAGATCACCGGCGATACCTACCCTGCCTCCCAGCTGCGTGTTGTCCACAATTACAGAGACACAGCTCATGGTATGACCTGGCGTTCGTCGGACAAGCACTTCACCATTTTTGTCTAACTGCAGTTCCTCCCCCTCCATACCGCTAGTAAAGTGCTCCAAATAGAGATCATGATGTGAGGCACAAGCGCCGACTAAGTGGAGACGAGCATTTTGAAATAGGTAATTGCATCCTATGTGATCCGAGTGTCCGTGGGTGCACACCACCACGTTAATGTCGTCCAATTGCAATCCATGCTGGGCTAGCAAAGATTTCAAGTGCTCTCCATCCCAAGCTGTTAAAGTGTCCACAATTATATTGGTACCATCTCTGCAACGAATTAGAGTGGAAGTGCAATTTGCTCTCATGGCACTGGGAATTTGGTCATCTTCACGAGAGTAACCAACCGTCAGAACGTGAATTTGGTTTTTCGATGGTGGAGTCGTAGAAGATGCCATTTGGAAGTGAGTTTCAGTGTAGCTAGATTTAGTTGGATTTCTTCTGACTTGAGTAAAGACGGTCACACTAAATTGTCTATTTCTGCTTAGCACAAGTTGGCAGCCCCGTTTTACTGATTGCTTTCCTCCTCTTTTACTTATCAAATTTTAACAAGTGCAACAACTCTAAACAAAGCCAAAACAAAAGCAAACAGATTAGATTCAACACAATGGATCCCTCATCGAGCCTCGCCGATAAGTTGGCGTCCAAGACAGCCAGCAGCAATTCGCTGGACAGCAGCTCGAAGTCCAGCTCTTTGGGCTCCCACAAGCGCGTTGAAAATGGCGTTTTAAGAGACACGCCATTTGCCTATTTGGATGGCGAGGAAGATCAGGATCAGAAAAATGATGTCACATATGTGTGCCCGTATCGTGGCCCGGTATTTGGAGCATTGACCATCACCAATTATCGTTTGTATTTCCGTTCGTTGCCATTGAGGGATCAGGAGCCGCCTGCCGTGGTCGATGTACCACTGGGAGTAATAGCGCGTGTGGAGAAAATCGGTGGAGCCACTTCAAGGGGAGAGAATTCCTACGGAATTGAGATATTTTGCAAGGATATGAGAAATTTACGATTTGCTCACAAGCAACAGAATCATTCGAGGCGAACGGTTTTCGAGAAACTGCAAGCCAATGCATTTCCTTTGTCGTACAGTGGTCGTTTGTTTGCCTTTGCTCATGCAGCGGCTGGCGGTGGTGCTGGAGCAGGGGGCTGGGATGGCTGGGCGGTATATGAACCTTTGGCCGAGTTGCGACGCTTAGGCGTACCCAATGACATGTGGCGGGCTACGAAATTAAATGAATCCTATGGAATTTGCGATAGCTATCCCGCTGTATGGGCTGTGCCTAAGGCTGCTTCGGATGACTTTCTACGTCGGGTGGCGCAATTTCGTTCGCGTTGCCGTTTGCCTGTGCTTTCGTGGATGAATCCACGCACCCAGGCCACCATAACGCGCTGCTCTCAGCCTTTGGTGGGCGTGAGCGGCAAGAGGAATGCCGACGATGAGTTGTATTTGAGTTATATCATGGAAGCCAATGCTCAATCGGATAAATTAACTATCATGGATGCCCGTCCCAGTGCGAATGCCATTGCTAACAAAGCCAAGGGAGGTGGCTATGAATCGGAGGATGCGTATAAAAATGTGGAAATCAATTTTTTGGATATCCATAACATACATGTTATGCGGGAGAGTCTGCGAAAGGTCAAGGAGGCGTGTTATCCCACCACCGATGACTCCAAATGGCAAACAGCAATCGATAGCACCTTGTGGCTAAAGCACATCAGGTGCGTCTTAGCTGGTGCTGTTCGTATAGTCGATAAAGTGGAGACCATGAGCACTTCGGTAGTAGTTCATTGTTCGGATGGTTGGGATCGTACGGCTCAATTAACGGCTCTCTCGATGCTTTTGTTAGACCCTCATTACCGCACTTTACGAGGCTTTGAGGTTTTGATTGAAAAGGAATGGCTCTCGTTTGGCCACAAGTTTCAGCAGCGCATAGGTCACGGTGATAACAAACACTCCGATGCGGATCGATCACCTGTCTTCTTGCAATTCATCGATAGCGTGTGGCAAGTCAGTCACCAATTCACCAATGCGTTTGAATTCAACGAACATTTCCTCATCACCATTGTGGATCATTTGTATTCGTGTCGCTTTGGCACCTTCCTCTGTAACACCGAAGCTGAAAGAGTGGCGGAAGGTAGCTATACTCAGTGTAACCAAATGGATTTTTGTTTTCAAACTTCTTTTTAATTTTAGATCTTAAGCACAAAACCACATCGTTATGGACCCACATCAACTCGTCTTTGGATCAGTATTTAAATCCGTTATTTCCTTCGTTTACCCACGGTGCTGAGTTAGTCTTGCGACCCATTGCTAGTGTGCGGGCTGTTCGTTTGTGGAAAGGTCTCTATTGCCGTTGGAACCCCCTCTTGTGTGCACCTCAGCCTGGCTGTCAACGTACTAAGGAATTGCTCTCAAAACAGGATCAACTGTTCAAGCATGTTAATGAATTGCGTTTAAAGTCGAATAATAGGAGCAATGTTATGCAAACCACATCGCGTCTGGCATCGCCCATGCATTAAAATCAAAAGTATTTTTCTTGTTTTTTTTTTAATATTACATATATGTATTCGATGTGAGCTAGGAAACCTATTCCAAAAATAACCAATATAAGTAAACAATATTATAAAAGTTCTTAGGCAAAAGCTAAATGTAAATGTACTTTTGACTGCCAAAAACGTTTTGTAACCTTCAGCATTCGTAAGAAACTGAGTAGGAAAGTCTGTCAAGCGGCAGCTATCTTTCTTTTGCTCATAACTTGACTATCGTTCATGCGATCTTTACAACTCCTTCCTTAAATATGATTAGAAGGTACGAAACCTTTATCTACAAAACTGTAGGAGATATGACGTTTTTTTCTAAATTTCCATCCATGTCAAACCTCTATCTCTTACCTTCTCAGAGATTTTTGCGTTCGTGCGGACAACCGGACATGGCTATGTCGACTTGGCTGTTGATGCTGATCAAGAATATATATATACTCTTCAGGGTCAGAGATGTTTCCTTCTTCCTCTTACATACATTTGCACAAACGTAACATACTCTGTGTACCTTTGCTACAGAGTATAATAAAGCCCTATGAACCACTGAACCAAATTAATTTTAATCTTTTTTTCAGCCAAGCCTGGTAACAGTCCTGCTTTCAAAGAGTATTATAAACTTTAATTCGAATGCATCGTACTAATATTATAAATGTGAAAGTTTGAATGTCTGTTATTCAATCACGCAGAAATGGCTGAGCGGATTTGTATGAAAATTGGCACACACATAGATGGTAACTTGGAATTGAACATAGGCTATATAACTATAATTTAAATGGTCCAAAAACCGCGAAATTTGCGTCTAGTTTTCTCATTTCTACGTGCGGCATGTAGAAAAGCTACATGCTACGTGTTGAAATGAGAAAAGTAAACATGTAGAAAAGCTACACAAAAGTAATGGGTTGATTTGAACTCGGGGGCGCTTGGACTGAATCACGATGGAAATGATGTTTTATAGACGACTCGAGGCATTTAAGACATTACTTGTATTGAATCTACGTCAAAGCACAAACCCATATTTGCTTGCTTGTAATTCTCAAGTTCGAAGTCTTTGCTCTCCTCATTTATATACGGGCAACTGAAATTTGCACACGATTCGTGTAGATTTTCTACATTTAGCATTCAGAATTTGTAAATTTTAACGTTTATTTAGAAATCCTATATGCCACGTGTGACAATCAGTTTGCCAAATGAAAAATATAAGAATTCAGTACTCATTTCGAGCTTCAGTTTCTGTTTAGAATTTCCACAAGCGCATGTAGACCCAAATTGTTCGTGTGGTATTCAGCTTGCTGCATGAAAAATGCATAAGTTATTTGGAAATAAGCTGAATTTCTAATGTCGTGTATAACTTTGCCTTTGCCCACGACACAGCATTTAACTTCTCTACATGCGGCGTTTACATTTTTCATTTCTACATGTTGCATGCTACTTTTCTGCACGTCACGGGTAGCTTCCTGCATTCTACATTTAGCGTATGCAATTTAGCAGGCCGAAATACGTTTCGTTTAGGATTGACGTTTCTACACGCGACGTGTAGCCAATTTTGTTTTCTCTGTAATCTGTAGTGAGTTGCAGTTATTCTTTACTTCTGCTAGGGCTGAAAAGTATTTATATAGCGGCATGTACAAAAACTAATGAATCCAAATGACATTTGCGCATGTTTCAGGACACACTCGTCTAGTTCAGCTCCATGGAATAAAAATCTGCCGCGTTATAAATGGGTTAAAATTGTTCCCAGACGGAACGCCATAATGTGTTCTACTGAACCTTAAACAGGCATTCAAACAGGTTGTTAATTAAGTTGCCAACTAGTTGCATGCACTTTTCAGATTTCATTCATAAAATTTTGCCGCTTACCAGCGCCTGCGCTTTGGGTATATACACACATGGAGTTCACCCACCCACCCAACAATTTGGTTCGTCCGTTGTCTTTAGCGCCAAAAATTAAAATCACTGTAGCCTCAGTACGTTTTCGTATGTTCATTAGGACAGACGTGTTTGGTCGGGACGCATTAAAGCTTGAAAATGTTTATCAAAGTCGGGATAATGTAAAAAATGTTTTGAAGCTTTTTTTTAAGGAAAATCACAATGATGCATAGGAATTCTAGTTTAATTTGTGCTTTTTGGTTAATATTTTTAATAAGCCACATGGAAGCCGGGGAAGTGCTGGTGGTCATTTCCTGTCCACCGCATCCTCCAGAGAGTCGGGAGAATTGTTTGTACCTGCACGAGAGTCTGCGAGAACAGCAACGACAACTGACTGGTGCTATCCCAGGAGATTATGTTATCAAAGTTCACATAATGCATGAACTATTCAATTATTGGACATTATTGGATTCATTGCCACATTTGCGAGGCCAGACACGTTTGCTAAGTCCGGACACGGAATGGATTATTTGGTGTCAGCACAACACGCATGTGTCCTCTTTGCGTGAACTGCTGAATCAACTGCAAAATCAGGATTCCCAAGAAGTGAGTTCGATTTACATTTAGCAAAAAATTGTCAAGATTGAATTGAGTATGCATCATTTGCAGCAAACTTTATATTTGTCCGTGTTCCTTAAACTAAGTCATAATAATACATAATACTTCTCTTTGAAAAAAGATTTTTGAGAAAATTTTAGTGTACTTTCAGGGCTGCAAACCGGCTCGCAGTTGAACTGCTCCGGAGTTCTTAATTAACTTTTTTTTATTTTTCAATTATTGCAAGATTTTAGTAACCTCAATGTAAATGTACCTCGACAAGCGTTACACTATGTCCATGAAGCTGCGATTTGAACACCAATGTTTTTTGAATGAGAAAAGAATATTTACCTGAACCCAGGTTCAGACCAAACCTTGGTTCACCGACCTTATGAACTTGCTCTTGGCAACTGAACCTTAAAATTTTCGCGGGTTCGAGCCCCGGATTGAACCTCTTCCGGTTTTTAGAAGGTTTAAGGGGTCAGCACTGGTATTTTTGACCCAACAGTGCCTGTTGCAGTATTTAGACAATATTCTGATGCCACTTTTGAGTAGTTTTTAATTTTTGAGCTCAGGCTAATTATTGTTATCATAGCAGATATGTACTTTATTTTCACTGCTCGATAACAATTTGATTGTATAGATATTGCTTTGATAGACCAAAGGGGCAAGCGAAGCACAAGAGATTTCGGTCATGGTGTACTAATAACAAGCTGAGGAAAAAAGGGAAACATGTTACCTGAGAGACCGTAATCTGAGAGCTCGGAATTGAGAGCGAAGGAGACGGTGCACAGATTTTGTACGATTGTCCCTTGGACATGCTTGTACTTTGATGAAGTGATTTAAAGCGAAGCTCTTTTAAGGAAGTTCGGCTGGAGGACTATGTATTACTACGTTTATACGCCAGCTATTTGCAAATAGAAATAATTTGTAAATAACTAACTCACTGTTTATACGCTAAATACCATACGTAAATAAATCTATTTTTTAGTGCTGCCGGACTGCCATCAAGCAGTTTCATGGCCTTATTTTCTCTTATTAGTCCAAGAAGTACCTTGGTATCCGCCTTGGTTCAATTGCAAACAAGCGTTGCAAGTTTTTATCTTCAACATTTCCCTTTTTCCTTCGCCTGCAATCGATATGAATGACAATTACAATATAGCAGTGCTACCATATAGTTAAAAACAGCAAAATCACTGAATAGAGTGGCATCGCCTAGCACACTATTTTTTTCAAATAGTCTACTAATCAGTAATTGTTTTCGTGATTTAGCTATTTGCAAATAACGAATTAACCCAGCGTACTATGATGTTTTTATGTGGAATCAATCAAAATGAACTAATATAAGCCAATATTACATTTATTCATAACCCATTTCGGGATTTTCGAATGCGAGGTAGTGCAAGCGCCAATTTTCTCATTTGGATATGTTTTGTTGTAATAAAAATACCTTTAGATTGCATTAATTTTTGGTCTCCAAAATATTTCTAAGGGTTACCATAAGAAACTATGTGATTGCAATTAACTGTAAGTTTTTGCTTTATATTATAACAAAAACAACATAAATATACTGAGGAAATTTTAGTTACGTAACGTCAGGTAACGTCACGTCAGACACTTATGCAAATATAAAAAAAATTGAGAAAATACTTTTGAAGACTGTTACCTGGAAAATAAACTTGTATTATTTCCAATCCTACCAAAAAAATGTTTATACAAAAAGCTTTGCCCAATTCGCAGAGTTTTGCAATTTTCTAAAACAAGTCAAAACCCACTTCCGTTTTGTGTAACGTCGCGCCAGCACATATTTTTGCATATATCTTTAACTCCTTATGATCGATGTATGTCATTGTTATTGCTGATTGTAGTGCTACTTAATTGCTATCCAAATGCAAATCAATCCTTTTAAAAATCCAAGATTTTCATATTTTCTAAAAACATTTTATCTTGTTTGTAAATGCCCATATATGGTGCGAGTGACTAGCTCCGTTTCCAGAAGCTGAATGTTTTATTAAGACATTGGTTTTTTCTTTTTATACATTTTTAATCTACTCCCAAGCAGCGCATGACATAGCACATGGTTGTAGGCTGCTTGGACTTCTATGATATTGAAAACAGATGTGGCCCTTTTTTTAAAGGTTTTTAGTTTCTAATCTAGTTTTATGCGCCTTGCACTTGAGTCTTAAACGCAGGTAGTGGTCTCAATTGCTCTGTTCAAATATCTTTGAACAATCAAATTAAATAGTGACGTTTTGTAAAGCATTTTTAGTTGGATCTATTCGATCACTTCTGCTTATTTGAGTGGGTATCAGTGCTGCTAACCTCCTAAAAATCGGCAGGGGTTCACTACGGGGCTCGGACCCGCGAAACTTTTGGCGTTCGGGATCACGGAGCGGGTTCAGAAGGTTGCTGAACCTAGGTTCGGGTTCAAACCGGGGCTCAGGAATATTTTTTTGTCTTATTCAGAAAACTTATATTTGAATTAGAACAAACTTTTTCAAATATTGATATTTTCAAAATATTATTCGAGCTTTGTTAAAGTAAATCATGGATATAACAAATTTAATAGTAGGAAAAGCACGCTCGACCGATACTTGTGTTGGAGGAACATCTAACACAACAAATGCAACATTTTTAAGTTCTTTACAATGAAGTAATGTAAAATGGCTATATACAGCCCAGAAGAGGGCCATAAGCCGAGCTTGTGGATGTGTATAAAAGCTATTTTCTAAGAAAGAAAAGAAATTTTTATTAGATGATCCGAGGCGGGGTTGAACCCACGCCTCCCGCATAGCAGGCCGACACTTACCGCTGCGCCACACCCGGCACCATTACAATGATAATCTTTAAAACATTAAAAATCTTTAAAACCAAAATCTTTAAACATTCAAATTTCAAGGAAATCTTTGAATTCCGTCAAATTGAGCAATAAAGTAGTTCCCCAATTTATTATTGTCAATTTTTCATTGTTTTCTAGCTCCTTAGCTAAATTTTCCACTTGGTTTTCATCATAAAATGAACATTCTCCTCCTTCTCTATTGGCCCGATGTTGCATCACAACCGCTTGACGGTCTTGGCCTCTGCAATGAATGCCCTCCACTCGCTTCTGCATTGTGCGAGCTGGCACCAGTTGTTCACACCAAGGTTGGAAATGTCTTTCCGCACTTGATCATCCCATCTTAGTTGTGTTCGACCCCTCCTGCCTTGTCCTCCAAAGTCAGCCGCCTTCGCTTTGTACGTCTTTTTTACTGGAGCTTCTTCATCCATCCGGATTACATGTCCTAACCAGCGCAGCCGCTGTTGCTTTATGCGCTTGACTAGACTGATGTCCTTATAGAGCTCATACAGTTCGTGATTCATTCGAATGCGTTATCCATCGCCAACTTTTAAAGGTCCATATATCCTCCGAAGGATTTTTCGCTCGAAATGAACATGTTAAGGATTTATTCATTGATGATTTCAATTATTACCTCCTATTGACGATCATGCAATTCAGCAATATTTTTCTATGTAAGCTGTTTTTGTCCTAAGATTAAAAATATTTGGTTTCTTGGACCCAAAAAAACAGTTGGAAAAACTAGGATTGAATTGAAAATGTGAGAACGTGAATGACGAAGTTAGCTTTGCTTTCCTTTGTGCGATAACACTGTGCAACACTAAAAAGTTGATCAAGTCTAGACCAAAAAATTCTGGAAGGGTATATTGATAGTACAAAAACCTACTTTTTTATTACACTTTCAAGTTTTCAGCTTCTGATTGGGATTTGCAACTCCATATTTCGTAAACTATTTGGAATTTCGCTTTGACGTCTTAAAATAAGTTGTTGCTCTTGGCTTGGCTTTTCTAAGTAGCAAGTCAAAAAAATCACATCTTTATACCTAAAATTACAAAAATGTCTTAAAATCATTATGATTTCCCTTTATTTTGCAATGGTTTTCAATTTTGTATTGAAAACTGCAACGAATTTGACTAAGCAATGCAGGACTAAAACGTAGCTTGGACTTAAATAAACAAACGATTAGAACATACCAACTTCATTCGATTGGTCCTTCATATAGTTACGGGCCCTTAAAGCATGTAGAATTGTAATCAAAACTCGAAAAATGTCAATTATTGGTACCAATTGGCTGACACAGACAAAATTTTGAATTTTTTTGTATTAAATCAATAAATAGAATTAAAACATAACTTAAAAACGATAATGAAAAAAATTTAAGTATTATGCACTTTTTTACCGAAAATGTTCGTTTTTTCGAGTTTTTATGACAGTTGTACGTGCTTGTGGGCCTATAACTATATGAAAGGTAGAAAGTTAATTTGTTTTAACGGTTTGTTTATTTTGGTCTAAGCTACAACTTTGTAATGTCTTACTTGTCCAAATTTGTATCGGGTTTTAAGATTACGTTGAAAAACTGTAAAAAAGTGGTCAAAACTTGTTTATTTTGGGCAACTTTTGTAATTTTGAGTATAAAGATGTAAATTTTTGGATTTGCTACCAAGAAATGTTTTGTAGGCCAAGCGAAGAGCAACATCTTTCTTAAAGATATAAAAGCAAAATTCAAAATATTTTGAGAGATATGAAATCGTAAATCCTACTCTGAAGCTGAAAAGTTTAAAGTGCAATAAAATGAAAACAGCAGGTAATCAGATCAAACACAGACAGGGATTTTATACTATAATCATACCCTTTTACAATTTTTTGGTCTCGACGCGATCAACTTTTTTGAGTTCCAAAATGTGTCAAAGTATAAGTCGTCTTCTATTCATAGGGTATTCATGATTAAAGATATACATAACTAACGCTCACCCAACAAAAAGCTTAAGGCCTTAGTCGCTATAGCTTAACTCTTTAAGTTACACTCAATTTGTTATTGCGTGCTAATCTTGTAATAATAATAATAATAATAAAATGGGATATTTAAAAAAATGGTTGTACCATGCACCAAACTGAGACAAGTTTGGAATTCGTTGCGTTGGCCGCAACTTACAAAGTTGGTAATTTTGCTGGCTTTTGTTATTTATATAAATAAACTCCATTGCAAACTAACCATAATTCACACCTAACATTCATCTTTCAGTTAGCCTACTATGGTCATGCGTTATATGATTCAGAGGCCACAATAGTACATCATTTTGCTCACTACAAGAATCCCACATGGTTCCCATTTCCCATGCTTAATGCTGGCTTAGTTTTTACAGGCCTCTTGCTACGTAGGTGAGTCCTTCGTCGACTGGCTGGTGCATCTGCTCATAACTTATAATGAAACATGCATTTACAGTCTGGTCGAACTTGTTGCTCTTAATGCCCCGAATGCCACACGGCACAGCGAATTCGCCATAGATGCCTCACACGAGTTGGCCCGATTCATTTTCGATAATTTAGCACCTGACGCGCCAAACGATGATGGCGTTTACATCAAGGAGGGAGGGGACAAGCATCAGCAGGAGAAGGAGCAGCATGGCGACATGTTACAGCGCAAAATAATTTTGAAAAGTGCTGCCTACATTTGTCCCTCGGCGGGCTTGTCGCCGACACTCATGTCGTTGGAGTCCTTGGGGAGGCAAAAAGCGAAACGAAAGATGCCTGTGCCTTGTGTGATGCATGCAAAACCCGAGACATGGTCTATGCTTCCGATGACTACTGCTTCAGGGAATCCGGTGAATTGTGTAAGTTTATTTATGGATTGTTGCTGTTTTCGCAATGTAATATGAGAAGTCTATGGGACTTTGTGTGGATAGACCTTAAAAGCATTCTTTTACACCTATTATAATAAAAATTAAGATTAGTTGACATTTTTATTTTAAAAAATTGAAAATTTCTTTAAGATATCCTTTGTGCTAGTCATTGTGTGATGTAGGGTTTTCATGAATATATATCTGTTGAAATTTAAGATAAGGAAACAATATTTTCCTGTTTCTGCTTCAACATTAAATAACAATTGAAAATTTTCAGTTATTTGAAATTTAAAGTTCAACACGATGATAGTCGCCTCCCAAGCAATTAGCATTTGAAACAAATAACCATAAATTCTCTATCAACTTTAACTCAATTGTCTAATTCCTCTATTCTCCTCATTGCCCCACCCACAGGTGCACACAACAGGCTCGCATATCTATTTTGCAATCAAAACTTGTGCAAAATTCCATAAGGAGCGTATACCAATCATCGAACGTACCTGGGCTTTGGATGCCATGAACCGTAGATACTACAGCGATGTGGCAGGTAAGCAGCCGAGGAGGATGATGAAGACGACAATGAGTGCAATTAAAGCCAATGAGTGGAGTAGAAGGAGGCGGGGAGAAGGTGTGTTGTGTGTTGTTTCTGTGCAGAGCGCATTAACAAAAACACGATGAGGCGGAGTGATAGGGCAAACAAAACACATGGTTGTGTGCTTCCTCATTCCCAGTTGGTTCATCGGCTAGTTCAACTTATTGAATATTCATTGATTTGACTTTGTGCCTCTCTCTTCCTCTCAAACCGCAACAGACTCGGGCATACCGACAATCAGCACTGGGATACCAAATGTACCGACTGGTCATTGTGCCAAAACTCTGGCAATTTTACAGTTATCCCTCAAGGATATCAACGAACATATGAACATACGCTGGTTGATGCTTGTCGATGATGATACGCTGCTGAGGTAAGTGAATTTGTAGGGATTTTGATAATGTTCGGGGAGGGTTAAAGCTGGACATGAAGAAGAAACCAAACATTAAGCATTAAGGAGTACGGTAAATGTTTACTTTAAGTTAAGTAACCACGAAAATGCTGGAGTTATATTTGCTCGATGGACAGCGAATTATAATGAATTTGAGGAAAAATAATTCCAAAACTTTCAGGGTTACTTAACTTAAAGTAAACATTTACTAATGAAACTTGATCAATGTAGGTTTATTTTATTATCTATTACAGAAATGTCCACATCAGCTAAATAAGACAACTATAACATATACCAGCTACAGGAGTCATATGCATAAGCCATTAATGCCAGTGACCTTGAATTTTTTTGTTAAGTGTAAGATAATCATTTCGCATTTTGTCATTCACTGTAAATTGACATAATATTTGGGGTGGGTTTTGAATTTGTGCCAAGCAATACAATTTGTAAAATGAATTTGAACCGGACTATTTACCTTCACTCACGTGAAGATTCTGATGAAGACATTGTGACAATTTATACAATCCAAGACCGAACTTCTTTGAGGACATGGAAGATTTCGTATTCATAAAAAGATTCCGACTTTCAAAGTCTACATGTCCGCTCCTTTTAACAAAAACTTATCGGTTTGTACCATCAACAAACTTAATATAATCCCTCTTTTTATGAAATGTTCCTTGTCTCCAATGAAGAAGCTGCTTTTAGCATTGAGATTCTATGCTTGTAGTAATTTCCTAATTTTTGTTGGGAACTTTTGTGGAGTGAGCATAGCTATAGCATTTCGGGTAGTGAAAGAAGTTTCCTATGCCATTATTGCATCATTACACAGCAGTTACATTAAGTTTGAGGACCCCAATGAAGTCATTCGATACTTTTAAAAAATTGCTAAATTCCCGAAGGTTATGGGAGCTATTGATGGCACCCATGTACGGATTCAATCCCCAGGCGGTGACCATGCCGAGATATACCGTAACAGAAAGTAATATTTCTCGATAAATGTACAAGCAGTATCTAGCGCAGTTATTTTTGCAAGATGTGGTTGCAAGACTGCCTGGTTCATCCCATGATAGCCTGAGCAGTGCGTTGAATTTCGGTCGTGCTAGCGTAAGTGAACGCCAGTTTTGCCCATGATTGCTCCTTTTATTTCCAAGTGACCGCATCTGACTTTCTGTTCTCGATGACATTCTTGTTATCCTAAACTAAAGCTACTAGTTCCCATACCTCCTCGTCTGTAAAATTCCTAGCACGTTGCCTTTTTGTTGTGTTTTCCATATTTTCAGATGACAAACAAACTTTTGACCAACATAAAATGACACAGCAAATAAGCTGTTTGACGGTGCTGCCAGATTTTTAGTAGAGTAAAAGGGTATACTAAGTTCTTCCAAATGTATGTAACAGGCAGAAGGAAGCATCTTCGGCCCCTTAAAGTATATATATTCTTGATCAGCTCTAGAACTCACCCTCTAGGGTCTTTGCCTAAAAACATAGGTATCAAAGACTAGAGCTAGAGCAAATGACATAAGTGTAGGATATTTAATACTTCTTCCCCTGGGAATATCGAAATCTCGCTGGGCCGACTATAACTTACGCTCAGGTTTATTCGATTTGCAGTATCTGGTTCATGGTGTAATTACACAGTGCACCAAAAAATTTTGATACCAACGAGACCCACAAAATTTGAAAAGTACTTACGGTAGTTAAAATCCCCTGGCTGGGTTTGGTCTGATTCGGTAAGGTTTTCTTGTAATGGACTCTTGAAGTTTGCAGGTTTTTTGAAAAAATGTTCTGTTGTTTAAGTCTATATCTCATAAACTATTTGAAACTTTAATTTACTGTCTTCAGCAATTTTTTAATCACGAAAATTTAAAAATATCAACCTTTTCCACAGCTTTTTGAAAAGGGTTTTGCTTGTTATCTTGAATACCGCCACCAATTCAATGTAGAATTTATGCCGAGAATGTAGATAATGTAGAAAATGCGATCATTTTGTATAAATATAACAATTTCATTAGATTACTCTTTGATATGATTTTGACCTAGAAACTTATAAAAGTTTAAATAAAACTCGTAAAATAAACTATTTAGATAAAAATACAGATTTGCGTTGAGACTATCCCAACTTGGCGACAACGTAATCCATTTCAGTTTGTGTTGCGTGCTCTGGTCCATCGTCTTCTTCATC
Organism: Lordiphosa magnipectinata; assembly: GCA_037044535.1. NCBI lineage: Eukaryota > Metazoa > Arthropoda > Insecta > Diptera > Drosophilidae > Lordiphosa > Lordiphosa magnipectinata. Next base: position 281,480 of record JBAMBO010002859.1, read on the forward strand.
TGGCCTAAACATTGGGTCGTTGGGATCGGTCTGCTCTGTCATTACCGTTACAGTATTCGGACTCGGACACCAAAAGGTGGTGGAGCTGCATCCGAATGTTGCTGTAAAAGTGAAGCATAGACGGAACATACATTTTCTTTGACATTTTTTTTTTTCTGTTTATTTATGAAATGTATGCACATGTATCACTTCTCTTTAGCATGTCCATTTGGATCTCTCCATATGACCGGGCGTACCAAATAGCATTACTTCTTGTTTTTTGATCAACCAGCTTAAAGTATAACAGTAGCAACGTCTGCATACTGTATATGGGCATTTCCACAGAAATGTCAACAGCAGCCAAAAATGTAAAAGTGATTAAAAACACTATGTTTTATCTAATTTTCATGGGGAAACAGTCAAATTGCATTAATGGAAGCCAATCTTACATTTATACATAGCCCATTTCGAAATATTCGGATTTACGGCCGCGCTAGCGCAATTTTTCTAATTTGGATATTAATTTTTCACTTATTTTTGATAAAAGTGGCTTTAGATTTCTTATACTTTTGCTATCTAAAATCTTTCTGAGGGTACAAATGGTCAAAAAAGAATGCACAAGAAACCATGAGAAACTATGTGATTGCAATAAACTTAAAGTTTTTCTTCTCATTATACTGGAAACCACATAAAAAGTATTATGGAACAAAATGTCGCATGCGATATGTCGCGTGATTAAAATTAAATAAACAAAAAACTACTTAATATTTTTGAATCAAATAAAAAACATTTTTAAGATACAATCAGTGCATAATATTTTAAAATTAGTCGCATTAAAATATTCCTTCAGGATCCGCTAAAATCAGTGTTTGAACTGCTCGCCTTGAAAGTGAGTTGGTTTTTTGTAATTATCTTGAAAACGAACAATTGCCCAAAATCAACTTTAGCACCAATTATAGTGCTAATCAAGAGCTATAAGTTTCGTCTCTTGTCAAAATAAAATAATGTTTTGGCATATACTTTTCTTCACTTTGAATGCGTACGAATGTCGCAACAAAATAAATCCAGCTTCCAATATTTTTCCATTTTCAAGAATCTTCCGATTCATGATTGCCAACTGTCTCTCCTTACAATCATTGCCATTGGTGGCGGGTTGAAAGCAACAAAACAATGGGAAAGCTTGAATTTTTTTACATTTTCGTGATTTTGAGCATAAAGGGGGATTTTTTGGAGCTGGTCCAAAGAAGTGTTTTGTAGGTATGGTTAAAAGCTTCAAAATTGCTAAAGACAGTTAAGTAAAATTTCTGAAAGTTTATGAGATATACAGGCCTGTTCCCGTTTCCGAATCCGTTTGATCGGAATTGGTAAGTGTTCTGATTTCTAAGAAACGTTTAAAGAATTCGACCGAATCTTTTTGACGTGAAGAGAATCGAATGATGCCAAATGAGATTTATAAGTAAAAAACCGAATAACACTGTCGGTTTTTGGAAGCGAGAACATTAAACAATTCCGATTCCGCCTGATTTGATCGAAATCGAAAACGGGAACCGGCCTTATAGATTTAAAAAAGAAAACATATCTTCAAAAAAATCTGAAAACTTTAGGAGACCATTTTTAACTTCCTTAAGTACCTTTTTAAATTTTGCTGGTCTCGCTGGTATCAAAATTTATATGTTAAAAAATGTATCACAGTGTTATATTTGGGTGAAGTCATTAAAGTAGGCTGTCTTCGTCTGTGGTGCATCTATTTTATTAAATCTGCGAAATGGACACCTTCATTTATTAAATTTTGTTTTAACGTGTCATAAATGCAACCAATGGCCAAGAAAATCTCATGTATACGCTCATGGTACGTTTTAAAAATTTTGTGAAATTGGAATTTCGCCAAATATCCCAGGACAAAGTGAGGAATGACACTCTTCACATCCCGCCCACAATTATAAATTCGATAAACTTCCTTAGAGAAGTCTATATTGATTGGGTAAGATACTCGAGCGAATAAGAACGGATTGACATTGACAGCTTGCACTTTCATCCACACTTTAGCCTTCTTTCTTTCTTTTTTCTTTCCTTTTCGTCAAGGATGATATTGTGTTGGCATAGGAAGTCAATCAACTCATCCGTGCTCATACCCAAAAAGATTGAGCAGGAGTACTTGCGCCCAGTATAAGCCTCCATTTCTTAGTAATAGTCAACAGGCAGCAAATTTGCATGAAATTTATTTTCAATCAAAAAGAAAATTCGAAAAGCATATGCGATTACACATATTTTGTATGAGCAAAACCCAAACTTCAAAATGCATTTAAAAGAACCCGGGGCTTTCCGCCAATTGATTTCTGCACGTAAATTCTTCATAATTCACGGTCCATCGATGACGTTTTTTTCAAAATTTTTAGGGTGTATGTACCTATACTAAACATTTACCCCTTAAAGTTTCTATATATAGTATCTTATCAATTTAGGTTAGAAACCACACAAAGTGGTAAAATTGTTTGTTTTTCTTATACCTCGACTATCGCTTATCCGATCTTCACCGTTCCTCAGCCGGATTGTAGAAGATACGAACCATCTATCTGCAAAACTGTGGAAGATATGACGTTTTTTGCGGGGCTGGGAGGGGGCTCGGCAAAAATGTTATGTCCCATACATGTCAAACCCCTATCTCTTACCATCTCTGAGATCTGTTTGTTCATATAAACAGATCAAGAATATATATATACTTTATAGGGTCGGAGATGATTCCTTTTGGCTGTTGCATACTTTTGCACAAACTTAATATACTCTATGCACCAAAATTATGACCAACCGAAAGTTCGCTGTCGCAGCGCAGCAGCAGCGCTGTTACTGCAGGTCTAGACCGACTATCTTACTTGTTTTTTTAGTGAATTTCATAAGTTATATTTGGTCTCTGTTGCCAAGTAATAGTAATCCATTGGGTAGATTGTAGGCTGATGTGAACAAAATATTAAAATTATACAATTTGGACAGAATTTTTTGCCTATCTGAACACAGCTTAACATGTATGTTTGAGTAGTCGTTCGTTTCCCTTTTGTAACCAATAATTCCAATGCCATTTTTTGCATTGTTCCGGCTTTAACGCATGACGGTGCATTCAATTAAAAATATTTTTATTGATAAATCGCTCTCATCCTGCAATTGTTATTTCCCCTCTCCCCATACTATAGTGTGCCACGACTGAGTGCCCTGCTGAGCCGCTACAATCACACTGAGCACATATACGTGGGTGAACGGTATGGCTACCGTTTGTATGCGCCTGATGGCTTCAACTATCATACAGGTGGAGCTGGTATTGTATTCAGCCTGCCGCTCGTCAAGCTCATTGTGGAACTCTGCAGTTGTCCTACGGCCAATGCTCCCGATGACATGATACTCGGCTATTGCCTGCAGACGCTTGGTGTGTGGGCTGTGCCAGGGCTGGGTCTGCATCAGGCCAGGCCAGAGGACTATTCACAAGAGTTGCTGCTACATCAATTACCCATTTCATTTCACAAATTCTCGAATACCCGACCAGAGCACACATATAGAAGATGGCTAGGTGGCTCCTGGCGCAATGAAAGTCTACGCCTTGGCAATGGTAAGGATCAGGCGGGGTCTGCACTAAAAATGCATCGTGGACTGCTGCAGTTGCCCATAATGGCAACCGGTCTGGAGGCGACGGGCAAGCATTTGGATCTCTAAACTCAGCCGCTCCATTAGGTGAGTGTTGAAATTAAAAAGGAACAAATTAAATTTCACTTCGAGGGGTCGTCTGGCAAATGACAGTTGGAATAAAAAGTTGTCACCGCAACCCGTCCCAGAAACCAATCTACATCAGCGCCTGCCAAGCACACAAATTTTCATTTTCTACAGCATTAAAAAAGCGGAAAACTTTTTCCAGGTGTCGGCGTTAGGATTGGGGACGAGCTCTGCTGCCTGAAACTGATTTGTGTTGTGGCTTTCATGTCAGTTTAATTAGTGAAAATGCTCAAATGTGGTTGCAATTTTGCTTTCACGACCCATGGATGAGGCTGAAAGTGTATTTGTGTTGGGGTTTCAGGAAGTCAGATTTCTTAGGGTTTGCCAGACAAATGAGCTTTGTGTTGTCAATTTAAGATTGCAATTGGTGGATGGTTTTTAAGATTAAAATGTGCTTAAGTTTGGGTTGTGGGACACAGTTAATTAGTATTTGGTATTTGTTTCGCTCACAAAAGTATGCTTTAAATTGTTTGAGGGTGTGTGTACCTAAATCAGAATTTGAATATACTCACCAATTCACAACGAATGCTTGCCGAAGTTATGCATCACTGTGTGTTAGAGAGAGACACAGTCACATTGTCGCGCTCTCTTCTTGGGGAACCCTGACCTAAATTGTCATTAGAGAATTGTCATGGAAGGGAGAAATTTATTTAAATCATCGTTGGTCAAGAAGCGCGAGGCCAAAAGTGAGAGTGTATTGGTATACTCAAATCAAGCGCCATTAACTAACTTCGTCCTGACCTCATCTAACGCTGCACTAGACGAAATTTTCCAAAATTTCAGGCATTAATTAATAACTTAAAAACTAAGCCAGATTTTGCAGTCTAGTTTTTTTGCTTTAAGTTATACATACCTTTGGGCTATAGTTGGAAAAAGGTGGGCGTGGCAGCACTTCACCACTCCTTAAAAAAAATTATAAAAAACATTTTTTACAACCAATAATCGCACATTATCTCCCACATATATTGATAATTTTTTTTGGTTTCAATGCAAACGTCCCCAAAACTTGTATTTACAAGTTTCCTATGATTTTTCATAATTTCAACAAGTTATATTAAAATTGGCCTTAGGAACGATTGGTCGAAAAACTAGTTTTAGTGAAAAAAAACCTTTTTGTTGTCAATGCAAACGTCCCCAAAACTTGTTTTTACAAGTTTTCTATGATTTTTCATAATTTAACCAAGTTTGATCCAATTCGAATGATTATAGCATATGGCTGCCATAGGAATGATCGGTCGATAAAGCAGTCCTAGTGAGAAAAATTTTTTTGTTTTGAATACAAACGTCCCCAAAACTTGTATTTATAAGTTTTTTGTGCTTTTTCATAATTTTACCAAGTTTTATTAAAATCGGACAACTATATAGTATAGCTGCCATACAAAAGATAGGTCTGAAAAAAAGTCTTAGTAAGAAAAACTTTTTTTTTTCAATGCTATCATTTTCAAACTTAATATTTATTAATATTATATGCTTCCACATAATTTTGATAACTTTGATACCAATCGGATGACTATAGCATATAACTGCCATAGGATCGATCGGTCGAAAACGTAATTCTAGTGGGAAAAACTTTTTTGTTTTCAATGATATCGTCTTTTTGCTTTCCACTTATGAAAATTATCCGTTTCAACACAATTTTGGGGAGTTAGATCAAAATCGGATGAATATATCGTATAGCTGCCATATAGCAATCTGGCAATAAAATTGTCATTTAAATCAGCGATAGTCACACCTGAGGCGCCGAACACATTTCGTTATTTACAAGAGAGTAAACACTATCAGCCATGCTCCCATTTTCGCTTTCGCAAAAATTTTACGATTTTAAGTCCAAATTTGGTCTAAAAACCGGTTTGAAATCGCAAATTTTATGGGAGCATGGCTGTGGAAGAAATTTTTGGATGGAATCTAATCATTGTGATATGTACAATATGTTAGTAGTGGTGGATAAAGGTTGTTCATTATACTGTGATTTCAAAAAGGTGAATTTTTGTAGCACTGATCGCTTTATGGTTTTTGTTGTTTCTGCATGGCTTTTTTGTTCTACACATATACCTAATTTGTGTGAATGTGCGTCGTTTACTCTCGCGCTCACTCTCCCGCTCTCTCTCGCGCTTTTAGCAAAAGCGCTTAGTTCAAAATTTTGGCTAAGCGCCATACCTGTTATATTTGTATCATGGTACAGCCCGCAAAACAACACACAGTGCAAGACAGACGGAACAGCTCACAGAGCAAGGCATACAGAACAATTCACAGAGCAAAGCAGACAGAACAATTCACAGAGCAAGAGATACAGAACAACAACTCAGAGAGCAAGACAGACAGAACAACTCTCTGAGCAAAAGAGACTAAACAGCTCTCAGAACAACTCAAGAACAACTCGGAGCAAGACAGATTGAACAAAATAGACTGAACGGGACTCGTTGAACAAAAATAAACAATTGAAGAAGAACATGTTCACTTGTTCAGTTTAAAAGGCAACTCAATTTTGTTCACTCACTCATGAACAACCCAACACTATATGTTATTATCTTTCATCTGTAGCAGTTAATCGTGGTGTCCTTGTAGTTGAGCGTATTCATCTTACAAACAAAAAAAAATAGATGAAAGCTAACTTATTTGATAATTTATATAAATAAATTATCGCTTTGAGCCATGTCACCTGAGTGATTTCCCAACTAGACTACTAGATTATCATATCTCATATATCAAACAGTGTGAAGGCAGCCTTTGTAACAACATGTATACTTATACAACATGTATTTTTAAAAGTTTTTCCAATTGTCTATAATATATGTATGAAGGTTCATCGCCGAATTTTGCATATTGTCTATCTAAAAAGTTTAATTACATCTATTGCTCCTTGGATTCCATTCTTTTTTATTCTTTCATCCACCTTTTTCACTCTCTTGCATAAAACTCTCGTTGAATTTCAATTTGGTGGCACTCGAAAATCCGCAATCCACCATTCATATCACTTTCAGCATTTCTAACCAGTCCTCATCATATTATTTCACTTTCCTTTTGTAGCTTTTTCTCACCTTGCACTTACTTAAACCTCATTAAATGTAAATTTTCAACGAGCAGCAGGAACCAAAATCAACGAATGCTTCATCATTTTGGGGGCATCAACAGTTTACGCTTGAATGCATTTTTCGAGTGGTTAGCCATGGAGGGAGAAAGGGAGGTCCGGCCCACCTCCTCTCACTTGAAGTATCTTTGGAGATAAACAAACAAAGCGTTCGCTCTGACCAACTAGTCCTGCGATTGCCAACGTAACTTGTTTCATTTATGTATGCCTTCCCCTGCCCCCTCCTACAATAATTTACCAAGTGCATCTATTATTCAAATACTAATCAATAGTTTTCGCAAGTGTCCACGCCCACCACTCGTGACTAAATAGGTGAAAACAATGTGTCAGTTTAGTCGGGGAGAATGTTGACAGTTGTAATTGTTTTGTGGTTCGATGGTTTTGTTCGTTGTGGTATTGTTCTTAAATTATTTAATGAGTTGGTGAAAATATTTTGTCGAATGTCTCAGCTTCGACAGGACTAAGAGGGAAAATGTCTTTAAATATTTAACTAGCAAATTGGGTTAATCCAAAAATAGCCTAGTTCAAGAGACTGCAAATTGAAAGTAAGTGCATTTGTTTCGTTGTTCAGCTTTATTTTTAGGACATTGCATGGTTATATACTTATCACAGCTGCAAAACCTTTTGGGCTTAGGTTCACGGAGTAAATGAATCATTAAGAATGAAGAATTCTAAGTTTGAGTTGGATATTAAGCCGGCCTTACATGGAATCCGGAAAGCCCCTTAGTCCAAGTTATATCTCATATAAACTAGATCTTCAGCTATTTAAGACATATTTTCAGGGCTGCAAAACCAATTAACAAGATGTTACATTCTATAAAATGTTTGATTTAGTCACTCTCCCACTCCAAATCGCTGCCGCCTTGAGTTGCGATGGGTACGCTACCATCGCTTCCACTCTTGGCGTGCTTAGCACACCGTTAGCGTAAGCTGTCCTTTAACGAAGCCCAAGCCGCGTTGCAATGGTCTCTTAGAAAAAACAAACAATTGTGAATAACAAAATAAAACTCAATAATTATTATATTTACAATCCTTTCGAAGGGCATCATTTTATTAAATCAATTAGAGCCACCTTCTCCTCCAAAGGAAAGGTTATCCCTTTTTTACTCATTTTAAAACACCACGCCATATACTTGTACCTATATGTATTTGTGGACACACCGTCACACACTTGTGTGGCGGGACTACGAAAAATATGGTTTACAAATATTTCACACCTTCGAAATAATCACTCATCGTGTGACTATTGCGGGACACGTCGACGTCGGGTGGCAACGCTGTGATATCGATGTGACTATTACTATTTGTGCGAATAGTGCCGACAATGATCATTTGTCGCTGCTTTATAATTATCGCCAGGGAGTGAGATGTGAAGAAATTGTTGATTGTTACACATCTCCCGACCCTAAATATTTATACTGAATTTACATGCAGGTAAGAGACAATTTACCGTTTAGTATTCGGTTCATCCAGTGAATACTGAAGTTGTTGGTCTTTCGACAACAATGCTACGATGGGTTCAGTAAATCTACATCACTATCACTTTCATCTTTCGAACCAGTAAAAATTGTGATAAGAATTGAAAAAACAAGTAAGAGTGCTGCAGTTGAGTGCCCCTACTGAAAAATACCCTGTTCCAAGGAATGTTGTTTATTTGGCTTTGATTTCCAAGTAAATATTGTAGCTAACCACTTCGACTTAATATATTTGCGTGTGGCTTCACATCACGGCTCGTAACTAACACACAATGTAAATCAACATCGAGTTCCTAAGGAGTGGAGTCAGGGGGTGGGTGCCAAGAACAAATATGTTGGGAAGTGCAAAATAATGGGGGTTGGTCTTATATTTTCCCTGGCTAGGAGGCACTTTTGGAGTGATAGTCAAGTAGCAGTGGTACAAAATCCAAAAAAAACAAATTTTTAATCAATTTTTTATGTAGTGAAGACAGGGCTGGGTGCCATGAACAATAATGTTGGAAAGTGAAAAATAATGGGGATTGGTCATACATTTTACCCTCCTAGGAAGTGTTTTAAGTAGGTGGGGGGCAGTTCTATAAAAATGTAATTTTTCGTATAATTGACTCAGCTGTTTATGCTGTTCAAGAATATATATACTTATATAAGTAACCGCAGAATCCGCCAAATTACGCGATTTATAGTTTTTTTACGACTGGTCCACTATTTCAAACAACTGCGGGCTAAACTTTCATTGGAACAATATACAAGGATGGCGTCATACACAAGCTGAAGTCATAAGAATGCTATGCGAAGAAGAGCGTTAAATCTTTACAAACCGAGCTAGACAGAGCACTGAAAGGTCCACTTATAAAAAGCTGACTCACAACCTGGGTCAATCAAACTATTTTCAAGATAGCCTAGGAACAAACTGCATTAGCAATATTTTTAAGGCGAGGTGCGAAATGATTGCATTAAACTTTAGGCCACACAGAAGGGACTTGGATGAAACCTGCAGCCTTTGTAATATGCGTGAGACGGAAAATGTGGAACACTTTATCGTCACTTGTCCCATCCTTAGAGAGGTGCGATATCTCCACATCCGTCTCATCACTTTAAACGAGTTTGAACTAAAAAGCATTTTAAACGGAAAAAATTGGCGCATCCTATCAGCATTTTTAGCAGAAGCCACCAAATATCGGCGACAAATTATACACGAAGATTTTTAAGTTTTTTTTATTTTGTTCTACTTTGTTTTTTTCTAAAACAGCCTGTAGAGCCGTCTTCATTGACGGAAGATCCACTATCTAGTGACGAACGGGGAAGGTGGGTGGAGTAGTCAAATGAAAGGCGACTCTCAGACGTACCTATATTTATAATTGTTTAAATAATACTACATAGCATCAACTGACGGTTTTAAATAAACCATTTTTGTATAACACTTACAGTTTTTATACTCTGTACCGAAGGTACATAGAGTATATTAAGTTTGTGCAAACGTATGTAACAGGGAGAAGGAATCGTTTCCGACCCTATAAAGTATATATATTCTTGGTCAGCATCAACAGCCGATTCGATATAACCATGTCCGTCTGTCTGTCTGTCCGTCCGTATGCACGAAGAGATCTCAGAGATGGTAAGAGATAGAGGTTTGACATGTATGGGGCATATATTTCTTATACTTGCAGGCAGATCAAGTTTATTTTCAATTTTTGCCACGCCCCCTCCCGCCCCCGCAATTTGGAAAACGTCATATCTCCTACAGTTTTGAAGATAGATCGTTCGTGCCTTCTAAAGATACCTTGAAAACAAAATTATTTATCGATTTGCTGAAGGAATGATAAAGATCGGATGAACGATACTCAAGTTATGAGCAAAAAACGGCCAGTAAACACCCACCATCCCCCCCACCCATCACCACAGCATTCTATTGAACGGCAATCTTAGTGAGAGAGAGAGTGAGAGAGAGAGAGAGAGTGAAACTTAGAGATGAGCGCGTATAACTCGTGAGCAAATGCGAGCTGCGACGTTAAGGGTACAGAAAATTCACAAAATTCAACTTTTTTTAATGCCTGGGAACGGGACCAATAAATTATGAAACTAGAGGCATCAGGGACCAACACCTCATACCCAGTTTTTCTTGAGCACGTCAAGTTCGCGTTTAATTGGCACATTTATACTAGCAATATAAAGCTACAACATCTGTTGCTGGTTAAAAAAAGGTGAGAGCTAAAATTTTTGAAAATTCACCAAAGATGAAGGGAGTCACCACAATTGTTATACTAAATTCCCGCCATCAATGGACAAGTGGTTGGTACCCCGCCCATAGAGATCTAACTTAAAAAATGGAATTAATGGAAAACCACTCGATAGAATTTTGTAAGATTTTAAATATATTGAGACCACTAAAATGCATCCTTAAGAGATGGTAACGTGCATCGAAAAACCGCGATGGTGGGTACCACATTTGACATCATCCATTATCGAGTCCATATAGGCCATAAACTAAAGATAAAAATGGACCGAATGGCGTTTTCAGTTTTACCAACGAAGCCTTGGTTCGCGGTTTATAGGCATTTTTGCAGTAGCAATTGCCTTAGATTGGCCATTGGCCATTTAGGCAAAACCAGCTTCACCAAAAATATGGAATTAATCTTATGAGTAAATTGCTTCATTACCAGCAGAAAAACAGGTAATTTCATTTGAATACTTCAGTTGAAGGCGTCTTTGCGTATCGCGGTTTGTTCACCTAAGATATGTTTCGACAGAATTTTGCTTTTTCTTAGTTGAAATTACGAATTTTAATCAAAGAATTAATTTCATAATTTTGGAGAAGCTCCTGATACCCAAATGGTCAATGTTGCTCAAAGGCAATTTCTTGTAAAAAGATACCCATAGCCCGCGAACTAAGGCTTCACTATGTTGTCAATATTTTATCTTTACACAATTAAAACATCATACTACTACTATATACTTTCAAGCAGCGATGCCCAGCCGTATGCTCTTTGGGTACGTTTTGTTTTTGTAGTTGCATCGAAGATAGGAAATCAATGATCGTATACATGCAGGGCGCGAGGTATACAAAACGACACACATGCAAACGATTTCGTGTGTATACGTCGCGTAGAACAAAAACCGCTTTTGTTCTCTTCTTTGATTAGTGTTTGCGCGCGCAAGCAAACTGACCAACAACAATACCCTTATTGGTATTGATGCTTTTCTTTGTGAGTATTGGTGAGTGCTCTACCGTATGCTGCTTTCGAAGAAGCTTTTTCTTCTGGCTGTTACATACATTTGCACAACTTCCTGATCCCCTTTTACTCATTTTTAATGGGTACAGGGTATAAAAATGCTAGTATCAAATTTATACAAAAAGTGTCAACTTGGTATTTATAATCCAGTTGATTTTTGTTAGGACCAAGAAAAACATCCAATGTGTGTTAACTTATTGAACATGGTTACATATGCATAACAAAGCAGTTTAGTTTTCCATCTTACAATTTGAAAAATAATTTTTAATTATATAAAAACTGTCTGTATAAACCTGCTTTAAAGATCATCTTTTATTCAATATTTAAACCTTTGCTACTCATCTTATGTGCAAATGTGTTTTCCTTGAAATGAATGCCATACTGTTAATTTGTTCATGTGTCTGGCTGTTTATTTAGTCTTGTGCCTGCTGTCTGGAAGGCATCCTCTCTCCTTTTCGTCTATCCATTCAGCTTATCTCGTTCGGGCCAGGCCCCAAAGCCAAGCACGGACCACATTTACGTGCAACTCGCCTCGCTCTGCTTGACTCGTGTCCTAATTAGTTGCGGATTTTTCAATGAATACCAAGCCAAAGTAAAAGCCGCATGCCGAGGCGACACTGCGACAAGTTGAATTTAAAAAAAAATACAAATTTAATTAACAGCTTGCAGTTAAATAAATGCTAGGGAGTGAGTGTGTGTGTGTGTATCTATTTATGTATCACCGCCACTCGTACGAATCTTCTGCATACTCATTGTAGTCATCATTATAGCTATCATACTCCTCTTCTTCTATGGAGTTGGCCTGTCGTGGTCCCACAAAGTTAACTGTTTGAGGTGGAAGCTGAATTTTCGCCAAATTGCGGTGCTTTTGTTTTTTAAAGATATAAGAGAGTAACGATGGCATGGGATCACTTGGACTCCAGGCTAGGGCCTGCGTAAAAACTGAGGGGGGGGGGGGGGGAGGGAGTAATTAATTAATCAACTTGATCTGTTTAGCTTACCCAATAAACCGAAAACGACTGCCAACTTCATGTTTGAGTTTCGAACTGCTACACTTTTGAAATATTTTCTCATGTTTTATACCAAAATTTTCCTATAAAATTTGTTCCCATTTATGACGGAGTAATAAAAAGTAAAAGTGAAATTGATTTGCATTTCTCTTGTTTATATTTTTGATGACGGTTAGTCAATTTAATGGTCCGTTTGGAAAACTATAAATTTGTAATAAAATTTGGTTTTCAGCTGTTGTTAACATTCCCTTCCCTTTTGCTGTCAAAAGTTTTCATCTCTGTTTTTTGTGACTTTTTCATTTGCCAAAATACATGCATAAAGTAATTCTGAGAAAATGTCAAAAATTGTGCACATTATCTTGAAAGAAAAAGCTTACCATGCAGCATTTTCTTTTGCATAAAATTACAGTTTGTCCTTTGCCAGGACACACACACACACATACACATTCATAGCTGAGATTACATGGACCAGGGTGTTGCTTGTGGCTACTTGAAAGTAGATTATACTGAACAATGTCACGTCAGTAAAGGTCCAACTGTTAGTTTGAGGAGAAGGAGCACATCTGCTAATCTTACTCCAAGCATCGCAAAGTTAAACCATAAGAAAATTTAAGCAACCGCCCCCTTAAGCTACAAAATGAAGCATGAGATGAAAATGTTTAAAAAGATTTCTCAACACAACTTGCCAATAAAAATCCTAGGAGATTTGTGAAACAGCTTGTGACTTGACTTGTGTTTTGTGTTAGGTCTCAACTTTGGCTTTCAGTTCCCGCATGAATTTTGTGCCAATTGTTTTAGTTTTGTGTTTGAATTATGCATTGCCAAGCGGTCGCTTAGGAATGAAGCTGAATGATGGATGAAGTTAGGATGGGAGCGTTTAAAATTATGCGAAACTAATAGAACTTAAATTTGAAATTCTCGAGCCTATTGTTGACTGCTCTTTATTCCTAGAGTTAATAAATTAGTTTATCCTCTTTGATATGCGAGAAGTTATGACTAGTTTGCGTTGCACAGAAGCGAACATTTGTGACAGTAAACACTTTATATATAAGTGAATAGCAGAACGAACTGTGTCGAATTATAGCAGCCTGTCAGTCTGATTTGAAGCAAACTAATTTTATACAATGATCTCACTTCAAAAAACATTTTTTGAGTACGCAAAATCATGATTTGCGTTTATATTTTTCCGTTTTTAAGAACATTTTGTACACAACAGAAATCAACGGCCGGCCATATTCCATGCAAATCAGAAACATCGCTAAACAGTAACTTCAACGACCCACCCCACCAGACTTGTCGGGCAATCATTCCCAGGACATTTTGCACTGAACCAACACGAATGAAATATCGTCATAGTGCACTGCACCATCATTAACTGTTAGGTGGAGTTGAGTTGTGCTCACTTTGAGAATGTTATTTCAAGGTAACTTACTTTCTGAACAGGTTTTTCCCTTTGTGTATATCTTACCATCTGGTTTTTTTCCGTCGTCTTCAGACGTCGCTTGCTACTCAGTACATCGGGCTTTTTTCCACCTTAAACTTGATTTTACATGATTAAAAAAGAAATTCGAAATATAATTTGAGCTTAAAGTTGCTTACAATTTTTTTTTTTCCCTTGTTAGTTAGAGTTTTGTGGGAAACCTACACTAATGACTTTACTCTCTTAAATATTATCGTAAAGTACTATTTCTTAACTTTAAAATAAACTCTCCCAAAGAATTCTACGATTTTTTTAAGCGAAGATATGCCATTTTGAATACTTGTGCTAGATATGACACAATTTCGTACTGCCCCTAAGTATGCAATGCGTGTTGTTGAAACATTTAACATTCGGATTCTATATAAATTACTAGACTGATTACTGTTTTGCAAGGCATACTTTGGGCAGTAGACAATTTTTATATTATGAGCATAGGTATTAAAAAATCGTAGAATTCTTTGGAATAGTTTATTTTAAAGTAAAGAATTAGTACTTAACGATACATCTAATAGCGTCAACACAAAAGAATGTATTCCCCTCCGCCTAAAAAGTGTCAAAATAGGCATTTAAAGCAGCTTTAACCTCGTGTTCAGCAAACGAAAATCATCTAGAATCACCACCAACCCTTAAATATCCTAGACCTTGTTGCTTACAGTTCTTTTTTGTTTCTATTAAAATTGGGTAAAACATGGTTCAAATCAAGGTACGAACCGATACCTTCTCCCAAATAACCTCAAATTTCCGAACATTTACTATTTTTAAATTTAGGTTCGAACCCGCAAACCGGAGCTCCGAAAAAATTTGTTTTTATCTTACAACATGACTATCGGACAGAAATACCAATCTCTTAGTTCGACAACGATTGCAACATTGCGCATATTGCTGGGGAAATCGAACATAGATCTATTTCAAGGTGATCCCCATTTCATCAGGGGTCCCCATTGGATTCGCACACCTGTCACTGTGTGGAATTCTACCGAATAAACGGTTATAGATCTCACAAATACAATAAATGCAGCCATGCTCCCATTTCCGCTTTCGCAAATATTTGATGATTTTGTCTCTAAATCGCAAAAGTAGTTTCTCCGAAATTCGCAAATCGCACAATTTCGCTGACTTAAAACCGGCGACGAATGTCCGTGAAATGAAAAGTAAATGGGAAATGTCGATAGAAATTAGAACTGCCTCCATATGAACCAATTTGTCAACCCATTTTCTGACCGATCTTTCCTATGGCAGCTACAAGATCACTTTCACTTTCCTACCGATCGTTCCAATTGCAGTCTTAAGATATAGTCATCCGATTCCGATCAAATTATGTGTATTTTGTTTTTGTAAATTGACAAACTATCATTAAAGTCTCCCCTAAAATTACCTAACTTCTCTAAGAAACACGATAAAATGTTTGCAGGACATGCTTAGTACTATGTACCTTTTACTTTTCACCTTAACAAACCCATGACTCTCTTTCATTCATTCATTCATTCATGCATCAATCAAAACTACTGCAAATTTGCAACTGCCTGAAGCCACTTGCCAGCCACAAACTAACTCAGATTCGGATCAAGTTACTACGCCTCAAAGTAGGCAACTTCATTCAAACAAAACGAGGCAGTCCCACTCACACTTGCACACACACAATCCTTCTTTTCTTTCTTTCTTTGCAATAAATTTTTGTCCATGTCTAAAGTTGAACTCGAGGAAAAAACCATTTTGTGTCTATCAGGGCGTCTAATCTGCAGTCCAAGCCCCATCCCCAGTCAGAGTCTAACCAACTTACCACGTGCAATAAATTCCATGGCGCAACGTCTGCACTATTTTGGCTGAGCCTCAAGACTTTTCTCTTCTCTCAGCTAAACACGCGCCCGTACGTGATCTGATAGGGAATGAAAGGCCACCACATACATATATAAGTATGTGTGTGTGTGTGCTTGTGGGTGTGTGTGAAGTTGGCCAAGTCGAGTGTTCCACACATTTGTTTGGCCTAAAGGACACGCACCTGCTTCTGTGGACTTCTCCCCACAACCTGCTGTGGCTTCATCCCTCCCCATCGAGTTTAACAAGCATTGGCATTGCGCTAATTTACTTTAAATTGGTTTTTTCTGACACTGGGTTTCCATTTCCTTATACGAATTATCAGTGATAAATGACTGGGAGACGTTTTATTTTTGGTTTGGATACCCTTTGTTTAGTAGGGGTTTATCGAAATTGTCTTCATATGGAGATGATGCCAAAATGAGTCAACCCGATTTTTGTTCTGAATCAGTTTTAACCCCGCAAAATGCAACGCTAGTGCAGTCATCGCAATGAATTTAAGTTGAAATACCCCTTGTATATCCTTGTTTATAAACTACACAGGTTTACAAATAAAAGGCAACTTTTGCAAAACTTTCCATATGTATTGTGAAACAGACATGTCGACCTATGTCGACTGCGCAACTGTTCAGTCTGTATTTCCTAGTCTGTAACTGCGACTGACTTTCGGACACTCCACTAAAGGCAATTTCCCCATTTCTTAGGCTTAAACCCCTTTTCCAAAAGATTTCAAAGCCTTAAACTATTTTTGTTATTAGTTTACAAATACATTAATCTTCAATGTTGCATACCAAAAATATTGACTTAACAGAACTCTGTTCGTTCAACAGCTCAAAGTTCAAAGTCAGCTAAAGCTTACGAATGATTGTTACAAATTTAGAGCATACTTTTCTGCTGCGATTTTCCATTGCTAAAAATTAAGTGAAACAATAGTTTTTAACAAATATTTTTGATGGAATCCAATCATTGTGGTATGTACTATGGGTTACTACTTTTGATTTGTAGATATTAATAGTGGTGTCCCTGTTATTGTGCGTATTCGTAAGGCATCTCAAAAAAATCGTGAAGAAAATTTAAGTTTACAACGCCCTGCCAAATTTTGATTAGATTCTGGCACTGTTGACTTCAATTCAGGGCTTAATACCGGAACCGGAACCGTTAACCGAAATAAACCGTTTGAAATCAAGTACCGGAGCCAAACTTTTTTTTGGAGAACCGAATACCGCTTACCGTTATTATTGGAACCGATATCACCGGTACGAAACCGCATCGTTGGTACCGGTATAGTTCCGGTTTTTTTAACCTTTGCAGAGCGCAGATGATAATGCAGGAAAAGAAACTTGGTGATAAAAACACATTTATTGTGTCAACAAATAAGCGACTGGATTCCATTAAGACTTTTCTCGTACTTAAACGTGAGCGAAACCATTAAAACATTCTTAACTGGTGGTCAGAATCCTCCACAAAGTTCCCAGAATTGTATGAGATTTCAAAAGTCGTGCTTTCTGTTCCAGCTACGCAGGTTAGCGTGGATCCTTTTCTCTGGCGTAAAATTTATAATGAATCCGCTATGAAGATGTATGGACTCAACCACATTGAATGCAATTACAAGAATGAGTGGACATTAAAAACTTGAAGTTAAATTCAAAAACTAATAATATATCATACGTTCTTACATGTTAAATACGTAACAAAATACGAAATATGATATAATTTTACTTTCAATGTGAAACCATTCAGTTTGTGTTGAATTTTAGTCGTTTTATTACACAGGAATAAAATGATTTACATTTATCTCAGAATTTAGTTTTTCCAATATAAAAATAAGTAATATGTATAAACGTACCGGTCTACCGTAATAAAAATCCGGGTACCGAAACCGAAAATCGAAATTAATTGAAAATCGGAATATAACGTTTAACCGAAACATTCATTTCGGTAAGTACCAGAATCGGTACCGGAACCGAAATTCGTTTCGGGATTAAGCCCTGCTTCAATTCAATGTGGCTGGATAACTAATAACAATCTGATTGTAAAGATTGGTTTTTTGATTGTGTCAGAGGTTGTTTTAATAAAAAATTTTCATTTCGTTACAAATAAAGTCCGTTCTGTGCCCAAAAACTCGCGAAGATTCCTCAGACAGTAAACTAATATGGGCCGGAAATGGATTATGAAGATATTAATTGATGCCTGAAATTTGGGAAAATTTCCAAAAATGCACTCAGTCTCAGGCTCGTATGCGTGTAAATGGCCAAATGGATACGGCCCTAGGGGCTATGGCTTGGAAACTCTGCTATAGGGTTTTCGTATGTGAGTGTAGGCGGTTACTAGAGACAAATTTGGATTGCTAATATCTCTTTTTGTTTTTATTTCGCTGCGTTTTCAAAAGGCGTTCCTAGGAAGAAGAAACCTCGCTAGATAAGTAATTGTAAAATGAAATTCTTAAAAACGCGATTAGATTTCTAGTTTTCGAATCAAACAGATCGCGTGTTCTGCCCGGCTCGGACGTACCCATCGGACTAGGAATTTGTTTTAAGAAAAATGAGGCCTGTACAATGTGTGAATATGGTGCACTCAGAAAATTAGTTTTCTATGAGCCATGCTTCCATTTTCGCTTTCGCAAAACTTTTATGATTTCAAACCGGTTTTTGTACCAAACTTGTAATCTTAATCGCAAAATTTTTACGAAAGCGAAAATGGGAGCAAGGCTGTATATTTAAGAAAATCGACTTAGAATCGAAATCGCCTTAAAATTTAGAAAAAATTTCTATATTCAAGAAAAATTTGTTTGCATTTTAGAAAAGATGCCCTTAAAATGAATTTATTAGAAAAAACTTTTCTATTTTTGTAAATTTTAGGGTAAATTTGCTTAGTGCCTTTTCTAATTTTTACGGCAATTTCGCCTTTGATTTTAGAAAATATTTGTTACAAATTTAGGTTATTTTGCCCTAAAATTAAGAAATGTTGATAATATTTTTTATATGTGAAAGAAGAGAGATGAAGATATGGTGTGTGGGGGAGGAGATCACAACAACAACCAACCCCCAAACTCTGAAAGAGGGCTACATTTTGCATGGGCAAAGACAACGCTCCCACAGCTGGGATGAGGACAGTTGTCCCATTAATGTAAATGAGGCGTTCGATATTCCCACCGTTTCTGCAGAAGGATACTTCTTTCAATATAGTGGCCATGAAATCGTGTCGCCTCTTGCCCTTAAACTATCAAAGGGAAGAAATCTATCGTGGTCATCTATCATACTTATGCCATTGTTTGCGCGTCGCTATCTTTTGTGCATACTAAAGTGCTCAGTGCCAGCGTCGTCGACACACCTTGTTCGTAAGCTCGTCGCTGAGCTGCGTTGCAAACAATGCCACCCATCAAAAATTAACATAGTGTCAATGGATATACACACCCATTCGCAATGCCAAAATGTGAATGTGTTTTTGGCCGATCCCTGCTGTAATGTTTCATGCTTATAACCCTGAACTGTGACCAGTTGGCAAGAGCATAAATATACTTCGGTGCTTGAAATTTCCAGCTTTTTCCGTTTTTTAACGCAACCTGGCATACCCACCTAAAAAAAGTCTCTCTTATCGCTAATGGCATCGTTGGGCTTGCTTCGGGGTTAATAAATTGGTAAATAAAAATTAATGCCGCATAAATTACAAATAGCCAATAGAAGGACCCATCAAGACGAAGGCTCTTGACAAATTTTCTTTGACCAAATAATTTTTTTTTTGTGTTGTTGGTTGCTTTCCATAATTAATGAGAAAAGTTTTTAACCTTTTGTGCAAGTTTTGTGCAAGCAACTCCAAGGTTCTATTGTCGACAAGATTGGGGCAGCTTATCGCCGCAACGCCATCTAAGTGGGCGTGGCATGTCAACGACACTAATGAGAGGGAAAGCGCGGAGCAGACGAAAAGTTTCATATTCCCCCCCCCATCAACAAATCAAGGCATAATTAATGAAAATACCGTTAGACAAAAGTGTTTGACCGATTAATCATGGGTAACTATGAAAATATGTATGGGGTGTGCGTTGATTTCCGACTACCCCAATTCAAATGGGCATGTTTTGGGTCACGGTTTAAATGCCAAACATTTTGCATACATTTTTTGGTCAAACTTAAATCAATCATAATGAACAACAACTAAGTACGTATAACAAAGGATAACGGGTGGAGGACAATGATGTGGTGCAGCCGCGTAGAGATGCATTTTGTTGTTGCTTGTTTTGGTTTGGTTGCAGTTGTGGTTGTTTGTTTAGTTTGGTGAGTGCAGCTGCATTTGTTGTGATTGAGAGTTTTAGATTCTTGCTGAATTTAAAAACGGTTGGCCAGCCAAAAATTATGATATTTCCAAAAGCATTTCCAGTTCCTAAAAAAATTCATATTTACGTCAACAATCTTTTAAGCTCTTAATTTTCCAATTACAACCCACAATTTGAGAACTCTGACAAATTGTGGCAATCAAATAAATTTGTGGCACGTGACGCCTTAAATGGAAATGGTTTTGTGAATTCAACCCATTGCACAATACATTTGTTTGATTCGCTGGACTTTGGCTTTGGCTTGTGTGTGCCACAAATGGCGTGCCGCAAATGTGGACGCACATAAATCACGCATGCGACAAAAATTACTGGGAAAGTTTTACGCACAATTGGCTAAAAAAGCTAAAGCTAAAACTTGACCGCATCGAAACAGGTAAAAACGAAACACTGAGAGCAGGCTAATGAAATTAGAGATGATTGGCTTTAAAAGTCCGTTGGCAGGTGGATAAATTTAAAAAAGGATACCTTAGCAAGATGGGCAGAACAAGTTATTTCCTATGACAAATGGCTCATAATTATTCTTCTTTTTTTTTACAGATTTCGATTGATGATTATGAATATTCAAAGGGATGGCCATTCAATTGGAGATACTGTTCGCTTCCGCTTCTTGTTTTAAGTGATCTTTATGTATTGCGTAACTATATAATTGAATATCTATAATTTATGTCATAAGTATTATTATTGTTAGTTATTTTTATGTAAATATAGATAAGTTGTGAGCGCCATGAAGTTCTTAATTTCTTGGGACAAATTTTCATAAATATCGGGTATCAAAAAAACTTTGAAGCTTTAAAAAACTTTTTTTTTAAATAGAAGTAATCTTCTCTCAAAAGAAATACCTTTGGTGATTCTCTGCTCCTCATCAAGAGAAGACTCCTGAGACAATACGTTCATACTTGTGACCCTGTCGTTGATAGAGTGTATCGCAGATTGTCAAACCGTGTTAAAAAGCTGCTGATGAGACACAAACATGTGGAAACTGATCGATATTCTGCGAGTGCCACACCAACTATGCTCTCTGGTCGCTCTCCAGTAGGTACAAACGTCAGGCGACCCCCAAAATTAACGATCCGAACGACTGATGGCACTTGGTCTAAATCTCCCAAGTATCGAGTTGAGGAGTTTGCGAAACAACCGTTAACAACCTCCCCTGTATCCAGAACTCGCAGAGTGGATCGTAGCCTTGACACCAATGGTCAGCTCGAACTGCCAGTTTCTTCGATCACTTTTACGGAGGTGAAAGAAAAAATCTAAGATCTTAGCAACAAGGCTTCTGGGGAAGATGGAATCGACAACAAGACGCTGAAGGCACTCCCTGATAAAGCCATTCTCTTCCTAGTATTAATATTCAACTCAGTGTTGAGACTGGAATACATCCCGTGGCCCTGGAAGAAGGCTCAGATCGTTATGATCCACAAAGTTTGGATGAGTCCTTCAGATGTTGGATCGTACCGGCCCATCAGTTTGCTTTCGACGGTGTCGAAAATCTTTGAGCAGAATACTTGCCTTGGATGAGCTCAGCTAACGCATTCCTCCTTTTCAATATGGGTTTAGAGAATGTAGCAAGAAAAACCACAACAGTTAAACAGGGAAAGGATAAAGTTCCTTGATGGGTATAATGCCAAGAAGTACGTCGACGTACGACGGTATTTGTCAACGTGAAGTTAGCGTTCGATTCGATCGTGTATGGCATGAAGGATTGCTATGCAAGATAAAGAGTCTTCTTCCACCACAGCTCTTTGATCAGGTGAGCAGCAGTAAGGACTTTTTCTGTCGTCCTTGATGGAGCTGAATTGAGTACAAGAACTATACGTGCAGGAGTTCCACAGGGGAGTGTCCTCGGCCCCACGCTTTACACACTTTCAACGGCATAGCGACATAATTCCGACGACATAATTTCGCCCAGTACATTTGGAACCGATATTATGTCGTTTTGAAATGACATTATTTCGCTCGAAATTGTGTCGTTTTAAAACGACATTGTTCCGACAAAACAAAACGACATTATTTCGCCCGAAATTGTGTCGTTTTTTCTGTCGAAATTTTGTCGTCGGAATTATGTCGTCACCCCCTTTCAACCATGGACATGCCCACTGGAGATACCATTCCCAGAAATGAGCCACAGGACCTTTTTCTTGCACCCTTTGCTGATGACACAGGCATTTTGGCCAGACATTCCTGTGTCTACAGCGCCACAGATATTCTACAGCAGTACATGTACCGATTTGGCAGATACGCAACGCGCTCTAATATTGGTATCAACCTAGCAAAGTGTGCCAATGTCACCTACACCTTAAGGGAAGACGGCTGCCCAGGAGTTTTCATAGAAGATCTACTTCTAGCCCATCATAGAGGACACAGGTACCTGAGAGTGTACCTTAACAGGCGCCTGAATTTTAGCTCTCACATAAACCAGCTCACAAAGTCGCTGTATAGAGGAGCTGCTCAATTGGGATCGCTGTTAATCAGAGGTCGCAATAATCGGTCTCTCTCGTGCTTGTTGTCAGAAAACAACCGCTCATTCACTGACACGATGCGTAACTGTTGCGAAAAAACACACAAACTTCGTTCTTCTTTGGCTTGCTCTTCGCTCAACCGCCGACCGCTTTTGATCGCTCGCTCGGCTCAGTGTTCACTCGAGACCTTTTCGGTCGTAAAAACTCGGCAAATGGTCTTTTGCGCATGTACGTATGCATGTGAGTTGCGCGTGTGGATAGCTAGGCGTGGATGGGCAAAACAAAAGAAATACGCCGAAATATGCGGCGCACTGACTATTTATACATACGCATATGCACACAAATGAGCGCCATATCACCTTCTCCCTTCCTCTTTAATGCTTTGCCTGTGACGAAATTCTAAGGCAACAACATAAGGCAAACGCAACAACAAAAATAAAAACCTTTTTTGCTGACTTTTTCCTTGCTTCGCTCACTTACTGACTCTCAGTAGCTGAACAACAACCGGTTCTGTTCGCTTCGCGCGGTCAGTAAAAGACCGACTCGTGTGTTGCGCTCAACCCGAAACCGAAGAGCGAGAACACGAAAGAAACGAAAAAGAGGGTTGCTGGTCAGACACTGAGCGATGCCGTTTCATTTTTTTCGGTCTTTGTTGTGAGCAGACCGCGCAGAAAATTTTGGTTGAGCAGATTTTGCGACCTCTGCTGTTAATACAAGGCAATCATTGCACCCAGATAGAGATACGGCCTGCAAGTATTTGGTATTGCAGCTACAACGCACCTACACAAGATCCGTGTCCTCCAAGCCAAAGTATTGTACTGTATTGGTACATGTGCACGAGAAAGCTGGAACAGGAACTAAATGTCCTAATGACAGGCAATCAAATCGATTGAGCAATTCTCTCTCTTCGAAGTGAGTTAAAACAACAAAATCCATGCATACCGACGCGCAGTGCCAGCCGCACAAGCAGGCGGCCCATCAAGTGCAGTGTGTGCGACCGAGACTAGCTTAGCGCACAAGCATACGGTTGCAAAAATAAAATATATGCAGGTTGTGGATCGCCTCTCGACTCGAGCCTCGCTGATAAGCGTTGATTTTTCTGTTGTTGTTATTGGACTGCTCCCAAATTTAAATTTCTTGCTCACCGCTAATTCAAAGCAGGAGTTCCCAAGAAGAGAGCACGGCTGGGCACCCCAAGTGATGCCTGAATTCTGCAAGTATTCGGTGTGAATTGCCGAGTGTGTTCGATCCCTAGGGGCTACGGCAGGGCACTCTGATTTAAAGCAAGGCAGAAAACCCTCAAAATTCTGAAGAAGGATCGGAACATCTGAACCTTCACGGCTCGGTAATTTTTCAATTATTTTGAAAATGAATTGTTGAGAAAAATTCGTTGGGTAGTATTATTTAGATGGACTCATACTTAAAGTATTTTGAACTTTACATGCTATGAAAAATAACAAAATCCAATGCCATATCCCATACCAGATGCAGCCAAACCGCCGCCAAGTAAATCACATAAGCTGAAATCAAATTGTGGAAAAAGTTTTTGTTCTTCTTGCAACTAGAACAGAATGGCTAAACGGCAAATAATTAAACAACAGGAACAGAAGCAGGAAGCGGCATCAGGCGAAGCCGAAAACCAAAATGTTTTTTGTAAACTTTGCACGTATTTTAGTTTTCATACGATTTTGTTTTGCTCTGTCCAGCGGCAGGATCGTGCCCTTTCGCATGTGTCGTGTGTGTGTGTGTGTGTGAGTGTGTGCCCGTCAAATGGTCCGAAAACTACTGCCCACTGGCCGCAAGTGCAACCGAACCAACATTCTGGTCCTGCCTTAATTTAACGGCCACCCTAGCGGAAGTTTATCTGCCACGTCCTGTGTCCTGCGAATAGATGCTAATTAATTGAAATCTGCAATTTTTATTGTTTTAAGTGAAATTGTTCTGGGTTATATGAAAATACTTACCGAGGAATAAACAGATTGCACATACAATGTAAATCATTAATCAACTGGTCCTTGATTGCCGGGCAAACTCCCCTTTCCTCCCAATTTGCAATTTGTATGCGGTTTGATTTTGTGCAGCAAATCTCAAGTGTAATTAAATGTGCAAATTTTGTGCTAAAAGCACAAGTTAATTTGATAAACAATTTTGGAATGCGAAACGGACAAAGCTTTGACAATTTGCCTGAGGACCCAACTCACAACTAGTTGAACCCCAAATATGAAATATTTCTTCAACTTTTCAGTGGGTGTTGTACGTGAGCATATTTTGGAATTTTGGTTTTTTTATTAGGCCTACAAGAATGTGCGAGAACATTTTTTGAAAATTTTAAATAAGACACAGCGCGGCACGTGCTTCACATTTTATTGAGGTTTGCTGGTTGGAGAATTTCTTATTTACTGCCAGATCCTTGACTAATTAGTGTACATGCTGTGGTGCTACCCCTAAGCCGCAGCAAAAAAACAGATTTATGAACTTCCAAGCAGCTAACACAAATATGAGTATCAAACTGAGTGTCAACATTTTGTTTCAGCGACCGAATGTACGCATTTTGTTTGCCAGTTGTGGGATTCATTAAAAATGTTCGCTTTGCTGGCGCGCTAGTTGTGAAAAGTTAAAGCAAATTATAGAAATAGGTATGCAATTTAAAAAGGCAAACAGTTGACTTTGAAATATCCTCTACTAGTTTAATGAGGTTTTAAGATGCACGTTAATGGCCACAGCTATTCAGTATTTTTTGGGTGTTGATAACTGTACTAAACAATTACCAAAAATTTTAAAGCACACAAGCCTATATACCTATACTTTCCCCCGTAAGTAAAGGGTACATTTTTGGTTTTTTTTTTAAGTCTTACACTCAGGGAAAAATGGCATAGTAAAAACTATAACAATCATATTTGATTTTAATATGCAATTTTTGTATTAAAATCAATTAATATGCACTTTGATTCAACTAGAATCATATTTAATCACCTAATTTTCTTTGCGCCATTTATATCAACAATTCGGGGAACTCGAACTTGAGAATTACAAGTGGTCTGATGTTCTTAGGCAGATGGTAGATTCAATTCCATACAAGTAGTATCTTAGAAGGCTTTCCTCAAGAGCGCGCAATAGCGCAACCGGTAGATAGACCGAGGGTCCCGAGTTCGAGTCCCCGCAGAGTAAGTAAACATTTTTTAAATACAATTTATTATAATTCGGTGTTTTTCAGACTCCAACTGGTGGTGGCTTCAATGGGGGATTCCTACTCTTGATTCAGAACAAACTAACTGTATTAAAAATTAAATTAAAAAAAAAAGAATTTTTTTAATATTTTCATATTTAAATTAAAGTGTACACACTTAATATTTACGAATTCCATATTTAACGCTGAATCAATGGTGAAAATGTTAAAGTCAAAGTGTAAATATTAAAATTTCAGAACATTTTTCCCTCAGTGTATACTCAGATGAGATAAAAATTTAGTTCGGAACTAGATTTTGATAAATAGGACTGCCGTTCAAAAGCAATCAGATTTAAAACTGTTCAAAATTGTTTCCAATTATGTGAAGTATCGTGCCGAACTAAATTTTTATTTCATCTGAGTATAGGCCTTTAAGGAGAACTCAAAAAAGCGCTCGCAAACGAAAAACTCCATATAAAAACAAGTTGGCTTTCAACGAAATGGATTTACGAATAATTAAACATTTTTAATGTGCTTAAACCTAGACATTTAGGTTAGGGCAGTCAACGATAAGGATGGATAAGAATGGATTTGTCTTGGGTTAATATGATTTTAAAGTGTTTTTGTAAATTTTTAAAATTGGTGGTGAAACCTTTTGAGTTTTTGAACAAGTTAAGCATTTTATGGGCCTATTTCTCTTCTTTCATTTAGCTGCTAAGTGTCAGTTAAACTTGGAATTAGCTGTTATATGGTAGTTTATGTGACAGATAGCTCTATGTAGAAGATGATAAATCGACACTAAGTGTAATAAAATACCTATAGCTATTCCTGGAAATCTCTGTCTAGGCCGTCAAGCCCGACTGTAATATACTCTGTACCTGCAGTACTGCTGCTGCGCTGCGACAGTGAACTTTCTTTTCGTCATAACTTGAGTATCATCCGATCTTTATCAAATCGATAAATAGTCTTGATTACTAAATATCTCTAAAAGATACGAACCATCTATCTATACAACTGTGGGAGATATGACGTTTTAGAGCGAAGCTCTTTTACGGACGTTCGACTGGCGTACTAAAACTAGAAACATTTTGTCTTTGCGACAGATTCTTTTGGGTATGCCTTTGTCATTGCATTTTGTATTTGCAAAATCAGCCGCAGTGACATAACAGTGATATTAACAGATATTAAATGAAGAGTGGCTGCCTTGAGGTCAAGTTGTGAATTCATTTCCATTATTCGTTCCTGGCTTAAATATCGAATCTGCTCGCATCCTTAAACAAGGAATTAAGAATCAGAACCGGAATTTCATGCCCATAGTTGATGAAATCAACCTACCAGAAACGAAAACTATCATTTCAGTTCCTAAACTTAATTACAAATCTGCTTGAGTCCTTAAAAAACACGATTTTCGTTTAAAAAATTCAATGAACCACAATCCTTAACAGTCGACAACAAAAGATGGTCCAACAACGAATGTCGTTTTGCAACATATATTTATTTATACAATCAAAAATATGTTTCAGAAATCATAGTCCAAAATTTGTTGAAAATTAGTTCTAATTTTTGCTATTTCAAGATTGAGTTTATCCAAACCAATCCAAAAAGTGTATTTTTGCCCGTAGTTAAAGGGCTACTTCAGTTTGGTAAACAGATTCCGTGTCAACCAGTTAGGAGCAGCAGTAAATCCGTATTTTATGAAGCCAACTTCATTATTAAATAACACAAAAATTTAATAATAAATAATGGTAAACAGCTAAAGTTGCTTATTTACTTTTAAATAATATATTTACAAACCTCACGCCAAACTCATATCAAACATAGTGCTGCCAGACTTGTAGAAAAATTTACTGCTTGACACGAATCTGGTAGCACCTTCATTACGTTCTACGTTTCGTTTATTGGTGCGACCACGTTCGACTATTTTTGGTATTAGTGCGACCAGTTTTTACTTAGCCTTTTTTCAGCCAAATCTGGCTACATCAGTTAATAACTGTAATAAAGTATAATTTATAAATAAAATGGTAGAAATTGAAGGCTACAAAGGTATTTATAACTATTTAATTATTGTACTCAACTTAAAGCATACGCTTCCGTTTCCCCTAGTGGTGCCACTACGCATGACACCCGAGGCCAAACATTGCCACAGCATTTACATGCGGGAGCACTTCATCCGCCTCATGGATCCAAACAAGCCAAAAGGCCGCACACTGTTCTTACTCAATGTACCACCCTATGTAACAGAGGCCAGCTTGGAGACATTCTTTAGCAGAGCGGGAACTGTAGAGAGTGTACAATTTGCGGCCAAACCGGGAAAAGAGGAGACCATCCAATGGTATGAAGGAACAAATGTGCCCTACTCCCATACTCGGACACCTTTCATGTTCAAGGTGGCCTATGTGGTTTTCCAGAAGAGCAGCAGCATAGGCAAGGCTTTGTCCATCGAAAGTTTGGATTTGTTTAACAACAGCAGCCAGGAGTGCCTTATCAAGCTGGGCATGGAGTTGTGGCATGCGGAATATGAACAGCAATTCTTGCTTGACCCAGAAAGCACAAAAGAGGAGATTGCCAGCTATATGGCTGAATACGATAGGAGAGAGCTCGCAGCTCTGGAGGCTGCCAAAACAAGCGAAGCCGATGCTGATGGCTGGGTCACTGTGGGCAAGGAGGGGCGCAATTCAGGCTTCGAGCAAAAGGAATCTGTCATTGGGCGCATCGAAAACAAACTGGCCAAAAGCAAAAAATCAAAGGAACTCAAGAATTTTTATACCTTTCAAATACGGGAAAGTAAAATGCAAAATATTGTCGAGATGCGGCAAAAATTCGAAGAAGACAAGCGAAAAATTGAACTGCTAAAGCAGTCGCGACGCTTCAAACCGTTTTAGTTCGTATCGAAACCATAGGTTAAGTTTGGCCTTAATAAAACTTCCTTAACTTGACTTGACCCAACGGGCAAATTCACATAAATTTACCTTTACCCCCTTCCTACTCTGCAATCTGCCATTGACACCAGTCATAACTTATCCATATATGTATATGTACATGTATAACCCAGAAGACCGAGTCGGAGGCGGCCATAAAAGCGCATAAAAAGCAAACAACAAGAAAGAGAGAAAAGAAACACCAACAACAGCATCCGCTGAGCTTATTGTGTGATAATCGCATTTGGTTTATGTTAATTTGAGAAATGATAAAAATATTTCGCTTATCAATTTTAATCATCATAATCGTTGCCTGTGCCGTGTCGTCGCCACGCACAACCCAGAGAGGCTCACCCAGTCCTCCACACAGCACGCGATCGAAGAAATCATTTTTCGTTGTGAGTTTTAAGCAGGGACGGAACAGAAAAATTAAATTCTGGGCCTAAAGTTACAATCTAGAATCGGCTGATGTCAAAGGGGGTGGCGAACACATTTTAAGTAAAAAAAAGTCAAAACAAAACTGATTTTTATTTTGAATATAGGTTTAACTTATGCCCATGTGTTCCAGAAATCGCTTTCGCCCCAAAAACGACCCAATTCCCATACGATTTGGATCGTTTTTGGGTCGAAAGCGATTTGTAGAACACATATTATAAATCATTGAACGTTTAGCAGGCTTCAGGTCAATAAGTTGTGGTTGTTCACAGCTTTTCTAAAACCAAGACACACACCACAAAGGAGGCTGGTTGACTATATAACTATTTCATGAATCACCACGATTCAATCATCAGCAGTCTTTGTCTGTCTTCTGCGGGTTAGCAGAGGCTACCTCAACACTGCTATAATCGATTGGGAATTCCAAAAGCAGGCTTATAGCATAATCCGGCATCAACAGCCATAAAGGTCACTAAAACAGTCGCTTTCCATATTACAATTCTTTATTAGCCATATTATAGGTGCTCAGGCTAATTTGTGAAATTTTTCGTATTGAAGATAATTGCAAAAAAATGAGAACAAGTGGTTTTCGCGGGCACCAATTCAAACGATCCTGAGGCAATACTTTAATGTGACGAATTGTATTGCTTGCATGATTTTAAATTCATGATTTCTTCAAAAAACAGCAAATCATGATTTTTTGCTACACACGAATTTCGACCATGGTTTTTATACAGACTGCAGACTATCACATAGTTTTTCAAGGGGGTAATCTAGTCTAGAGGCTCGATTTTGCGGTGATTTTGCGGGCTTAATAAAAAACGAGAAAGGAAAGCTTACTTCGTCTGTGCCGAAGTTTTAATATACTTGAAAAAGCTCGCTCCAAATGTTAGCGATTTCGAGAAAACTTCGCAGATCAGTTTAAAAACATTTAATTTTAATACTGACCGAGTTTAAGAACGCTAACATTCAAAACAAAAAAGTCTTTCTCACAAAAACATATTTTTCGAACGACCGTTTCTATGGCAGCTACAATAAGTAGTCATCCGATCCAGGCGGTTCCGACATATTAGCAGCGTGCAGCTAAAAGAAGACTGTGCAAAATTTAAGCTCAATAGCTTCAAAACTGAGGGACTAGTTTGCGTAGAAACAGACAGACGGACGGACAAAGCTCAATCGACTCAGTTCGTCATGCTCATCAAGAATATATATACTTTATGTAGTCGGAGATGATTCCTGCTATGCATTGCAAACTCCTGGGCAAAATTATAATACACTTTTCAAGTGTATAAAAAACAGTTAACATTTTTACCAACCATTTTGTATGGGTTTTTTATTGAAAAAATTCAAAAATCCCCTACGTCTAGACAATTTTGATAGTATGAAGAATGTATGTACTAAGTTTCAACTCAATCGGTGAATTAGAACTTGAGATATCATGTCAACCGAGCTGGCAAAAGTAGTTTCGAGAAAAACTAGCTTAAAGTTTGAATAGCACTGTTATTTTACCTGATACTTCTTTACAAATGTGCGTGTAACTTTGAAAATAATTGCCGGATAGACTTAAAATTCTCTGTGTGTGTTCTTAAATATATGTACATTACGATAATAAAATAAAAAAATTGATTTTTTCAAAATTCTATACAAGAATACACCCTTAAGGATACTTATTCCAGTACATCAATGTTGATATTGAAAAGTGAAAAAAAAATCTCTGTTCGTTTCAAGTTGTTCCCAATTTAAATAGAACATCTATTATTCTATTTCTTCATATTTTTCCAAAGCCTGTTCAACTTAGACTTACTTCGACGATCATTTAGAAGATTCGAAGACTCATTTATCTCTTTCGTGGGCCCCAATATCGCTGATATATCTATCAAGATCGTCCTCGTAGAACTACCAGAACAGAATCTGGCTTAATTATTTTTTTTCACACTTGGTTCGGTTTAAGGTTTGTAGAAAATATGTCGGAATTCCGATTTGCAGCC
Organism: Lordiphosa magnipectinata; assembly: GCA_037044535.1. Classification (NCBI taxonomy): domain Eukaryota; kingdom Metazoa; phylum Arthropoda; class Insecta; order Diptera; family Drosophilidae; genus Lordiphosa; species Lordiphosa magnipectinata. The sequence continues at coordinate 312,606 of JBAMBO010002859.1, forward strand.
CTGATATAAATACTTATAAGAACCTAACCACAATAGCACATGAAGACCTACATATGTGCAGTCGCAATAGACCAGTTTGATACGATCTTGGAACAGCAGTCTCAATCGAGCCGGCCACCTTCCTAAAACTGTGTCTCTAACCCAACATCTACTTTTCTTTTATAAATGTTTTCTTTTATTTTTTCCAATAAAAGATTCAAAAAGTCTGAAATGCAATCACACTTCTCCAGATAATGCATTGCCAAATCAAAATTCTGCTTAACGGACAATGGTCCAATAGCTATTTATCTATACTCAGGATGAACTTCTGATGTAATTCAAATACATTCTTTAGCTTCGTAAATTCTAAACGTAATTCATCGCAATTCAACTTCAACATGAACTCTCTCTTTACCTAGTTTTGCTCCCATTCTGCTGAGCTGGATTGTCTCTTATCTGCATATGCGATCTCAGTTTGTATATAACTGATTACTTTTTACTTTTTATAAAAAACCATTATCATTTTTTTGTAACTTTAAGCTAATTACTAAAAATCTCGACGAGATGGACCATTTCTGAAAACCTATTCGTGTTCAGTACCCGAAAATCATCTAGTCTAAATCTAATGCCTTGTCTAATCTACATAATTTAACGAAGTACAAGTAACTTTGAAACTTTGCGATTGTAAAGACACTTCATGTAGATTTTGCGAGGCACTGCAGTAATGCCTAAAGGGGTACAACAGTTGTTTCATTTTAAGAAACATTTTTTCGCAAAAAGTATAGCTTCCCCATCCTAGCCACAGGTACGAGCTCCTGCCTTCCGTCATAACTATTAAAATAATGGACGAAGTGTCCTCAGCTAAGGGAGATAGTTTGTGAATTTGACCAGTGTGGTCAGCTAAGTAATCGAGGTTCCCCAACCTAACCATTTCTACTTGTTTTATAGGAAACAATGGAACGTACGAACAAGTGTAATTAAACATTACGTACGAACGATCCACTCTTTGGAGCTCACCAAGACGGGCTTATGACCGTTGAGTATTTTTCTTTCCTTTATCCCTTAACAATTTTTTTAATTATAATGCCAAAATCGCTGGGAAAATATATGTTGATTTCAAATATGACTTCCCATTTGTATTTCTTTGCTAAGGCAAGCTGACCAAAATGTTTTTCCATGATTTAAAAGAACTCGCCAAGCTCTATGTATATCTATAAGCGTACGAATGTAACGAAATGCCCACATGGTACTCTTTAAAATATTAAAATAATATGAAAAAATCCGTCCCTGTTGCCTTGGCTAATGTGGCGCGCGTAAATTCCCGCAGCAACTACAGTCCCTGGGCGTAATCGGAGAGTCTTTGTAGGCTTGGAGTGAAATACAAACGAGGTACGCGTTGGATAACGCATGCTGACGATCGTCTTCGGGTTTTGGCTTGTAGTCGTCGTCGACGAGTTGGTTGTTGTTGTTGTTGTTGTTGGTGGCCTACTGTGGAGCCTAAAGACAGCAACACATTCATAATTTCTTCCGATTTGTATCGTTTTTAAACATTTTAAATTGATTAAAATGCGATAAATCATAATCGCCAGTGTCTGGATGTCTGCAGTTGGGCACGGGCACTGGGAAGGGGAACTCGGAAACCCTCTCGCGACCGTGTTTGGGGTGATGGAACGATTTATGAGCCTTGAACATAATAAAGTGTTAACGGAACGAGTTATTAAGGTAATCTGAATGCGCATAAGTTAATAAAGCCTGCAGAGACGCAGAGGGAGGGAGTGATTGTCTGGGATGCGAAGACGATTTGCATGGGCAGCGTCTAAGGTTGCATCTAGGCCCAATGACTCGGGGTCCAGGTTGATCGGACACACAAGATGTCGAAAAATATAACATAAAACGACCACACGTACGTCTCCCATGCTGCACAGCAGGACATCATGAGCGTCGATGACGACGACGAGATCCGACCAAGACCAGCGAACATAAACGCCGTGTCTTGTGAGCAGAACAATCAATAAATTTGAACACGTGAGCGAAGGCGAATGTACGGCATGAACGGCCAACAGCAAAAACAACAACAATAACCAGAGGAACAGCAGAGCGATAAGTGATCAATGTGCAGTTGTCGACTGATTGGGCAGCAAAAATAAAACACAAGCTGAAGGTGGGGGCGAATTGGGGGAAATATAAGTTAGTGTTGGTTCAATTAATATGTACTTAATAACGGAACATTGCACTCTAAGCAAATTGGTGAATATCTGTAAGTCAGAACAAAATATTTCAATTTTTTGACAAGCCCCGCAATAAAAATGTAGAATAATAAACTAAAATTTTCATTAAGATCGCATAAATTAAGCTGTCTTAAAAAATTTAGTTTCTGTCATTTATTTGGGGTTAGCATGCGCTTTCTGCTAACTTAGTAAGTTAGCTACTTAGTAAGTAAAATAGTAATGCGATTAGAGCTTGAAAAATCTTTCTAATTTGAATTCGGTTTGACAAAGTTTGTATTAAATTAAGGACTCAAATTTTGAGATTTAATTTTTTTGTGATATTTGGGTGGGTGTTTCCATTTACACTTCATCAACACTCAATAACAATCGCCAAAGTTAAACCACGATGCGGTATCCACATCATCCACCATAATGGGCTCTCTGCGTGCCGTTAATGGTCCATATAAATTATAACGCCTGGAACCAGCAATAACCTCACGATACCGTCTCACTGGTGTTCGAGCCATATGCAGTTCCATTAGCTCCCAATCGTTAATGTCCCTAAAGACGGAGCACAGCATATGCATGCGACCCAGCAGTTCTGTTTCACGCAATCCCTCGTATTTGCGGCCAGTGCGTGCTCGAAAAGATTTGTAGACTTCGCTCTGATGTTTAGTTTCAGTTGCGGTTTGCAATTCCTTGCGGTACAAAGCCCGTATCCCTCTGCCCAGATGACGTATGTGCTCAAAGTCGCGTATATTAAGTGCCACCAGGGCAATGGCATCCAGATTGAGCAATTTATGACCATCAATGTAATTCTCACGAAAAGTTTGCTATCACAAAGAAGTAAAACTTTCCATTTGAGTTTGATGAGAAACACGCGAAACGGACTCTCACCTCATATTCGGGGTAACCAAAATTTATTAACCAATCGGCCACATCATTGATGCTCCACTTGAAAACCTCGGTCCTGGCCTGAGCGTCTACTACAGCAGCACACAAATTAAACAACGAATCCGGTGTAGCCTTAAAGGTTAAAGGAACATCTTCTTTGTCATAGTCAACATCGGGAAACATATAGCTAGGATAACGAAAAGTGAACTCTTGTTCCACCTCCTCCTCTTCGTCATTTACTGGTTCACTGATGCTTAAGCACTCCATGGCGCTGTCACTCCGCCGCAAAAGCGATGGTATCGACGAGGACGACGAGCCTGACAACGACTCCATTCGAGCGGATGGCACGTACTGTTGTGGCATGCCCTAACCCAAATTGAATTGGCCCCAAAACGTTTTGATTGCGGTTTACCCTTAAGGAGTGTGGACTCGCTTCGTGACTGTTTACATTGGAAGTTCCCTATGTGGCGAAGGGTATTTGCAATTGATTGTGGAACTGAAGGCATAGGAAGAAGTAGAGTAATTTGGGAATAAGGAAGTCTCACATATAGTAAAATAAATGGTGGCTGATGAATTTGGCTAAGAAAATATTTTATTAATTTAACACCAGGGTTTTAAGGTTCTCTACCCAATTCATGCCTGAATCGTATCAGTTTTCAATATTGTTTAAATATCGAATATCGGCCATTGGGCAACCATTAGTATGCAAGTTTTTGGCAAAACTCCTTGTGCTTGTTGTTCATTGATGGGTTGCAGCCTAGGTAAATCTTGATCAAAACAGGGGATTTTGAAAGGCAACTCCCAATTCCACACTCAAAAAGATTAAATGTTCGAATGGAAAAAATATTATATTTATAATTGATAATTAAATCATTTCATTGATTACACTAGGCAACCAGGTTCAGTATATTGAAGGGTTGGTGATGATTCTAGATGATTTTCATGTGTTGAACATGAATCCTATTCTTAAAATGCCCATTTTTAGCCATTTTAGGGGCGTTTTGTAAAGTAACTATACTTTTTTTTAACTCTATTTGAAAATACCGTATAGTACCTTTTTTTAGCTTTAAAATAAATTGTCCCAAACAATTTTACGATTTTCTTAAGCGAAGATGTACCATTTTGAATACATGTGCTAGATGTGACATTATTTTACTGCCTATATGTATGCAATGGGTGTTGTTGAGAATTTTTATTAGAATTCAATACAAAATACTAAAGCACACACGTATTCAAATCGGTATATATTCCCTAAAAAAAATCGTGATTGTTTGAGAAAGTTTATTTCAAAGTTAAGGCCTATACTCAGATAAGATACAAATTTAGTTCGGCACGATACTTCACATAAATAGAAACAATTTTGAACAGTTTGAAATCTGATTGCCGAACTAAATGTTTATCTCATTTGAGTATACATATGTCTTTAATGAGTAGCACTTTCCGATAAAAGAGAATCAAAACAAAAGAACAGATTCCCCACAAAACGCCCCTAAAAAGGATATATAAAGCCATTTTAAGCAATTTTGAACTCAAATTACTACAAATCTAGACATGATGGACCGTTTCCAAAAACAGATTCATGTTCAGCATATGAAAACCATCTGGAATCGCCACTAATTCCTCAATATACTGCAAAAAGACCAGTTTTGTTGCCTTGGTTATAATAGCTCTTTCGAATTAATGACATACTGGTCTTATACCTAAAGACGACATTTTTATACCTTCTTCCAAAGGTACTAATGTACTCTGTGTTTGCGTAAATGTATGTAACAGCCAGAAGAAAGCATCTCCGACCTTATAAAAAATATATATTCTTGATCAGGATCAACAGTAGAGGTGTCAAACCATCGATGGTTTTTCGATTTTCCACCTCAAAAAATCGATTATAATCGATTTTTCCAAACAAAATTTTGTAATGCAAAGTTGGAGTACCATTTTCGCTTGTATTTTGAAAAATAATCAAATTTGTATTTTTAAATTAAAATAAACTTTAATATATTCGCTTCAGTGCGTATTTCCGATTATATATGTACATTATATTAATATAAGTAACAAACAAACTTATAAAATATATTAACAACAATTGATATTACCGCTTCAGTGCGTTTTTTTTATAGGATATGAGATCCTAGACATTATAAATTCATATTTTTGTTGAGAAACAGCTTTGCTAAAGGCCCTTCCAGATTCAGCCGAGGTAGCTGGACTGCAAAGAAACTTTTTCGCCACATGTTGCAAAGCGCTAATAGCAATTTGTTCTTGCGAAATAAATAATTTATTAATTTTAAATTTATATTTTTATAATTTATAATTCTAATTTACCTTCCAAAATGAAACGGGATCAGTTTCCTCTGGTGCAATGTTTTGCCTCATCAATACAATTGCGTCAGACCTGTTGGTGTAGACATGTGATATTTTGTTTGCCAGAAATGTAAAAACTTTATTTTTTTTGCCTTCACAGTTTGGTGTGCATGTGTTCTGAAGTGGGAAAATATTTCCTGTTCGAGGCCTTTTGCAGCTTGCTCGGCGTTAGAGGCAGACAAAAAACCATGTTTTTTGAACCTTGGGTCCACCAGAGGAGCAAGACGAGTAACCGTTCTGGATTCATAAGCAGAAAATCGCTCAGGCAACCGTTCTTTTAATATAGAACAAAGATTCAACGCTCTTTTTGTAGTCACTCCTGAACTTACCACGTTTAGCTGCTCGTGCAATTCGCAAATGATGGGAAATATTAATGAAACTGTTACAGTTTTGTTCGCCGATACCTGTTTTGTAGGTATGACACAAAAAGCGTGAAAAATCGATTGTGCCCCAAAAATAATCGATGTTCACAAAAACCCGAAAAATCGATTATAATCGATGGTGCCATCGATTGTTTTACACCTCTAATCAACAGCCTAGTCATGTCCGTATGTCTGTCCATATGAGCAAAGAGTTCTCAGAGATGGTAAGAGTTATGGAAGATAAGATCATTATACTTGTAGGCATATCAAGCTTTCAATTTTTGCCATGTTGACATATTTAGAAATATTTAGTAATCAGGATTGGAAACGATCGGATGAACGATAGTCAAGTTATGATCAAAAGAACGTTCGCTGCAGCAGCCCTGCATTCTGCTACTACTGAAGCAGCAAAATATAATATATACTTTGAGCATACTCTTTCGCGGGTACAAAGTATGTTTATTATATTATATATTATTATTGTTATTAATAAAATGCCCCTGCTTTGAACAGTCGGTTTCAATTCACTTATAAATGCAAGCAGCTTGAATTTTGAAAACAAGCGTTTGTACGAAAATCTCTACACACAAAAAAATTTGGTGGGTAAAATTAACTACGCTGACAGTAACTTTTTTCCAATTTTTTTATGCATGTGGTTTTGTTGTTGTTTGGTAACTGTGCTAACAGTAAAATCTACCGAAGAAATTCTAAGTTTCACGTATTTATTTTAGCACGTGTTTTGTTGTTGCATTTAACAACTGTACTTTAAGTAAATTTAACTACAAATATTTTTTCACATATTTTGTGGTTTTAATAAGTTACTGCTACTACAGTAACTTTACCATAGAAATAGTGACTCTGACGTGATTTTTTCATTTCATACTTTGTTTTTGCAGCAATTAACTGTACCCACAAGTAAATCTTACCGCACAAATAGTATTACTTTTTAAGTGAATTTTGTTGCTTCACGGACTAACTCTACCGACAGTAAATCTAACCGCGAAAATTGTTGATTGAGAAAATTTCAGTTTGGCCCTTATATTTATATTGTATTTTCACTGAATTTGAACTTGAGAATTACAAGTGGTCTCATTTATGCGACATTTAAGAAATTTTTCGTGCATGTGTTTAGGCAGATTCAATACAAGTAATATGTTAGACGCGATTCTATTAACGCGCGCCGTAGCGTAACTGGTAAAGACGTCCGTCCAATTGTGTTCAGTCCAAGGGCCCAGAGTTCGAATCCCCCCCAAGTAAGTAAACATTTTTCAAATAAAATAAAAATATGTTTAATTCAAACAATTGTTTCAGAACCCAAAACTGGTGGGTGGGGGGTATTAAGATTGCCTCTTCTGGTCTGGGAGTACTTTCTTCAGTTGAGTAACAGCTGTTAAATTACTAATTTTATGGTAAAATCACAGTGAACACAATAAAAAAAGTACTTACTGTGAACATCGGTAAATATTACTAATTTTGTGGGTTGGCGCATTTCTAAACGAGAATTTCGGTTAGATTTACTACAGCAATAGTTCTCTTTACGTAATGGTTTACGAGAAAGTTACTATAAAATTTGGTTAATTTTACCTACTTTGTGGGTTGGCGCATTTCTAACCCACAATATCGGTTGAATTTAACCGCAGATTTCTTTGTGTGTAGTGATTTCTGGGCACCCCCGTATGTCATCATTTATAAATAGTTAGCTGGATTCTTTATTTCGATTTTGTTTTTAGTTTTAGCTACTCGCTGTATATTCAATCATACATTTTTATACATTTAGCATTATTAACATTAATGTTGGACAATCATTTAAAGCTTAATATATTTAAAGTATGCTGCTTCTCATTTTTCTAAGCCTTAAATAATTTTAGAAATATTTAAGTCATAAATCAAGCCTATATAGACCTACTAGACTCTATATTATTACCTATAATATATTAACAAATTGATCAGGAAAGAAAATCAATAAGCATATTTAGGAAGATCCTACTCAAATAATTCAAAATTATTTGTTTATTGTTCAATATTTCCAAATATTGTTTTCAGTGACAATATATATTCATAAGTTTCAAAACCAATCTTAATTTGAATTCTTCCACAAAATGATATAGCATACATCAGGCAATTTTAGAGTAATCATTTTTCAAAACCCATTTGTCAATGCTTCACAAAGAGAGTATTGCGCTGGTCGTCTATACACAAAGTCTGTTCCCATTTTTTGATTTCCTTTTTACCTTTTATGGCATTTGCATATCTGTTTTGTTTAAGCGAATGGCAGGAGCAGGCGGTGTTTGGCGCCGGTTTGTATGCTACGTAACGACACGACAGAATTTCCTATTAATAATAACAATAATAACACACCGAACTTAGCTTCACAATTTTCACATTTTCACTTTTGTTTGGGTTGGAGTTTGTACTTGTTTTGTTAACTTGCTATAATTTAAGGACACACAAAAGGTTTTATGAAGCATGTCTCGCAGTTGAATGATTTGTTTATTTTGCTACTATTTTTCAAAAGTTGCGATTTCGATTTTTGGCACCCGGCACCGTTACCCAGTTTATTAACAGGAACTAGCAGTAGAGGTGAAGAATTTCGCACAAAGATCACTCAATTCACAGGCCAATTAACCAATACATTCCAATGTGAGTAAAAGAGATACAACATCAGTATCAATGTGATCTTTTCATTTGCTCCGCCCACCTGAATGAAGCGCTGGCATTGGTTGATATGGAGCCAAACCATGGCCTCTCTTCCAAGTGTAGGCGCAACAGAACTACCAACTCGAGAGTGTAAGTGTGTGTGTGTGTGTGGGAAGTACGGCAACATATGGAGAAATCAGTAAACAAAATCTCAACAGCGATCAACGAAGCTAATGACACAGCGGCATGTTTGTGTGTAAACACCGAAACCGTATAACAAGTTTCTTATCCATGTGGAGGGAACAGTGGGAGAAAATTAAGCAAATTGAATTATGAATTTGATGGGGAAGAATTGCTTTTCGAGGAGGCGTACGAGGGGGCAGCAAGTTTTATTTTCAAATTTGTCATGAATTTGGAACGAAAATCAAAATCAAATTAAAAATTAATTAACTCCCAAACTATTAGGTTTATCTAGAAAGTCTGCAGCTCATCTTTCCTTTCTTTCAATTCATAGCTTTTTAAAATCGTCAACGTTGTTCGGAAGCTATGGTTAAAGTTAAATATATGTATGAGCTTACCTCCCGCGTTCCCGTTTTCAAAAACCGTTTTGATATTCGGCCCCAATCTCAAATATTTATTAAGTTTTAACTGACTCTCTTGATGGCAAAACATTTTAACAATTTTAACCGTATTCTCCGTTCGATTCTTATGAATATGAAACTTTACCAATTCCGATCGATTTGTTTCGAAAACAAAAACATTATCTGTGGAATTTCGTTTTCGGTCAAGGAATTTATATTGCCTTAAAGCTTATTTTAACTGTATGGGAAACGGACAAGCAATCTCTGTCCGTTTCCCATGATATAACCGTAACCAAAATTTAGCTATTTGCCGTGTAAGACAATGCAACCGATACGGAAAATCGTTACGGTTTTACTCCCTGTTTTGGAAAACGGAAGTGATTTCCCCAGGAGGTCTAGTCCAAGTGTTCTTGCTATTAGAAGCTTTTAGAGAGGATTATTAAGCGATACTCGACATAATAAGTACAAAATTTCCATATCACTAAGCTTTTTATATTCTTACATATTTACACCCATTCCCACAGTCACTTCTCCACTGTACATGTACAATCACACAGAGATTTACTTTAACACCGCACACAATACAAAATTGAATGAGGCGACGCCAATCGCTGGTTGGGTGTGCTCCCGGCCGGTTCCTCCATCCTCTATATTCAGTTCTGTGTGGGTTGTCTTACTAAACGGTGTGTACACGGTTGTTGATGCCTTTGCGATCGTTTTCTCTGAGGACTCAAAGCGATAGCGACGGTATTTCTTTTGCGTTCAAGTGACATGATCAGTGTTCCTTATTGAAGAATTCAAGTGATTTAACCAACCAACTAAGCAATGTTACTTCACGAAAGTGCAGCTAGCATGGAACAAAGTGTGCCCGAGAATCTTTGCACCCATGTGTTTAGCGAGTGTGAAATGAAGTTGAGTACCGATCCAACGGTGGATGACGATGATCGTGATGTGTCAACCAAAGAGTCTCTCTCAAGTCACAGTCCTTCTCCTGCCACGATAACACCGCCCACTAAAGTGAAACTAAGTTTCAGTGTTGATCGTTTGCTGGGCTCAGAGCCAAACAACACAATGCTGGCAGGGCAATGCTGTGAGGGCAATGTCTACGACTGCTGCTCCTTTCCCCACTGTTATGGACAGACAAGTACTGAGACTGCAACAGCAGTCAAGCAGTCTATCGCGGCTACCGCTCCAGGAAATGTAGCCACAACACTTTCCTATGCCTATGCGGGTCTGGATAAATTCTATCCCGGCTTCTATATGGACTACAAATCGGTGCTGAGACCAACGCCCATTCGTGCTGAACATGGTAGGATTACAATATTTTAGAGTTGAAATTTTTGTGGAATGAACTGGCGGGTCGAGTATATCTTTAGCTTACTTCGGAACGCAAAATTCTGGTGCTATGGCCCAAAAAACGTTTAGCGTTATATCGTTTCACATAAATTGGTTGCGAATATATTTATTCATTAGGAACTAAAAATCGCATCTAATAAATATAATTACACGAAAGATCTTTGCGATTAGAACAGTACTCCAAACCTATTTCATAATGAATACCTCTGAACAGGGGGAAAAACCTGTTCAGATAAAAAGTTGCCCTGAACTTAAATTAAGAAAAAGATGTTATCAAAATTTTTGGGAACAAATGTTCCAAATGTTTTTTGAATTTAGTAAAGTTGTACTTAACTCAAACACTACACAGAAAAGTATAATTAGCAGTTTAGACGTCTAGTTTCCAAAGTGGGCAATGGCTGAATGTGCCAGCACGCCATTGCATACGATGTTCGTTAAGTGCAGAAGCTCCAGGGTTCGATTCCCAGTCAATTAAAAAAAAAAAGACTTAAGACTTAAATTATGTTTGAAGTTTGTTTCCACAGCATATTATGTTTGAAGTTTGTTTCCACAGCGATGTCTCTGTTTCTATGGAATTTGGGCGCTTGTAAAGTGCCTTCCTCTTGCCTTTCAATCCAAAGAGCTATTTCCAGTACCTCTTACTCCGAAGCCCCAAAATGTGAGAAACCGCAGCCAAAATTAATAAAAAAAAAATAGAGGGAAGCTTACTTCGGCTCGACCGGAGTTTTTATGGCCTTGTAGCTTGTATGACTTATATTAATTAGTAGACACAAATATGTACATTCCGCCAAATGTACACATTTGTGACAAGGCCTCCTCTATACATTTTCTACACCCAATTTCTATGCCAGCTATACTATATAGTTGTCCTATCAAACTTGGTGGAATTATGTGAAAGCATAGAAAACTTATAAATACGAGGTTTGGGGACGTTTGCGTTGAAGACAAAAAAGTTTTTCTCACTAAAACAACATTTTCGACTGATGGTTCCTGTGGCAGCTATATGCTATAGTCATCCGATCTGGCCGGTTCCGACAAATGTGCAGCGTATTTGTACCAAAAGAATTCGTGCAAAGTTTTTGTTAAGATAGCTTTAAAACTGACGGAGGAGATAGCATAGAAACAGACGGACCGACGGACAGACGGACGGACAGACGGGATGGATATATCAACTCAGCTCGTCATGCTGATCAAGAATATATATACTTAATGTGGTCGGAGATGCTTCCTTCTATGCGTTACAAACATCTCGACAATTTTAATATACCCTCTACAAGGATATAAAAAAAAGTATAGTCCAGTCAAATTAGGTAAAAAAGGGCCTATTTATGCATGAAATATTGACCAGCCATAGTTTTGATATTGTGAACTGTCTAAAAGGCTTAAGTTCAAATTTGGGAATGGCCGCCATATTGGAAAAAGCAAATTGCTCTGTATCTTGGAAACGATTGACTTTGAAGAAAAATTATCCAAGACAAAGTTATAGAAATTAGCATTACGAAGCTCGTCCGCTCAGCTTAATATAACACATTAAGGGTCGATTTCTCTTTATCCAGATAGGTGCTATGTGTCAGATAAGCTCACAATTTACTCTGCTATTTGTGAGTTTATGTGACATATACCTCTATTTAGAAGATTAGAAATCGGCCCTAAATGTCTAATAATGCAATAGGAAAGCTTACGGGGGACACTGACTGCGGCCAAAAAACGGGACGATTCAAAGTTTGAGAAGATATAGTTTTGTAACACTTTGTCGCACAGCTAAATGTTACATTTGAAAGTTGTTGCAATTTGTATGCTCTTTAATTTAAATTGTGAGATAATTGTATAATAATAATAACAAACGCGAAGTGAAAAATACATTTGGATAGAATCAAAAAGAATGGTAAGGCTATTATCTATAACCTTGTCTGAGACCTTTTTTCTCCAAAGTCAATCGTTTCCAAAATACAGAGCAATTTTAGAATTCCAATTGCCGCCATGTTCCCAATGACTCAAATTGACATTAATTGGAACTTAAGCCTTTTAGACAGTCCCCTAGCACATATCAAAAATCTGGCTGGTCAATATAACATGCATCGAAAAATTCTAATTTGACTGGACTAGTAAGAAATTCGGTCAAGTCCGACTGTAATATACTCTGAACATGAAAGAAGCGCTAAATATCGAGTTCGGGAGCTATAGCATTGAAAACAAAAGGTTTTTTCACTAGAACTACTTTTCGACCGATCATTCCTATGGCAGCTATACGCTATAGTCATCCGATTTGGATCAAACTTATCAGAATTATGTGGAAGATTGGATTGAAAACAAAAATGTTTTTCTATTTTTTTATGGCAGCTTGTCCGATTTTGATCAAATTTGGTGGAATTATGAAAAAGCATAGAAAACTTATAAATAGAAGGTTTAGGGACGTTTGCGTAGAAAACAAAAATGTTTTTGTCACTAAAACTAGTTTTTCGACCGATAGTCGTCCGTTCCGGCCGGTTATCAAATATCAACTCAATTCCAGTTCTTTAATATGGAACAATATCCAATTCAAATCAAGCTTTTGCATTCCCAAAAAATAGTTCTTGAAGAGAGAACATTGTACTACAAATGAGAAAATCCGTTTATGCACTGTTTTTAGTAACGTTTGTGCTCATCTTTAGCCCAATGTTCTCAGCGTTTTCCCTCTGTGTGCATTAGATCTTCCACAATGAAGAAGATTAAAAATGTTCCCTTTAAATTTTGGGCTCAAATTTGCCAATTTTCTTATATTTAACAAATTTTCTGTATTTTTTTTGAAGATAAATCAATGTGATTTCAAATAACATATGCGCCACATTTCAATTTCAGCCCTCCTTAAGAATTACAGCAAAAATAACGTAAGCGCCTTAAAAAAGCAAATTTGGCCCAAAAGCAACTTTAATGAATTTATTGTTTATATGAAATATAATGTGGAGCACAATTATTAGCACGACTTCTATATACCCGAAGAAATGCTGAACACTATATGTATGTTCCTGAGGGGGGACAGCCAAAAAGTAGGCAACATTTTTTAACTCGGCTATTTATAATCCGATCTTTATGAAAATTTGAGGGATTACAGATGTTGCGAACATAAATGTAATTTTAAAATTTGAAATCGATATCATCGATATCGATATCAGTCTGTGGGAGTTATGAGGTTTTTTTTTCAAATTGTGGGGGTGGGAGGGGGCATGGAAAAAATTGAAAATAAACTTGATCTGCCTTCAATTATAAGGAGTTTATGTTCAATACAACCTCTCTATATCGTAACAGCTCTGAGATCTGATTGTACTTACGGAAAGACGGACAGACAGGCTGACGGACATGGCTATGTCGATTCGACTGTTGATACTGATCAAGAATATATATTCTGATGCATACTTTTACACAAACCTAATATGCTCTATGTACCTTTGGTACAGAGTATAATTATTTGTCAAACAAAAATCACAAGAGATATTAAAACCCTGGTTTGGCAGGGTGATTTGTGCATTTATGTTAGTTCCGTGTTTGGAAAGGCCCTGCCTAACTTTCAGATCTTTACACAATCTTTAACGATATGCTACCACACACTTCCTGCCTTCCCTCACCCCATTCATTCAAATGGTAATCATTCAAGTCCTCAGGCTATTTAACACCCTCTTGATAAAAATTGTATATAAAACAAATCAGGCAAAATTGAAAATGTCTTACCGCCGCGTGTTAAACAATGAAACAATTCCAATTCAAAATATATATCTCACTATTTTTCATATAAACAAGATCAAAGTGCACACAAAGGCAGGCGAGCGCAAGAGTCCATGAGTCGTCGTCAGCGTCCCCATTGATACACAAAACAACAAAAAAGAACAGCAGGAAGTAACGTAAATACTAGGAGCCGAAGCGAAAGATATCGACACAGAAACAAACCAAACGAATTGTTTTCGTCAAGGAACATTCAAACAGTTGTTGCACAATATGGCCACAGATCAACTAATAATTCCAATAAAAACAAACGATTTATGGGCAACATTTGTTTCAAGTTTTTCTCTTTTTTCCCGCTTCCAAGAATGTAAATTTTCTTCATTTTTGTGCGTTTTTAATTTGCAGTTTATAATGATGAGCATGGGGCGAAGAGGTGTGTGCGAGTCTGTGGGAGTGTGAAACTTTGATTGGCAAATGGGGAAACTTCCTCAAGTGATCGTTTGATCGTTTCTGGCGATGATTTCACAAGAATCTAAAATGTGCTTCTGCATGTTAGACTATGATCCGGTTATTTTTTTCTGTTAAAAGAAGTGAAAATTTAAAGTTTGAATTGTCATAGAAAACTGCATGCATATCAAGTATTGCGTACTTACATGAAATACAAAAGCTGTGAATAGAAAGGTAAGTACGAAAATGCTTGGTCCCAATACCAATTTCTGGTCTTACGTCGATGTAGTCCTGAATCAACAAATGCAAATGCAAAAAAACTCGCATACTTACTTCAAAAATGTACCAAAAATCAATTTGATAGGGGAAATATGTCGCAAAATTTCATAATATGCAAAAATATGTATGTCAAATGTGCAAAAATTAATGCAGGTCCAATGAAGAATCTTTTAATGAAACAATCAGAATACATTTTGGTCTACCTGTTGAATGTATGTTTTGGCACAAAGTCCCGGGGTCAAGTAAAACGAAAAATATTAATCTTTTTTGGATTCGTTTCTTTTTGCAGTTCCCAACTTCTTAAAGTGATCGATTGAAAGGAGAGGCAATTGACAATCATGTAGTTTTCAGTGAAAAGGATACTGAAGATAGAACCGGGAGGTTCTTGAAACAGTACTGTATAGGCAACCAGCTCTTTTTGGTATACAATGCATAAATTGTACAGTTGTTTATTACTAAATTTAAGTAATTTTTCCATTTTTAACCGACTTTGCCTTTTTACCACCTACAGGGTCGTTATACGAATCGCATAGCTAAATGCATTATGGAGCATTTGCAAACGATTGTACCGAAAAAGTATTTCATTCACATCAGTGCCAATAAACTGCGCAAGCTATTCATATACTGTAGTTCTTAGTTTTAGCCCAATCATAGGTAACTCTAATGAATCATAAAAGCCTTGAAAGATCCACGCACCATAACATAACCAAGGGCTTGTCAAAGAATGCTTACGGCAGGGCAGACGCAGCCGGTTATAACCAAAAACTGTGCAGTTAGGGCATCTCTGACTAAACCAATGTCCAGGAAGGTATTTCTAAATGTTGAAATTGTACCATCTCTCCATAAGAAAAGTGTTAAAAACAGTTGAAAATCAATAAGAAAACGTACAAAAAATCTTACTGGCTTTTTTTCCAAGTATGGGGTCTGAAATCTTTCAAAGAGGGGTCCATTTAAATCTTATTTAAATCTTCCCAACTTAGTGATCATTCAATTATCGTACAACTTGATGCTGATTTACGTCAGCAAAACTCAGCCATGATATCATTTCGATAACATAACATTTACCCCCAGCAAATTACTTACCTTCAAGTCTTTTTATGTTTTTCAAAACAAATTAGCGCCGCATTAAAATAAATTTGCTTTCTGCCCATTACCCAAATTTATGAAAATTATCATCAAAATTAAATGTTTTTCAAACACATTTGGCCAAAACAAAGAAAAATAAATGAAGGTGAAAATGGAAAGCCAATTAGTACATGGCATAAAATTCGACATTTCCTCAATCAACACAATCCAGAAGCCAAACAAACGATCTCCTAAAATGTTTCATCAATCCTGGACTCACATTAAATAAATTAAATTCAAAAGAACAAAACCCGAAGTTAACACAAATTTATGAACGAATTAAGAATCAACCTTTAAAAATAAACTTGCACCTGCAAAAGCCAATTGAAAATTGGAGGAGATACAAAACGATTTCAGAATGGAAATTTGTTTATTTGCTTGAGCAATTGGCCCGTCATTCAGGGGGCAGCACATACAGATATGTAGCTATCCATCTAAGTGGCCAAGTATAATGAATTGTTCCGCTGCCAGTGAGAGGAAAAAAGAAATGAAATTTTTGGTCCAAAAGGAGGCTGGAGTGGTTGTGGTTGATGATCTCTGGATAGATGGGGCGCCCAACTACTGTGACTCAACCCAGCATAGCTGCCGTTTAACTTAATGACTGACTGACTGAATGATTGGAAACTATGCGGTATTTTTAGGGGCCACAGCAAAGGCCAAGTATTTACATAGCCACCCACTGTGGAGGCTACCTGCCGAGTCCGAAAAGTTATTCTACCATTTTTGCTCCAAGTTTGCCTCTTCGCATACATTTTGTGATGGATTGATCGCATCGCATAGCACATCATAAAATCTCTCTCTCTTTTGGTACTCTGCCATCTCCGTCTCCCAACTTGTGGCTATTTGTTGTTACTGATTGTCTGGTCTGCTTGGCTTGGGTGTTGAGTAGTTTTTGTTTGATTGTTTTGTGCTTTTTTTCCCCTGGCAGGCGAGCGAGCGATCGATCGCTGGATCGATGGATTTGTTGAAGATTTTTGTGTGTTATTATGGTTGTGGGCTTCGGGGCCATAATATGGCGCCACTTGCTTAATTAATTTACAATTTATATGCTAATCCAATTGTTGTAAGCAGTTTCGTGGTGATCGCTGATCAATGGTCCACATCAGAGGATTAATTTTGTCTAGCCATACTTATGGAAAAAAAGCTGTGGGAACAGCAGGAGAAACACAATCATTTTAAGATGATCATTAAAAAACTGTTTAGCCAAAATTATTATCGGACAGACTGGTTATCAATGATTGTGGTGGCATTGTTTATAAAGTGTAAGTGAATAATTAATTTAAATAAAATAATTACAAATGTTGGTCAGTTAAGTTATTAACTGAAAATTATTTGGATTAATTTGCTCTCATGATATTATAGACATGACTATATTTTTGATCAAGATTAACAAAGCGTTTCAAAATGTATAAATCTAAAATGCTTTATTGTGATTCAAATCAGGGGATCAAACCGAAATCCAAATTCCTCCAACGATTCCTGTCTGCCTTAGGTTCGCTCCAACTTGTTCGGTTTCTGCTTGGATTGCCGGCAGCCTTGTGAGTTCCATTGCAGAGCCATCTTCGCGATGTGGTCATCTTCTCTCCGTTAAGTGTACTCAATCCAGTTCCATTTCCATCTCTTTATCTCTGTCGTAATGGGTTCATTTCCAATGTACTCTAGAAGATTTTCATTTGTGATGCTGAGGGGTCAGGCATTTGTTGTTTGTTTGAAGTTTCCTACTTATTTGATCAGAGACCAGCCTGGTTTCTGAGCTTAATAGTAACACCGACTTTACACTGTTAAAGATTCGCAGTTTCGTTTTCAGCGACAGGGAGCGGTGTAGCTTTCGAAATGCGTTTGTAGCTTTGGAAATGCATGCTTCCAAATCTGTCATTGCACCGCCATCTTTCGCCATAACACTCACCAGATGGCAGAATTTGTCGACATTCTCGATATTTACGAGACTGCCATTAACTGTGACGCTTAGGGGGGACGTATTTGCTTAGTCTTTGAGATATTGATTTTCAGGCCAGCTGCGCGGGCGTTTCTTTCTAAAGCCTTAAGTTTTGCTGAGACCCCTTTCAGTGTATGCGTCATAAAGCAGATATCGTCTGTGTAGTCCAAATCGCCTAGAATTTGGTTTATTCTCCACTGGATACCATCCCGCACCTCGTTATGAGTGCGCTTGAGGACATCATCGAGGACCACTATGAACAGGAGGGCTGACAGAGCACATCCTTGCCGTAAGCCGTTGTTTACGGCAAAATTGGCGCTGTTACTGCCTCTTCAGCGAACGGTGAGACTTGCGTCTTTATATAAAGCCATTATCAGCTTGATGATACCCTTGATAATATTAAATGCTCGCTCTATGTCCACAAACAGTAGATAAAGTGGAGACCTCCATTCCGTGGATTGCTCCACAATTATCCGCAAGGTGTTAATATGGTCTACACTGGATCGGTTGGGCCTGAAACCATTTTGCTCTCATTCAGCACGGGTGAGATTCTATCCAGGATGATAAAAGCCACGATTTTCTGAATGGAATTGAGGAAAGTGATACCAGCCCAATTTGTACAATGACTTAAGTCATCTTTTTTGGGAATGGTAACAATAACGCCTCCTTTCCACTCAGGGGAGATTGTGGAAAATACACAGGCTGTTACCGGATTTCAATAGCTGGGAGCTCTTCCGGACCAAGGTGATTTTACTTATAAGTAGCACACCTGATCTCTGTCAAGGGTCCCTATTTTTGACAGTATGAATGTAAACGTCGTCGAGAAAGGTTGTGTAGCGCACGATTTTTTTCATTGTCAGTGAAAATTTGCTTATAAATAATTTAAAATCTTAAACTCTCACAAAAAGTGTATGTGTTATCGGTTCATAAGTGTGTTTTATTTTATATGAATTTGATTCACTATTAGATATCAACATGTCTACGAGATATTGCATGTTATGCCGTTCCAGAACTTCGGAACGGAGTGTTGCTGTACCTAAAAACGAGAGCAGAAGGGAGCTATAGTCAAGGAGCACAGGCGTTGTGTTAAGGAGTTCGAGCGACATTTGTGCTAATAAACGAAAAGTACAGAACGTAAAATGTTTGCTTTGTTTTTCTAGCATTTGCCTCTCAGAGTAGCTGTCGTCTGTCTCAAAGGGCCGAGATAGCAAGTTGAATAAAATTATGGCCCCTCACCACTACGGAGTACGTCACCTTATAAGTAAATTCACCTTGGTCCCGACCTGCAGCCTTGTTATTCTTTAGCTTAGGCTGATTTCAGTTACGAAGGGTGGATCTGTGCGAATGTTTCTGTTCGGGTTCCGTCTTTGTGGCGGGAAGTTGTAAACTACTGGGGTTTCTAATGCGATACGGTCATTTTTGAAGAATTCTGTAAGCGTTTTAAGCTTATAAAAATTGATTGATTTTGTTGAACTATTGTATTGTCCTGTTTTTTTTTTCATGTATGAGTCGACTTCGCCTCCACTTTCCCAGAGCTGCTTTCCTCATTAAGTTTCACTTGAACAGAAATGAATAGCACAAGTACTTTGCTGTTCCGAGGTTAGCATGAAATTATAATGAGAGTCTAAGAATATAGGATGAAATATTTTTAAAGAGACTGGTCTCGTGTTTTTCAATTTCAGAAAAGTTTTGATAAGCCAGAAATTTTTTTTTTTTGTTGAATCTTATGATTTACCCAAATTGTTTAAAAGTCCCCCACAGAAACCTGCAACGAGCACTTAATTTTGACATAATTTTGACCACTTTTTTTTGACACACACGAAATGATCGCAAGCAAATTGAGTCAGGGTGTAGCTCAGCGTGTAGTGTGTCGGCCTGCTGGGCGGAAGGCGTGAGTTTAATCCCGCCTCGGACCATCTAATAAAAATTTGTTTTCTTTAGAAAATAGCTTTTACACATCCGGTCACCTTCACCAGCTATTGGCGTAACTAGCCATGAAAAAGCTTCTCAAACGTTGGCATCGGATTCGGCGTCAAACTGTAGGTCCCTTTCTATTGTGCGAAAATTTATAAAAACACACGATAAGAGATTGAACGAGAGCGTAAGTTAAAGTCGGCTCTAACCGACTTCGATATACCCGTTACTCATGGAAACAAATGTTTAATAGCCTTACTGTATGCCTGAGGTGGGTCAGCCGAAAAGTATGCAACATTTTTTAACTCGTCTCTCTCTCTCTCTCTCTCTCTCTCTCTCTCTCTCTCTCACTAAGATTGCTGCTGAACGCAATGCTTAGGTTATGAGTGGGGTGGGTGGTGGGTGTTAACTGATCGTTTTTTGCTCATAACTTGAGTATCGTTCATCCGATCTTTATCATTCCTTCAGCAAATCGATAAATAATTTTAAGAACTAGATATCTCTAGAAAGTACGAACCATCTATCATCAAAACTGTAGGAAATATGACGTTTTTTCCAAATTGCGGGGGCGTGAGGGGGCGTGGAAAAAATTGAAAATAAACTTGATCTGCGTGCAGACAATAGGAGTCTACATTTCAAATTTGGTTGCTCTAGCTCTTCTAGTCTCTGAGATCTAGGTGTTCATACAGACAGACGGACGGACGGACGGACGGACGGACGGACGGACGGACAGACGGACAGACGGACAGACGGACATGGCTATATCGACTCGGCTGTTGATGCTGATCAAGAATATATATACTTTATATGGTCGGAAATGATTCCTTCTGCCTGTTACATACATTTGCACGACTTTAGTAGACCCTTTTACTCTACGAGTAACGGGTATAAAAAGAAGCTTGGCTTGGCCCTTTGGGGCTGTAAAGCCAATTTTTACCTTGAGTCGGATCGGGGCAGCTCCTTTTTCACACGAGTAATAATAGAACAATCTTGCTAAACCTGTCGGTTAAACGTGTTCAAGCGAGCTTTACGACGGCCACGGGCGAGTATCAAGCGAGTTGAACACTTGAACACTCGCGACTTACTCGCCTTTTTGTGTACTAAGAACTTAAAAACAAAACAGCCGCGGGCTTTATGCTGCCAAAATCATGCTCTTTTCTTCTCTCTTCTCTTTCTCTTTTGCTCTCACAAGTTGTGGTTTTTGAGTGCTTGTAACAGTTGTGTTAATCGTGTACGAGCTGTGTGCGGCAACAAGAACTCGCAGTGACGAAGCTACGATTCAACGCGGGTACTTGTAAACACTTACAAATACATGAGCTCGCATATACAATGATCCGCAAATACACGAGTGCTTTTGCATTTTTTCTTTTGTGTATACTTCTTGAACGAGCTCAGCGGGCTACGAGCGTTGAGTTTACTAGTATCGCATTTGTAACTCGTAGCAGTTCTCTGGTCCCCCAAAACTAAGTATTAGCTTTGCTGTTTAGTTGTGACACTCAGAATCGAAACTCAACCGGTATAATGCTTAGGTTCTTTTCAGTCTTTTCGCCGAGTACTACGCGGATACCGAAAAATAAAACATGTTAAATATTGGTTCTGAGTTTCAATCGACTTTTTTCTGAAAACGGTTCCTGCTTGATTCCTTGATAGAAAAACACAAACGGAAGCCAGTAATTACAAAGCAATCTCGTGTCTATGCGGCATTATGACTAGAATTACTAATTGGGGGTAATGGCAACGATATCTTTAGCGAATTCAAACGCGGATTAACGATGCATATTTTCACTGAACATAATTCAGATCTGTCAAGTCTAGTCTAAATCAGCATTGGTCAACGAGAGCGAGGCCAAAAAGTGAGATTGTATTAGTGTGTGAAAAAAAGCGCCGTGAATTTGCTTCGACCTGACAGCATCAAAGGCTAGCCAGCGACTGAAAGGCTTTTTGCTCTCTTCTCTTCAGCTTCGGCATGCGTTCGGCTCGTATACGTGTAAATAGCAAAATGTCTTCGCCCGCAGGGGGTTCTTGTGACCATCGATGGTCTAAATCCAATGACTATCTCAATTAACTGCCATAAATAAGAAATATATTTAAACTAATTTTCACTTAGTTTCTTTTCGGCCCTGTTCCGAATTCCGAGTGGGTTTCCGTGTAAGGACCCATACTCAGAACGACTGAAAATTCCTTTCGTAACAATATTTCATATAATTAGAAACACCTTGGCTTTGCTTTGATGCGCATGTGCTGTTAAAAAGTGTTTCTATTTGTGTGAAATACTGTGACGAAAGAATTTTCTGTCGTTCTGAGTACAAGCCTTAAAAGTTGGTTTTTCTAAATTAATTTTACAGAAGGAAGATCAGAAGTGTATCTGCACTCAAAAAAAATCAATCCATACGAGATCAAATCATTCCCAATCGGTAATGAAAACAACGTAATCCCGAATATGCTTGACCCGATCCGGAATAAGATTGAGTTGATCTGCCTATTTTAAATCCTGAAAAAGATTACATATATACCGGGGTAATCTTAAAAAAGATTGAATTAAGCCAAAAATTCGAGAACAATTTAATCTTAATAAAAAGATACCTCTCTTCTTCCTTTCCTCCGCCATATTCCATAGTACATCCCCTTATACACCTTCAAGACCCACACCAGTTTTGGTTTTTTTTAAGACTTCTGAAAAACAAAGAAATATAAAAATTTATTGGGCTTAACTGGGACTCGAACCCACGACCATACACACTGAACACGAATGGAATCTCATCTCATCGCTCACGACCATCGCCATCGTTTGTTGCCGCATGTCAAAAATGGTACTTAAACTTTGTCGCTCTCAAATCAAAAATGCTACTTACATTTTGTCGCTCTCTCTCTATTAATTATGAACATGTGATCTCAAAGGGGATTGAGGTAAGCACATTTGGAATGATTCAAGTTCGAAAGGCTTGGGCCATTCCCTGGAAGCTTGAATTGTGTCGAATATTCTGTAAATCGAGATTGAATTTTCAAGGTCATGCCGGGCTTACTCCAAGATTAAAAAGATTGAAAATATCCTGCCGTTTTTTTTTTCTGTGGGTGGTAACTAGATCAGGTCGTCTCTATTTGACGAATTTAGTAATCGTATGCTTTTAACCTTCCATATAACATTGTCAATTCAGAAAAGGGACGGACAATTAATTTTGTTTTTGTAAAACTTAACTTTATTTAGTTAACAAATTTGAATATCCTCTTAGATCTGACAAACCGAAATCATCGGTTCATTATTACCCGCTCTTCTCATAAACTTAATTTTTAATATAAAGAGTAACTTATAGTGCTGGCATTAATACCTACCTTCACCTATTTCCTAATAATAATTTGAGCGTTTTTTTATTTCAAATTGCCTATATTTCACATAGTTTTATTTATTTTAACAAGCTCGTAGTCCGCACATCCTCTTCCCGTACCAATAGCTCTCCCTCTTATATCCGCTGGAAATAATATATTTTTCAATATAATTTACACATTTCCTTAATAACAAAAAATCTAAAAGAAAAATAATATTCCCCAAAGTAAAATTATTAAAATTCAATTGGTTGTGAGTAAATTATTTCCAATGAAATGAGGGGAGAGGCAAAACGAACGCATGTGGAAAATATTTAAATGAGTTTGTTTATAATAAAATTTTCACTTAATTGGAAATAATCAGGCATTGTTTATCCAACGAGATTCAGGAGCGCCCAAAACAACAACCACCAAAACAATTATAAAATCTCGTAGTGAGCGCAAAAATTATTTGGGGTAATCGAGCACGACATGGGGCACACGAGAAAGAAATTCGGTTTTTTTTTTGTAGTTTAAATGTTTTTTAAATACCTCAGCGCACTTTTAAACTAGTTTATGCACTTTTTATTCGATTTTCATAAACTGTGTGCGCACAAATTGTTTTTGTGCCTACTAATTATTTTCATGGAGCATTTTATTTACTCGAACAAATCTCAACGGAAATGCACCGCTGCAAGTACTTGTAGATACAAAATGTATCAGCAACTGCATCAGCACACGCCATCGCATCTTAATTGGCCCGGGCAGGGCATTTGGTTTGTGTCAACCGCCGCCGTTTTGTTATAATGAGTTTCCCATCGATTTTCAACACCTTCCGGGGGCCTTCGGCTCAGCGCGATCTTCTTTAATTGCTGCTATTTCAGATTCATTTGTAAATATTGGGCGCCCCAATCGCAACTGAAACCCGGTAAATATCTTAATGAGTTGTGATAATTTTCGAGGCGCTATTTTAAATCAGTTCAGTTGAGTTCACTGCAGGCATTGGCCATTGGATGCGGATGCATCGGTAGCATATGTTTGTTGGCAATAAATTTATGGCATCGTTTAAATTGTGGCGATTTATTTGCACTGTTTTTTTCAAGAGGTTTTCAATATTTATGGTTAGGCGGGTATTTGTGAGTTTTACGAATTATTTTCGAGCAGTAAACATTGGCCTGGATTTCTGAGTGCATGGCAAAAGAAGAGGCTGGAAGCGGTGATAAACTAAATAGTAGCCATGTGTAAGATGGAATGGTTCGGTTAATCAATTTTATATGTACTCAAAGTACAGGTATTATAGGGAAATACCAAGTAGTCGCAATTGTTTGAGAATACTGATGGAATAAAAGACCGCGCGAAATCCGGCCGTCCGCGCACTGTGCCACAATCCACAAAATCCACTGCGCAAGCAAAAAAATCATGCCTCTTGAGATGAATATCAGCAAGGACAGCATGTCGCACATCATAAAACGTGACTTGGAACTCAGTGCATACAAGAGACTCATCGGCCACTTGCTCACAACAGCATTGAAACAAAAACGCAACACCAAATCGAAAGTATTGCGTAGTCAGTGCCCGAACAATGCCCACAGATGAGTTCTGTTTACTGACGAGAAAATTTTCACCATAGAGAACTGGTTTAACTAACCAAACAATAGAGTTTATGCTGTGTCAAGCAGGCAGGCAATAGCACCTCAGCACCTCTAGAAATGTGCAAATCTATTGGATTCCCAGCTACCGGGGCATTGATGGAAACGAAACATTCCCAATCGGTAATGAAAACAACGTAATCCCGGATATTTTTGACCCGTTCTGAAAAAGGATTAAGTTGATCCGACTTTTTTGATCCTAAAAAGGAATACATTTATCTTAAAAAAGATTGAATTAAGCATAAAATTCGAGAACAACATAATCTCAATCCAGGATAATTTTATGCATGTTCGAGATTGTTTTTGAGCTCGATATGTAATATTGATTTGATCCCAGGAAAGATACCTCTCTTTTTCCTCCGCCATATAGCATTGGACATTATCCTTATAACACTTCAAGACCCACACCAGTTTTGGTTTATTTAAAACTTCTGAAAAACAAAGATATATAAAAATTTATTGGGCTCAACTGGGATTCGAACCCACGACCATACGCACTGAACACGAATGGAATGGCGTCTCATCGCTCACGACCATCGCCATCGTTTGTTCCTACTTAAACTTTGTCGCTCTCGCTCTCAAATCAAAAATACTACTTAAATTTTGTCGCCGTCTCTCTTAATTATGAACAAATGGGATTGAAGTAAGCACATTTGGAATGATTCAAGTTCGAAAGTCTTGTCAAGTTCGAATTGTGTCGAATATCCTGTAAATCGAGATAGAATTTTCAAGCTCATGCCGGGCTTACTCCAAGATTAAAAAGATTGAAAATATCCTGACGTTTTTTTTTCTGTGTATCTATCTCCGAGCAGACGCTATACAGCAAAATGGAGCAGATAGCGGAGAAAGAAGAAGAGGAAAAGTGGACAAAGACAAGAGACAAAAAACTCACGCACTATATGCTACAGCTCCAACGAAGAGACTGTAGACTGCTTATAGGCATACTAACTGGTCACCGCCTAGCAGCTGCTCACGCGAAAAAGCTATGCATCACGACAGCGGACAACTGCATGAAATGTAAGGAACCTGGAGTCGTCGAAACTCTGGAACACCTCATTTGCAGCTGCCCAGCAATCTACAATCCCTAAGTCTCACCTCTCTTGAAGAGGTGGCAATTTGCCAAAACGTCAAAGATTCTCTTGGACTTCTAATGGTACCCAGAAAAACCACCCGGCCTCACTAAAGACCGTAAGGTCTATGTGTGGCCCCTACAAAGGGCCAGCCACCTTATGCTGTGTCATCAAAACAAGCATTCGAACTCATTCCGAGAGTTCAGAGAGATCACCATCCGGCATATGTGATGGTTTGGTATGGAGTCGCCTATGATGGGGTCACACCAAGCTCCATTTTTGTGAAAAAGGAGTCAAAACTTCAGCGAAAGTGTATCAATCCGATGTTTTGGAACAGGTTGTGAAGTCTCTCAATACGACATTATGTGCAAACAAGCAGTGGACCTTTCAACAAGACTCCACTCCAGCTCACAAGGCAAAAACCGACTCAAACATGACCAAAAAACCAAGTACCGAACTTCATTTCTACGGATGATTGGCCTGCTGGTAGCCCAGACCTGAAAACATTGGAGTACACACTGTGGTCCGTTCTCGAGGCTATGGCTTGCTCTACTCGACACCCAAATACTGAGTCCTTGAAGCGCGCCCTTGTCCGAGCAATGGACAATTTCTCAATGCATCGGCGTTGCTGGAAGGCACAAGGCGGCCATTTCGAATAAGATGTTCTACGATTTGTTCTAGGAAAGTTGTTCTACGAAAAGAAGAAAATAGTTTTGAACAATATATATTTGTTTTCATTTTATGACAAAAAACTGTTGGCCAAAACAATTGCGAGTACTAGGTATTATGTTGACTTTTTGAGCATAAATTAAGTAATAGACACTCCATCATGATTAAAACGAAACAGTTACTAATCAGCTGGCAATACTGGTGCTCTCTAGTTGGAACTAGGTTAAAATTAATTTAGCTAAGCGACCGTTTAAGGCTTTCTTTTCGTTTTAAATCAAAATATAATTATATATGATTCCACAAAAAGAAATATAAATCAACATAAAGCAATCATCAATGAATTCATTAAGATTTTAATCTTAATCATTTTAAGTCAAAAGAATGTATTCATTGCATTTTTCAATCGTGAATCAATCCTGAAATGATTGATTCATTTACAGTCCTGCACAGACCGGAATGGTTTGCATCCTTGATTTTAACAATACTGAACAAGTAGTGTTTTGCGAACTAAAAACACACACCTATTTATATAGTGATATGTCTTGACTCACAACTTAAGCTGTAGAAGCTTAGTAGTTACCTTTAAAAAAAGCTCATACGATACTCCTGTATTGAAAAAGTTAAATTTTCTTGTATCAAACCAATAGCAACCACATTTCCCACGCTGGCCACAAACGCACTTCTACGTTTTCATCAGCAACATCATCATCAACAGCAGCAGCAACATCTTCAAGCGCAACAGCATAAGCCACCCACAGCAGTAACATCAGCATCAGCTGCGTTATTAGCGCCTCTGCATAGCCTCAAGTCCTTGCAATTGACACAACAACAAAGATTTTTAAGCAAAACACCACAGCAGCTACTGGACATTCCCACAACAACTGCATCCTCATCGTCTTCCCTTAACAACAACGGCCACAATACACATAGCAGCAACCTCAGCCATGGCAACAATGGCAGTGGCGGCAGCAACAACAGCAACAATAACAATGGAAAACGGAAACGTTCTTGGTCACGTGCCGTCTTTACAAATCTGCAGAGAAAAGGTCTAGAAATACAGTTTCAGCAACAGAAGTACATAACCAAACCAGATAGACGTAAGCTTGCCGCACGTCTAAATCTAACAGATGCACAGGTTAGTCGGATACTTGGAAAAAAAAGAAGCAAATTCAAGTAATCGTTTCCCATTTTTTGCTTTTACAGGTCAAGGTCTGGTTCCAAAATCGTCGAATGAAATGGCGACATACTCGAGAAAATCTAAAAAGTGGCCAGGAGAAGCAACCCCCACCACAACAACAGCCATTGGCAGTGGCTAAACCAACAACCGTTTTGGGAGCTGGGCCACCTCATGAGAATCTGGACTACAGTTCGGACAGCTGTTCCAGTGTGGAACTGAGTGAGCAGGCTGATGATGATGATAACATTGAAATTGATGTAGTGGAGTAAACCATACGAAACTGCAGCTATATTTTTAGTGAGTGAAACACGAATTTAAATTATTGAAATTTTTAAACTAAGCTAAATATAATATTTGAAATATTTAAAATATAAACTGTAATATAAATAAATGTTAAAATGTGCCAAAAATCGAACAAGAAAAGTAGAACTGACACACAATGGCGAAGCACTTGCAGATTGCAGTGGGGAGTGTGCCTGATCGGAAGAAACGAAATGGGATTCCAAACTATTAACTCTATCTAGATAGTGTGGAGGACGATATATACTGGATTTCACTTTAGTGAAATCGAAACTGTAATTAACAATTGAACTATCATACCTTAAAATTATCCTATTTAGGACCGATTTCACATCTCCTACATAGCACTATCTGTAACATACACTAACGTATAGCAGCGTAAATTGTAAATTTATCTGACACATAGCAGCTATCTGGAAGATGATAAAGGCGATTTACTCAATCTACAAGTAACACAACCGAATTCGAAAAATCTTAAAGCCGGCCAGATGCTGTATTAAACATTTTCTGATTTTATTCTTAGGGGTTCGTCTTATCGCACTCTCTAAAATGCACATTGAAATTAATTTGTATAATTCCACAACAGCATAGAAATAAAATAAAAATAACAATACGCAATGCCATTCTCATATTCTACACACAAACAAACAACAACAACATCGAAAATTTAATTAAGGGAATACCGCTGCGATCAGCAGAATTCGAAACTACGACAACGAAGCAGACGACGATGAAGACCTTCTAATCTAGACGACGATAACAAGTAGTCGACTGCCCCGACTTTAAAATACCCTGTACCCTTTATTTTGAATGTTTTCATTCATTTGCAACTTATAGCCTAGTTCCACTGACACATAAAGGATTATCCATTACGAAGTTTTTTTTTTACATTGCGTCACAGAGAGTCACATTTCAGTGTCACAGCGCAATGTGAACGCTAAATGCCTTGTCACAAATTAACTTGATGTCTAATACTTTCTGTGAACAGTGAACAGTGTGAACCGGGTCTGCGGACAAACTGGCCAGAATAGGTACCACATTCGAACTCCTTTCAGAGAAGAGTATGACAGGGATGCCTATGGCAGCATATAAGCTTCACACAAAAGCTGAAACACTCCGCCTCGCTACGGAGGCGTTTAACGTCACAGAAGAACTGTCTTATTGGCAGACACGCAGCACGCCTAGGCGTCACGTACCATGACTTCTGTAGAAGTTGCAGATATGAAGAAGAGGAGGAAACGGTACAACACCTTCTCTGCCACTGCCCCGCTTTAAGTAGAAGGAGACTTAGGACACTTGGTCAACCTCTTGGAGATATCTGGGATAGAGATCGCAGCTTTACTAAAATTTATTCTGTCCACACAATGGTTCAGTACCGAAGTCCCCCTTCAGTCTTAAAAAGGGTTAACAGGGAATAAACATGCACCACAATGGGCCCAAAGTGGATTTAGTGGGAGAACGACTTGTCGTTCTCAGCCATCGCAGCCTTAACCTAATAGTGTGAACAGTTTGAATTGTGTCACAAATTGTCACAGAATAAGGAGTCACAGTGTGACGCAGTGCACAGCCAGCAGTGTACAGCACAGCGACGATGCATCTGTTGTTGTAGCGGCTCCTGTGGATGAGAGTAATGGTACGCATATGTTGTGGGGAAAAATAGAAAGAAAAGTTTAGAGTAGAAAAATTTTGAAAGTAGAAGCTCCCCCCTGCTGTGTAGAGTAGAGGGCTAAGGTGTTGTGGGCGAGTTTGAGTTCGAGTCGTCCAGGTCTAGTCCGAGGAATTTTGCTGCTTGGACAGGGTTTGTCCAGAAGTGGGTCCTCAGGGCCTGTCTGCTGGTACATGGGGGCAGCGTGACTTTAGGGCCGAGTGGTTTGGGTGTTTCTCTTGTAGACCATTTACCAGGAACTGCTTGGTCAGCATATTGCAGTGGCGATGCATCTGTGGACGATGCTGCTTTTAAGAATGTGTCGTTTCGCTGAAGTGTAAACAATATAGTTTTTGTGTGCTCTGAATATGTCAACTTTTGTGCCAATCAAACACAATTTGCGGGAAAGTTTACTTTTCTACTTTCATTTGAAGAAAAATGCAGCTGAAGGACATCGAATGCTGTAAGAAGGTTGCGGGGAACATGCTCCAAGTGCAGAAAATCATACGTGGCTATTTCGACTCGTCTGTTGATGCTGATCAAGAATATATGTATATACTTTATAGGGTCGGAAATGTTTGCAGCTCTATGTCACATACATTTACAAAACTTCATGATCCCCCTTTTACCCATTTTCAATGGGTATAGGGTATAAAAACCGATACGAGACGACAGTTGGTCAAGCGCGGGGGTGGGAGGTGCGGTTTGGCTAAGGGGAAACGAAGCGAGCGGAGAGAGGTAATTAGGGAAACAGTGAGAGTAAATTGTTGATGCACGACATTGAAATATTAATCGCACTTATAAAATTTTAAAATGGAGTATATGGACTATGGAATGTGGTTTGGTAAGAATTAATCAAAAGAACTATTTAATAAAATATTGCAAAGTATTTAAAAAACCATAGAAATTTCAATAAATTTGTAAGCTATCATTATTAAAGCGAAACTTAAAAGCATAAAATAGCTTTTGCAAGCTCCTTAAAACGAACATAAAAGTATATCCATGGCCAAATCTACAACAGGTTACATGACTTGTTGTTTTAAAGATTTGATTTCAATAGAACCTTAGCATAGTTTCGGCTTCTTTTACAATCGATGGGTACTTCTTTCACTGAGATTCTGTGCAAAATCGATCAAAATCGTTGTTGAAATAAAAATTATATTGTATTAGCTAGCTCTGTCTTAAGTTTTAGCATTAAGACACAATTGCTAATGAACAACCCACTGAGTTTTGTCGTCCTAATTCTGACAAATATTTGACAAATTGAATATATCAATAATAAAAACCAAAAAAAAAGGCAGACACAAGAAATTTAAGCTTCTGTTTTAAGCTCTAAAAACACTTACCGAAAAAACTTACAAACTCAAACTTTAAAGAGCTCTGTAAGAGCATGCAATCTTCGCTGAGTCAGTTATTAAATTCCACCAGATGGTATGTATTTGCTTTTTACGCTTACTTTTCAGTTGCTTGAAACTAAGCGCACTGTTCGGTTGACTTTCGGGTTCTGTTTCTGGAAATGTGACTGCTGAAATTAACAAAATTAAGAACAACAAATTTTTTTATACAAGCATTATGGGCAATTTGCAAACACGTCCATTGGAGTCTCGCAATGTGGGGAATCGGCGGAACAGTGAGTAGTAGAGAGCAGTTAGGAAACTATAGATATCACATATAATCTTTAGGTATCCTGTGGAACTTTCGTTATCCCAGCTCCATGAGGCGCCGTGAAGATGTAGCGGTGATAGTACACAATTCACGACTGACCATAGTGGAGTGGTTACATCTCTTGGAGCTGCAGCAATATGAAACTAATTTACAAGCGTTTAGCACAGTAGATGATGTGGTGGATATTACTGATAAAGATTTGAAACATTATGGAATACGCAATGCCACACATCGTCAAAGAATGCTCAACAGCTTGCTGGGAGTGCGAGCCAAACGTAGACAATCCATGAATTTAGATGGTGAGCTAAATTTTTATACACATAATATGGTTTAAATAATATAGTATTTTTCTGTTTTAGCCCTGAACAGTGCACCTCGTTCGATGCCGCGTCGTAAAAATTCCTGTCCATTGGTTTATCTTGAGGAAAGCACTTTTGATATGGCTGGAAGTGGTGATAGCGGAGGAGGTGGAGGTAGCGTGATTGTCACTAAAAGCGGAAAAGTTCTAAAGCAATTGACGTTCGATGAGACAACAACTATGTAAGTATGCAACGATAAAACTTCTAAAGTTAGCAAACCCGACGATTCAGTATAATTCCGTGCGAATGGCCAAAGACTCTAGAACTCACAGAGATGACTAACGGACATACAAATGAAAAAGTTGCTTATAAGATAGATAAGTTTTGTGATTTATAGATAAATAAGAAGCAGTTTTATTAGTTCAAATCAGGGCTGCAAACCGGTTTAAAACCGAACCGGTTCGTACCCGTAATTCCGTTTTTTTTTTACTTTGAACCAAACCCTGAACCGAACCACGAGGACGAAAATAGATGAACCCGAACCCGTTCCGAACCCAAGCTTTTGGTTCGGTTCAAAGTAACAGATTATGCACATTATAATTTTTTTTTTGGGTATCCTTCTATGTACGTAACAGCAGAGTCGACAATTAGAAATATATCAATACGGAAAGTCGGTCAAGCCAGACTATGATATACTTTGTCATGCGAAAGTGAAGTGAGATGCATTGTTCTGGCGGTTGCATACATTTGCACAAATATTCTTTGTACCTTTGGTACACAACATAAACCGATACTAAATCAGAGAAACCTGGCCCAAATTTTTCATCTTATACATAAACATATCAAAAAACTTCATTGCCAGCTTGCCATGAAGCTTTGCCTGCTTCGACTGCCTCTTCCCTACAAACAAAAACTTCATGAAGTTTGCTTCACTGTATAAATGCGGACTAACAATGTATCTAGGTGTCAAGTGTATACCTATTGTACTGTTATTTTAAATATATTGCGAAAAACGTGCAACGAACCAAGGTTCGAACCAAAACCAACGGCCAAAAACCTCGAACCTTAACCGTAAACTTTGGTTCGAACCAGCAAACCGGAGGTTCCGAAAATTTTTTTGGGTTTGCAGCCCTGGTTCAAATAACATTAATTAAGGGTTTTAAGGACAGCTTCGTCACTAATTCGTTGCAAAAACAAGATCTCATAGCTTGTATATTTTCGCGATGCTCTTGGCATTTGCTATTTCATCTTCTATTTTAAGTAGTGCGCTTCGGATATCGTTCTCTCCCACAAAATGATCATCCGGTTTATTAAATTCTATTTTGTCGATCGATGAAAACAGATGTTTAAATGAACTCATGACAATGGATCGTGGGAGTTCATTCCAGGCTTCATTGCCGTTTTCAAGTCATCATCAAATCGGGTTTATGCGTCCCTGTTGCATTTACACAAGGCATTATGATGACCCTTTTCTTCTAACAGCAGTATTTTAGAAAACGGTAGCATTTGTTTTCTTGTGCAAAATATTGTAAACCAGGCCGGTTTCGTCACAATTGTAGATCTGTACCGGTAAAAACCCATTTTCGGCAATATTCCTTTTGAAATCGCTTGTAAATGTGGCTGCACTCTGAGCATAGCAGGGAAATTTTTCACCGGATAACGTCAAAATTCCTATGCCGTGACTTTTTGTGAATTTATCATATCATATTTGTCATATCAGCTTATGGATGTTGTAGCTTCTGCAGATCTCTGATGGTGTTCATTTAAAATTGATAATTATGTTTTCAAAAAAATGGATACTCTGATTCTCTGTTCTTCTCCAGTTTAACGGAAGAATGAAAATTAAAATGAACAAAACCATGATTGCTTGTACAGAAATTTTGGAACCAAAAAAGTTTATAATGCAGAGGTTGCTACAACAGAATGATGCTTGTGTAAAGGTTGCTTATAAAGAACACTCAGAAAAGAATCAAGAATTCCGTACATTTGGGCTGGATTGCAGATGAGATAAAAATTTAGTTCTGCACAATACTGATGTTCAAAAGCATTCAGATTTTAGAACAATCCAAAAGTGTTTCTAATCCATATGAAGAGAAACACTTTTGAATTGCTTTGCAATCATAATGCTTTTGAACAACAGTAAAAACAACCCTTATCAGCGAGTCTCGGTCGCCCACACTGCACTTGCTGCGCCGTCTGATTGAGCGGGCTGACGTGAGGTGGGACAACCTCACTCCTGGGACCAGGCTTTGAAATCTCCAGCAATACCAACTCCATAACGGCTCCTGGCATCGTCTGAAAGAGCTGTTAGTGCCATGATAAACTGGTCAATGTGCAGATTTGGAGCTGGGTAACAGCTATAGTTCCACGTGCATCCAAACCGTTTCAGTTTGAGAGCAATAACCAATTTCATTTAGTGTAATTGATTCTTTTGACCTCCAGAATTCCAGTCTCTTTGTCATCAAATTGTTCAAAAATCTAGAAGAAGTTGAAGTTTCTCAGGACTCAGACTCGGAGATTTCGGAAATCTCCGAAAAAATTGCCCAGTTATAGCAATGTATCTAAAACACCCAAATACTTTTTAAACCTTGTTGCTCTCGAACAATTAATTTCGTCGCTAAAACAAAAAAAAAAATAATTCTGTACTGATTCCTCGCACTTTTTTAAGTCTGGGGGCTTATTCTAGAGTTCGAATGTCATTCAGCTACCTACTGCAAGTTTGTACCGCAACAATATACTCCACATCATCCACAAAACTTTGATTACATTCAAATTACACTCCCTTACCCGCATTTCCAGACAAATATTTCAATAACAACAAATCTGCGCATGCTCACAAAATATCCCTTAAGAAAGGACTTGCCTAAAGTCGCCGTATAGTTCCTGAAACAAAACCCAAAACAAGCCAACCAACCCTTACAAGGACATACAGCTTGTGTCAGTGGATGCAGAGCAAAGTTGGCCAGTGCAGTGTCCAGACAAGAATAAGGAAAACTAAAACATAAAATTAAAGAAATTTTGTATTCTGCGATAAAAAACTAAAAAACATTAACTAATCTGAAAAAAGAGAGTGAATTTTTTTTGAAGTTTTTTTGATACATGCATAAAGTGTAAAGTAAAGAGCGTTGATAATTGTATGGGGCGTGTCCCGTGAAATTTTTTAAATGTCTGTGCCATGTGAGTTGTGGCAGTCTAAATCAAGCAACATTTAAATTAACAAACTCTTCAGAATTGTACAATTTGTATTGTGGCAACAATTCAATCCACAAATTCTACTTACATTCGTTTTGAATTTTTTTTTGCACTTGAACTTCATACAAAAAGTTTTTCATATACCAAGGACCAATTCTTGTGGGAGCAAATTTCCTACCTCGAACCGCTTAAGGGGAATGTCCTGATTGAAAGCAACAAATTACCCATAATAAGTGAAATTTTCTCTATTTCCCTCTCACTTTCTCAATGGCTCCAGCTATGAGGAACTAAGACCACCGCGCTCTAAGTGCAACAGTCCGTATTGGGCCAACCTTGATAGTGAGATGGACAACAATTGTAGTAGCACAGCCTCCACTCCTAATACCGCATCCACGCCGAATCCTAATGAGCAACAGGAGGCCATAGCCCTGAAAAAGGCTCTCGAATGGGAACTGAGTTTGGATGCTCGAGAGTTGCGTTCACATGCCTGGTATCATGGTGCACTACCCCGACAAAGGGCCGAGGAGATTGTGCAGAGGGAAGGTGATTTTCTGGTCAGAGATTGTGCCTCGCAGCCAGATAACTATGTGCTCAGTTGTCGCAGCAAGGCTGCGGTGTTGCACTTTGTACTGAATAAGGTGAGTTGAAAAATAATGAACTATCTTTTAAGCGCACTGTGCTTAATGGTACACAGAGTACATTAAGTTTGAGCAAAAG
Source organism: Lordiphosa magnipectinata (assembly GCA_037044535.1). NCBI lineage: Eukaryota > Metazoa > Arthropoda > Insecta > Diptera > Drosophilidae > Lordiphosa > Lordiphosa magnipectinata. Next base: position 348,063 of record JBAMBO010002859.1, read on the forward strand.
TATGTAACAGGGAGGAGTAATGATTGTCGACCCTATCTATACTTATAAATCGGTAGGCCCGACTGACTGACAGATTACACTAGGCAACACGGTCCAGTATATTGAAGGGTTGGTGGTGGTTCTAGATGATTTTCGTATGCTGAACACGAATCTGTTTTCAGAAATGGTCCATCACATCGAGATTTTTAGTAACTTGAGCTTAAAGTTGCAAAAAGACCCTATTTTGACTCTTTTCAGACGCGTTTTGTGGGGAACTTATACTTTTGTTTTGACTTTTTTTGATATTATCGTAAATTACTATTTCTTATTTTTAAAATAAACTATCTCAAAGAATTTTTTCGATTTATGTAAGCGAAGATATACCATTTTGAATACATATAATAACATACCCAAAAGCTATGCCTTACAAAAACAGTCCAAAAGGCTAGTAATTTTTATAGAATTTCAATAAAAATTATCATCAACACCCATTGCATACTTTTTGAGGCAGCAACAATATAATCAATTTTTTGAGAAAACGGATACAATTACTAAAACTGGTATATCTTCATTGAAAAAAAATCGTATAAATGTTTGGGATAGTTAATTTTAGTTATAATAGATAGTTATAATTATCAACAAAAAAAAAACAAATCTAAAAACGAGTCTAAAAAGGGTAAAAATACGAATTTTTGCAACTTTAAGCTCAAATTACTAAAAATCCCGACGTAAAGGACCATTTCTGAAAACAGATTTGTGTTCAGCACACGAAAATCATCTAGAATCACAACCAACCCTTCCATATACTAGAAAAAGTCTAATTTTGTTGCCTTGTGTTATCAACCCATAGTCAATACCGCTTACCCTAGAGATCTAAGATTTGGTATAGAACTTAGTTATGCAGGCGCGCACTTTGAAAGAAAATTTGACCGCGAATCTGCCAAAAATAAGGCCGAAGATGTATGCCTGTGAGATAGAAGGAGACGGCAGATCATTTATTTGTCTCTGCTTGTGTATTGCCGTTCACAATGTTGTGGACTTTGCTTAGAACGAGAGAGAGAGTGAGCGTGAGAGTGAACGATACACACTCACACAAATTAGGTAGGTCTAAACTTTAGAGTAAAGAAAGAGGGGTGGTGAAGAGGGTGTGAAGAGGGAGTGAAGACGGGGAACAAGGGGGGAAGAGGGGAGGGGGTCCCAGGAAAGAGTGGAGAGCAATTTTTAATTGAATATTAATTGAAGAGTGGCTGCCATGAGGTCAAGTTGTGAATTCAGTGCGTCCATGACACAACTACAACAGTTATGGCGCTCAGCCAATAGCTAAGCGCTTTTGGTTACACCGCGAGATAGAGCGGGAGAGTGAGCGTAAGAGCAAACGCAAACGTCACACACACAGAAATGTAGAAAATTTTCCCATGACACACACTCTTTTTTTGTTTTGATCTTGGTTCAAAGAGACGAGACTTATTTCGAAGTTTCATCAAAAAATATTATCTCTTTAAATTTCGGGAAAGACTTAGGATGCTATACGTTTCCAATTATGGACAAGCAGTGTTGATATCCATCAAATCTGGCAGGTGCAGAATATATGACACTCGAACTCGACCGATTTTTTTACTTCTATAAAGTGTTTTATAATGTAAGCGTCTGTCTTTTAAATTAATTTGCACAAACTTATTGTACCCTTTGTAACTTTTATAGAATATTTCTTCAGTATTCTCTCTTTTTCAGTTGGTTCTGCAACCGGAAACTGTTTACGAGCGTATTCAATATCAGTTCGAGGAAGATGCTTTTGACACAGTTCCCGATTTGATCACTTTTTATGTGGGCTCTGGTAAACCCATTTCGGCAGCATCAGGTGCCTTAATTCAGTTTCCATGCAATCGCACATATCCACTTTCCTTTTATGGCCACAAAATAGTGGGTAATCAATTGCATACTCAAATGCTGGCTGGATTACGTGGACTAAGCCCACTAAGTTCGCCCATGGGTAGTAATGGAGGAGGCTCTGCAATCTTTCGCTTTGGTCAATTGGCGACTGATTCCCAACAGCAGCCACAGCAACCAGCAACATCTTTGGCTTCACCTGCTAGCCCACATTGCTCACCACCAAGAGCACGACGCGAAGTTCCTCCGCCTCCAAGGCTGCCCGGCAAGAAGCAGCAGCGCTCCCAAAGCCTGACTCCGGCCCAGGCTATGGTGGTGAGCAATACGATGAATAAGCAGCAGGAGCAACAGCAGCAGCAGGAATTGGTAAATGGTAATGGTCTGGCTCGCTTCCAGACCATTGCTAGATGTAATCCCACAAGCGATCTGCAGCCGCTTTTTGAGAACAAATTCACCACACACTCGTTGCCACGTCCGAGTACCTCGGCGGCTCAAGCCTTGCGTCAACAGGCAGCGGCCCGAATTTCCAGCCTGGCCAGAAATTGCAGCTTGGATACAACCGCAGACTCAAGGCCACCCAGTCCGCCGCCCAAGCCGCGAAAGGAACCAATGGCAGCCGTATTGGCCTATCAGGCAAGTGGTTCGGACTCGGGCAATGGCTCGGGGGATTCGGCCTTGGGTGATGTCAGTGAGATAAGCATACAGCGTGGTGTGATTATTAAGAATCCCAGATTTATGAGCAGCTCGGCCTCTAATGGCACCTTAAAGAGTTTTACGGAATTTGATGCTTTGGCGGCGGAAGAGCAGCTGTTCACATTGGCCATTGAGGAGGTTAGAGTGGTGAGTAGATCTAAGAAAAATGTAATTATCCTGGAACCGAGCTTTTCTGAAACCCCCCAAGTGACGAGAGACTAGGTAAGCTTATATATTGTCCGTGTACTGAGCACTGAGCTGAGAGTCGGAGCTGAGAGCCGGAGCTGAAGAGGCGAGAGCAACAATCGGCTCACAGCTCTTAACTCGCTGCTTTTGGCTGTGAGCTGAAAGCCAAAGCTCCGACTTACAACTTTGCAAACAGCTTACAGCTCTTGGCTCTGAGTTGCGAGCCATTAGTCAGCTTTCGCTCGAGAGCAACTAAGAGGGCTCTGAGCTGCGAATCATATCTCGAAAGCTTCAACTTAGCAATCTGCTCATAAGTCACTGCTATTGGCTCTGAGCGTTTTGTCCATATGTAATGCGGCTTATTTCCAATCCTGTTAACCGATCGGTTAGATGAGATATTTAGCCCAAAGTTTCCAAGATAGATGGTTCGTACCTTCTAGAGATAGTTAGAAATTAGCATTATTAATCGAAATGTTTCCGACTTTCTTGTTTTTACATTATTTGAGGCCTTAATACCTCAATACATTTCGGTATCCAGCTTAGTATCAGAAAAAAGTTTCGTCACTTAGTGTTTTTATAGCTCTGGATAATATTAAACCCATATTTCTCTCTCACCCTTAGTCCAGCAAATTTGACTTTGAAAACTTCAGCACTTTGCTTCTCCCCTCTGTGGAGAATAAGCCACTGGACGGTGATGCTTTGAACACATTTAAGATGATGCTACTAGAAACTGGACCCAAATTATTGGCCGAGCACATAACACGCATTGACATAAGCTTGTTTTTGGATGAGCCTGCAAATGATGTGGATTATTATCTCAGTTGTTCTGGGTTGGAGCTATTGACTTTACCACATGGTAAACTCTTTCGTGAGGATATCATAGAAAGAACACAGTGCATTAAGCTCATGGTAGCAGTGACCATTCTCACCTGTCAAACGGATTTGGATCGAGCACAGTTGCTTAGCAAGTGGATACAGATTGCGGTTGAGACAAAAACAGCTTTGGGAAATCTGTTTGGATTTTGTGCCATTATGTTGGGTTTATGTATGCAGCAGGTGGGTCTACGAACAATTTGTTCGATTCGTCTGATTTTTCGATTGCTTATTGATTGTTTTCCCTTTCATTCAGATCCAAAAACTCGACCAGGCCTGGCATATTCTGCGACAAAAGTATACAGACAGTGCTTTCCTTTTCGAGGCCAAACTAAGACCAACTTTAATTAGCATGAACGAGGCCTCCAATCCGCAGGCTCCAAACACCACTGTACCCCATGTCCTGCTCTATGCTCTGCTTATCGATCGGCCTGTTTTAGATATTATAAATCATTCAAATATCGATGATCGTCCGGCTTTATATAACACCTGCATAGCTCCCTGGGAATCGAAGGCTGATGATTTTGGCATGTCCATTAATTTTCAACATTTAGATGCTTCGAGGGGTTTTCTCAAGAACTTGGACTTATATCGCAAGAACGCCAAAATAATTTTAGAAGAAGCCAGCACCAGGCTGGACGAACTCTTGGCTGATGCTTTTCGGTGGGTTTTTGTAGTGAACGCTCTACTAAACAGAATCCCTAATAGTTATACATACATTTTTCAGCACCGAATTTCATGTGAAATTTCTTTGGGGCAGCTCGGGAGCCACTGCTAAGCCCGAGGATCGACATGGCAAGCTGGAGAAGGTGCTAACACTGATGGCCGACAAATTTTGTAGCGTCAGTGCCTAGAAATAAATTTAGATAACGATATCATACGGACTTTAGTTTCTAAGCCGATAACACTTACTTAATTCACAATCCACTTTTCCAGCTATCTATCTCTTTGACACTCTCAAACTTCTCCAGACCCTCCGCCAATTTGAATTTCGTGCTGTTCTACCTCAGCCTATAAGTATATATAATTTTACAGAAGCACTTTATGTTACAGTTCAAATATTTAAAAATTTCTTTAGTTAAGTCTACTATCTAGATATGTATATGTATGAAACACTCCATATATGGACGGGAATCAAAATAGAAAGCTATATTCGTTTTAGTAGGGATTCAGAGCTCTCTAAGAGGGTCAAACACTCACACACTACCAAAAGCATTTATACGTCTAGTACGACATACTTACTATATAAAACATATTCGAAACCAAATAAAAATAATTTATTATTACTATAGATCGGACAATATACACACACACATTAATCAAATACATCACTTATACAACACAATTATTATATAAATATTATATATGTCGTCATTTTTGCAATTTTATAAGTGATAAAACGGCAAACAAAGAAATAATACAAAATAAAACAACTACAGAATTATAATACTTGGGAGGTTATTACTTTGTATCGTGTGAATGAAGGGATTTTAAACTGGGCTTATCACGAAGACTACTTACAGAGTTCAATAAATTACTAAATGAAAAAAACGTCCGACTGGACGTGCTCAAGCTTAGTTTTTCTTATCTAAAATGACAAGTGAATTGCAGTAAGGACAAGTAGGCATGACGATCAAACTCAACAGTTTTATATGTAAAAAGCTCCAGCACATTCCAGCAACTCGTTTCCGATAATATACGTGGTGTGTTCAAAAAGTATGGGAAGTTTTTTTTAATAATTTAGAATTTCAGCTATGAAGATAGCATACCTTTATAGTGCGCTCCCTTAAGGGGGTTGACCTGTGTGATGGTTTCCAAAAATGGAAAAAAAAAAATTTGTAATAATCTCATCTATAAATTATGTTGAATATGTGGTTAAAAGGATTTTTCGATGTTCGATGTCGTCAGAAAGTTATAGAGCTAAGAATATAAGTGTAAACATAAAATCTTAAACATACACTGAACTTTCAAACGCGTTTTTCTCGAAACCCCTTTTTTTTCAACTGGTCAACATAATATTTCAAAATCGACTTAACAGATCGTCTTGAAATTTTTAGGGTATGTTCAGCACATGTAGGGCTACAAACTATACTAGGATAGTTGAAGGTCACGTCGTTTTGTTTTTATGCAACAAAACAGGCTCAAATTGGCAGTGTAATATCAAATATAAGGAAAGATGAGAAAAGTAAAGATTTTGGTTAGCTGTGTTGTCTCTTTCTCGTTCGCTCTATTTGCTTTATGCGTTTACTTTTACGTTTATCTAAATTTTAACTAATAGAGAAAAAACTGAAATTAAACCATATATTTGTTTCCGTTTCGGTAATAACCTGTTTTGTTAATAAAGGTTATAGGGTAACGGTTATAAGAATAACAAATTTTTTCGGATACAGTTACGATTTCGGTTTCAAAATTCAAACTGTTTTAAGCGGTTAAAGGTTACGGTTTCGGTTATGGTTTTAATCTCTGCTTTAAATAGAAACCCCCCCATTACGATTGGTGATAACCAAGCCCCCACTGAAAGAGTTAACCCAATTATAATCTACAGATTTCGTTGTTAGGGACTAGCCATTAGTTGGTGTTTTTATTGTCGCCCACTTCACTCACTCAGTACAAAATTTGTTATTCTTATAATAATGTTAGTAAACAATTATGATCTCGAAGTTGAAGAGAGTGCCGCCCTTATCAGGCATTCAAGTACCCATTGAACACTAACATTATCAAACCATTTGGAAGTCGTGTCCAAAGTACTAACTAAGCGAAACCCATTATGGATCCGCTTTGACATTGTGGTCCGGTCAGCGCTACTGAACGGTTGTGAGATTGAGTGAGTGAGCTTTTGGAAGCTTGGACTGTCTGTTGTGTGTTTTTTTTTTGTGATCGTTGAACTCTCTGAGCCCGGCCAGAGAATGAGCGGCGGTTGTCGTTGCACTCGTAAGTTGACAATGGCCATGAGCGGGTGTATAATTATTATAGTCATAGCCCTCACCGTTGGTCTGGTCGTGGGACTAGGCGGCGGCGATGAGGGGCAACGTGAGGTGAGACAATATTTGGAAACTGACGACTTAAACTTTCGTTGAATATTAATTTTTGCTTATTGTCGTTGATTCTTGTACAGGACACACCCAAATTTAGCATAGATCATGAGGCCAACACATTTTTGCTAAATGGTAAACCATTTCGTTATGTCTCGGGTTCATTTCATTATTTTCGTGCTGTTCCCGAGGCCTGGAGATCTCGATTGCAAACTATGAGAGCGTCTGGTCTTAATGCTTTGGATACGTAAGTAGGGGAGGACTGGTAAATAAGATTAATGTGAAGTGCTTAGTGATTGATGGGGGTGACGTAATGCGAATACTACTCTAAAAACTATAATCTAATCAAGAGTTTACCACATTCATTGAAATTTTAAAAATAAAATCAGGAAAAAAGAAGTAACTTGAAATAGCTATACAGACAACTTATTCCTGGACTCGCCTCGAGAAGGCTAGCACAGGGTAATCAATTGACTGGAAAAAACTATACATAATAATTTACAGGTTAGTTCTAAGCTTAGTAATAAGACCACCATATAAGTACATACTTCTGATTTTGTAAAACTTGATTGAAGCCAACCATTGTGAAATCAAAAAGGATCCAAACTTTACCGGTACAATGTTTCGGTTCTTTCCGGTTCTAAAATATCAGTTCTCGACTAAGTTTTAAAAGGTTCTTTGCGGTATACGATTTCGGGTTAGGTTCCAGTTCTTTGATTTGTTTCTCTTAAACTTAAAACTACACAGAGGGGAAAAAACCGAGAACTTTGGAATCTAGATGAGCACAAACGTTACCTAAACCAGTGCATAAACGCTATTTCTCAGTTGTAGTACAATGTTCTTACTAAAAGAACATGTTTTGAGAACATCAAAACTCAAATCCCGTTTTCAAGAACTGGATTTTTTTTCAATTTCTTCAAGAACATTTTAAACTCAACTAGGGAACATAAATTTGATTTGAATTTGAAGGTTATAATCGGATTTTCTCACATTCTGGTAGAGAACGGGAATTCAGAGACATCGCTGTACAACAAAACTTAAACGACCCACTTCACCCGACTTGTTTCATTTAAGTCTTTCAGTACAACAGAACAGAAAACAGTAAAATTATTACGGACTTGACTGAGTATTGAACCCGGTACCTTCTGCACTTAACGAACAACGTATGGAACGATGCGCTAGCATCATTCGGCCATTGCACACTTTTGCAGATTCACATCTAGAGGGCTACTTATACTTAGTTGAGCTGACAAGAAGTTGAGTTGAAAAAAAAAAACGAGAAGGTCAAGCTAACTTCGTCTGTGCCGAAGTTTTTATACCCTTGCAAATGCAAATGTCACACTTTAAGAACGCTTACAAAATCAAAAATTTTTCTAGCTAAAACCCATTTTCCGACAGATAAACATCTGATTTCGACCAAATTTCGCGAATCTTTTTGAAAACTAATCAAATTAACAAACGCCGAGTTTAAGAACGATAAAATTGAAAACGAAAAAGTTTTTCTCACTAAGACTCAATTTCCGACAGATCGGCCCTATGGCAGCTATAAGATATGGTCATCCGATCCGGTTGGGTTAGCAGCGTGCAGTAAAAAGAAGACTGTGTGTAAAATTTCAGCTCGATAGCTTTAAAACTGAGAGACTAGTTTGCGTAGAAACAGACAGACAGACGGACGGATGGACAGACGGACGGGCAAAGCTCAATCGACTCGGCTCGTCGGCATGATCAAGAATATATATAGTTTATGCGGTCGGAAATGAATATTTCTATGCGTTGCAAACTTCTGGGCAAAATTATAATACCCTTTGCAAGGATATAACAAGAGAGAGATCAAAAAAAGTCCCAACTCACTCTCTCTCTGCGGAAAACCGGTTTGGTGTGGTATAAAGCAAATATTATCCGATTGAGAACAACTTTACACATTCCAGGAACATTTGGAACATTTGTTGTCAGGAATTTTGACATCTTGTTGTTATTTTAAGTTGAAGGCAACCTTTTTTCTGAACATGTTTTTTCCTCTGTGTATGTTTTCTTATTGATCTCAGATCTTACTCCTGGACATGTTTTTTTTTGGAAAATTCGAAATTCAGTGGAAAACTAACATTAGTTTGCAGCCAAAATGACCCATTTCTACTATTTTTAAAAGTAGATAGGATTGGTGATCTCACAAATAGATTTCAAAAAACTTTTTATGGGAACATTTTTTTAATATGATTTTTTTTTCATTTTTTCCGTAAGTACACCTACATTTTAAGCCATATCTCAATTCGGAAACATTAGATAAAGTAAAGCAAGAAATAAATAGAAAGGTAATTGAATTCAATGGTAGTTGGAATCTAATCATCGCATAAAACATTGTTTTCAAATAGATTAGGTAGTTTGAATAGAACTAAAAATATTTCAAAAAAATCAATTTTTTGCTCGAAAACGCAATAAATTTAATTTTCAAACGTTTAGGAAAAATATTTAAAAATCCAAAACAAATATCGCAAGAATCGCACTTCTAAATTCAATTACCTTTCTATTCATATTTTGCTTGAATTCATCTAACCTTTCTGAATTGAAATATGGCTTTAAATGCAAGTCATTTGTGTAAACTAGTGTAATAATCTTTATATTGACATCTTGTTTAAATTATTTTTATTATTTATTTTTCTTTTCAATTCTAAGCTATGTGGAATGGTCCTTGCATAATCCCCATGACGGCGTCTACAATTGGGAAGGCATAGCCGATGTGGTCAAATTTTTAGAGATAGCTCAAGAAGAAGATTTCTATATAGTGTTACGTCCTGGTCCCTACATCTGTGCTGAGCGTGATAATGTAAGAAAGTCACTTGCATAACCCTAACTGGCCATTAATAATCAATTATCCAATACTCAGGGCGGTCTTCCCCACTGGCTTTTCACCAAATACCCTAATATCAAAATGCGTACGAGTGATCCGAACTATATAGCCGAAGTGCGTAAATGGTATGCCGAACTAATGCCACGTGTACAACATCTGTTAATTGGCAATGGCGGCAAAATCATAATGGTTCAAGTGGAGAATGAATATGGCGATTACGAGGCCTGTGATCATGATTATTTGAATTGGTTACGAGATGAAACTGAGAAATATGTGAATGGAAATGCTTTACTTTTTACAGTGGATATACCTAATGAGCGATTTAGTTGCGGCAAAATTGAGAATGTGTTTGCGACCACGGATTTCGGCATTGATCGCAGTAAGTATGAGAATTTACGAAAATGAAGAAAAATAAAACATCGTTCAAGCACATTGCAAGATCTAGTACTGATTTGCACGGCTGATAAGCTTGACCAGTAAATGATTTAGGTTCTCGAAGAGGATGTCCTTTGAGTAGGTCCGTCGCGGGTTGTTTAAAAAGTGAGCAGGTCGTCTGGTTCAAGGTGTTTCAAGAACCTTTCGGTTATATTATTAGTAGACTTCAAAATTTCCACAGTATATTCAAGTTTATTAAGAAAAAATTTAAAATGACCCAATCTTACCATTTTCTTCTTAACGCAGTTCATGAAATCGACGAAATCTGGGCACTGTTACGCAAGTTTCAGCCCACAGGACCGTTGGTTAACTCTGAGTTTTATCCAGGTTGGTTAACCCATTGGCAAGAGCAGAATCAGCGCCGCAGTGGTCAAGAGGTGGCTGCTGCCTTAAAGTAAGTCCCCCTAAGATCCTTTACATTTCCTTAATTTACTCATTTCTTTTGGTTTTTGTTTTTTATTTAGGAAAATACTCAGCTATGGTGCCAGCGTTAATCTGTATATGTTCTTTGGTGGCACAAATTTCGGATTTACAGCTGGAGCCAATTGGAATCTAGATGGAAGTATAGGATATACCGCTGATATAACCAGCTATGACTATGATGCAGTGATGGATGAAGCTGGTGGGGTAACTGATAAATACGAGCTGGTTAAAAAGGAAATTGGTGAGGTGCTGCCGCTGCCAGAGATTACGCTGAAACCAGCCAAGCGCTTGGCTTATGGCAAAGTGGAAATGACGCCCTCACTGGAACTGCTATCAGCCGAAGGACGTGCTGCTTTGGCCAAGGGCCAACCTGTCGAAGCAAAGAAACCGAAAAGTTTTGAGGAACTGGATCTGTATTCGGGTTTGATATTATATGAGACCCCTTTGCCCGCTATGGACTTGGATCCGGCTCTACTAAAGGTAGAACATCTTCGTGATCGTGCACATGTGTTTGTGGATCAGGAGCTGGTAGGCACGTTGTCGCGAGAGGCCCAAATCTACGCTTTGCCTTTGAGTAGGGGTTGGGGTAGTACCCTGCAGCTGCTGGTGGAGAATCAGGGACGCATTAATTTCGCTGTATTCAATGACACAAAGGGAATATTTGGGGAAGTCAGTCTACAATTACATAATGGTGGCTATTTGCCTTTGGAAAACTGGAAAAGCACAGCGTTTCCCTTGGAAGAGGCCGCTGTGGAGTCATGGCGAAAGCAGCGCAGCAACAAAGAATTGGATCCTCTCATAGCTCGACAGCGTATTTTACGCAATGGACCCCTTATGTACACGGGCAACTTTAAGGTAGAAGAAGTGGGTGATACTTATCTTAATATGGCTGGCTGGGGAAAGGGTGTGGCGTATGTTAATGGATTCAATTTAGGCCGCTACTGGCCGGTGGCTGGTCCTCAAATTACGCTCTATGTACCCAACGAGCTTTTGAATGTGGGTGACAATTCGTTGGTTTTACTTGAATATCAGCGAGCCAATAAAACATCCTTTGGCACTGAGTTGCCTGCTGTACAGTTTGATGCAGTGGCCCAATTGGATGGTCAATCCGGTGATGTTCAGCACAAGTGAAATGCAATTCAGTTACAAGCGTTTCACTAATTTTTTATTAAGAAGCAGTTTTTGATTCGTTTTTGTGCATCAACAACCTTTGATAAGCTTTTATTCTTATAATACTTGTATTATTATTATTATTAATAATATTAATAAACTTTGCTTAAAACATAAAATATTGTTAAAGTGCTTGACTTGACTGGCCTTATTTTACTTAAGTTTAGCTCGTACTCAATTGACTTTTTCCGTTCACATTAAAAGCTATAATTTAAATTCTTTTACCTTTTATAATTGATTCATTTCGTTTAGATTTCAATATTTTCTCAGCATTCATTTCATTTGAATTTCTAATATTTTATAAACATTTTCATTGGCAAACGGAGATTCAGATTAATTTCTTGTTGTATATTTTTTTTCAGTAAAGAATACTGTGAGAATTTTATAAATTAATATCTCTTTTCTTTTTTTGAGCATTCTGTTAAATTTTAATACCTAGACTGATCGACAGATTACATATATATTGAGATTCTAAAGAGAATTCTAATGAAAAATGACCTCGAAAACGGTCATCTCAAATTTTTTATTTTTGACAATAATCACACTATTTGAATGCTTTTGTCAAATTTCATAAACTATCAGGCATGTTCTCAATTCCACTACTTTTTGAAAAGTAAATCGAAAGCAATTCCGCTTTGGTTTCGATTTTGTGCTCTCAATTCCGAATGAAATTGCTGGACCAAACGAGATTGGCACTAGATACATAAGAGAGAATCCACAATGTCAAGCGAAACGATGGAAAATGAAACTATCGAAGATTAGAGAGGTGGAGTTTTAGGTTTTACTTTAGGGTTTACTGGGCAAAAATTTTCAAAATTTTTTGAAAATCAATTAAAGACTTAAGCTAAGGTCCCACAGGCACATAATTAGCCCAAATTTTGATGAAAATTTGACAAAATAGCCATGATTGCAGATTTTGCAGGACCTAAAACTAAAACTATAGTTACGTACGCAAATAATTTGTGAAAAATATGGTCGAAATGTTCGCTAATTTGGCCTATTTAACAAAATTTTCAACAAAATTTGGGCAAATTATTTGCCTGTGTAAACATAGCCTTAAGTTCACCCAAGCAAATTAATTTGTCAAATATGGCGAAAAATTGACAAAATTAGTTTGATTTGTGTGTGAACCCCATATTAATTTACAGTCAAACGTATTTGCAAGCCGATTTGACGAGTTTGACAGGACAAGTTTTCGAAAAGTTTGTGTGCTGTCTAAACACAATGTGAACAGTCTCTGTCAAACTGTTATCGCATTTGCCGAGTTTGATCTTAAAAGTTGTGATGCTTGTCCGAGTCATTTTTATTGCTAGGACGTTTGTAAATCAATTTTGATATTTAATTTGGATAAAATCTAGCATAATGGTGTGCAATAAAGTACACCGAACAAATGCGGCCAGAGCAAAAGGAAAATCCAGACAAGGTTTAGAGAAGACGCCAGATTGGCGATATTCTCAATGCCAGGACACAATTTTAAATCTTAAATTGAAATTAATGTACAAGTCAACTCAATCGGCGAAAGCGACGTGGACACACAGAAAAAAATGACTCTACCACAGCTAGTGCCATATTGGACACCATGAAAGGAGCAGTTGATGATGATGACGATATAGACAGATCATTTTGTCATTTTGGAGCTCAAGCAGATGACAACTAAAGACGAAGCCGATTTGAAAATAAAAATGTCGAGTTTATTTATGTATGAATTAGAGATTGCGATTAGCTCAATATTTGTATATAGCACTAAAGCTAAGGTCAATGCAAATAAGGCAAATAATTTGTCCAAATTTTGATAAAAATCATAGTTGTAGCTATAAGAACTGTAAAATATGCAAGCATGGCTATTTAGCCAATTTTTCATCAAAATTTGAGCAAATTATTTGCCTGTGGGACCTTAGCTTAAGTAAATAGCTTGTTAACTGCATTCGACCAAACCAAATTTACGAGTGTGAACACTAGAGAAATTTGGACAAAAATCAGACAAACTTCGCCAAGACAGTTTGTGTTAATGAATTTGAGAGTGTGAACTAAAGCTTAGGTCCAACAGGTAAATAATTTGCCCAAATTTTGAAGAACGTTTGGCAAAATATTCATATTTGCAGATTTTTTAGGACTTGAAACTAAAACTATGGATCCATACGCAAATAATTTAATCAAATATAGCCGAAAAGTTTTCTAGTTTGGCCTATTTAGCCGCATTTTTATGAAAATTTTGGGAAATTATTTGCCTGTGAAACCTAAGCTTTAGCTTTAAACGAAAATAAAATTTCACTAACAATTTGTAAATGGATTACATAATTAAAGCAAATTCACTTTATGTACATCTAGCAACCGTACGAGTGCTTACCATCAAGCAATACTTTTTAAAACGAAGAACTTTTTTGATTTGGTGTTGCGAGAACACGAATTAATTCAACTTTTGAAAAGTTGCCGTGGAAGTGGAATTGAAAACATGACTGATTGGCTTAGATTTACTGCCTAGAATGAAGTAGTTTAGAAGAAGTCAAGTGTGACATATCTCCAATTGAAAAGAGCGTTCGAAACATGCGCCGTTACGAAGCTATTGATTGATATTTTTTAATGGATATCGGATATATAACAGGTTTGATGGCGAAATATCAGAATTTTTAACGATCGGTTCTTTAGATATCACAACAAAAAGGCAGGTTGAGTTTTAATTGTAATCATTTTTCTTAAGCTAGGTACTCAGACGCTGACAGTTTCGTCAGAGTCCATCTAATTACATAGCTCTGACAATCCGCTCGAAAATTGTTGAAGCTTATTGTCAGAGCGAGTACTGAGCAATCAACAATTCGCTAAGACAATGAGCATGGACCTGCCTCCTACTCGTTTTTTTTTTAAACAGCTGATAAATTGTCGAAGAGGGTCTTGAAATTATGAAACTTGTTTGATAATTGTCAGAGGTACCTTCGAGAATTGACAAGGAAAATTTAAATTTTCTTTGACTCATTTGGAGAACTGCAAGAAGGACAAAATCGTGAATCTGATCAAAGTTGGCGAATCGCAACCAGTTTGATGGAATCTGGCCAATAAAAAGCCTTTCGATGCCTGCAACTGCGCCTAACTTGTGGCCGCTAAGCTATTTCGGTATGTTTCTCCCTTGGATGTTGCTGGTATGCAATTTCCGCTGATAGGCCGCCTACAACATTCGGTCCTCAACCTAAACCTACGTAGCCTCCCCAGCCCATTTCAGTAGAGGCTCCTAAGCCTGCGGTTTCGCCCACGTTTGCTGTTTTGCGTTTGCTTCCATTACTACCGCCGGTGCCGTTGCAGCTGTTGTGGCTAAGTCTTATTTTAAACCAACCAATCACCTTTAAATGCGTATTCACCTAGTTGTTCCTCCTCTTATTCGCCCGGCGAGTATGCTTCAGTCGATGGAGCAGACTATGACTCTGACCTCTGGCTTAATGTGTGTCTCGGCTAATTCTAGTCTACCGGTGCGTTTTTGATGGTCACGAAACCATTGCGTCTCACTGGTAAAGTTCTGCTGCCGCATCCTAAAGTAAAGGACACTGATTCTACCTCTTCCAGTCCCAAACAAAATACTTTCATTTATAAAAACATTGGCAAGTGACTTCTATTTTCAATTTTATACACCCTTTTTACTTTATGATTTAGCTTGCTAATTTTTTTTAAAACAGCTGACTTTTTGTTGTTGCCTGGTCACACTACATTGTCAGAGCGGCTCTGACAATTATCAAACAATTTCAGCGTCTGAGTACCTAGCTTTAGTTGAAAAACACGACTCTTTTATTGATTAACCCACCTAATCTAACAAGTATGTATCTTAAGTAGAATATCTAAAGAACCGGCAATTCCAAGTTATTCAAAATATATAATATTATTTTGGAATGAGTCAACTAGAAAGGATTTTTGTGTTTGTCAATCAGTTCAATATTTTTCATCATTTCTAAAATTTTTCTCATTTTGCTCTAGTTGGTATTAAGGGCAGTGTTGGACAGGAAATAATATGTATATCAAATACAGATTCTTTACTATCAGGAATGTTTGTGTACATAAAGACATCTTGACTGTAGTTCTACATGGTGTATAATTATATAAATAGTTTTAGATTTAGTTTGTTCGGCTTGAACAGTCATCAAAATGACAACGAACACATTTCACGATATTGAACTATGAATTTGGAGAAAATGTATAGAAATACAAATTCTTTCACAAAAAGGTACAAGATTATAAACTAAAACGAATACAAGAAAGGCTGCCAACCAAAATGGAATAGAATTGGAAAGGGGTTTTTGGATTTGGAAATTAGTTATTGGCCAGTTGCTT
Organism: Lordiphosa magnipectinata; assembly: GCA_037044535.1. Taxonomy (NCBI): domain Eukaryota; kingdom Metazoa; phylum Arthropoda; class Insecta; order Diptera; family Drosophilidae; genus Lordiphosa; species Lordiphosa magnipectinata. The sequence goes on from JBAMBO010002859.1 coordinate 363,897, forward strand.
GCTACAGTTTTATCAAGTGAAAATACATATTCAGGCCTGTTCCGGTTTTCACTTTCACTTAATATGCTCGAATTCGATTTGTTTTCACCAGTTTTCGCAGTTCGATAGATTTACTCGATTTGAATTCACATTGCTCGGAGTCGATGAATTCAAAAGTAAATTTGTTTTTTTACTTAATGGTGTCAAAATAATGGCTTAAAATTATTTTTGTAGCAATGTTTAGTGTATTTAGATAATTTTTGCAATCTCACATTCCTTTAAAAAAAAATTTGTTATATAAAAATAAATAATTTTTATGAAAAGCTTTAAATTTGTTCTGTGCCAGCCAGCCAAATCGAATTCACATTTTTTGTTCAACCTGTTCCGGTAGTCACTTTTTTATGGAACGCTTGAAAAATTCCAATAAGCTCCCATTAAACATAAAAACGACATCTTAAACAGCTTTGTTAAAATACTTTTAACTTCTTTGACATTTCCGTGTGTTTTTTATGTTTGCAGCATATTCAGGTGAAAAATTAGTCAAAAGGAACATTTTGGAAATTAAACATTCGAATCGTTCGAATACCAGAACAACTTAAATCAAATCGTTCGATTTTGGTTGCATTTGAAATCGAAAAAATATGTGAAAACCGGAACAGGCTGATTGTCTCTTTGAAAAAAAAAAGTTGAAGTGGTCTGGTGAAAGCTTTTGGTAATGCAACAAAAAAACGACAGAAAAGTGTCAGAAAACACACATATTGCTTGCTGGGAAGCTCATTTTGGGCACTGCATTAAAGTCAATGTTCACTTTTAAGCAACAACAACGATAAAGCATAAAATATAATTCGGCATTAGGCGAGCAATTAAAAACGTGAAAACCAAGCACGACCATAACGAGAATAACTGCCTTAAAGTAGTACTCATCGAAAGTAGCATTCCATATTTAAAAAATTCGGAATTTAGGAAAAAATTTTGGTGTTGGAGCCTTTCTTTTACATAAAAGTTAAACTCAAAGTTTATAGTGCTCACCATAAACATTAGCTTAATAAACTCATTAGGATCAATTAGTTGAGTTATGCAAAAATATATATATATGTATATATTTTCATTTTTTTTACATTTTCTTTGTTCGCATTAAGTTGGTTTAAGCTCGTACAAATTAATAAGCAAGCTTTATTCACTATTTGTTTTTTGTATTGTTTTTTTTTTTTTGTTCTTTTGTTTGTTTGGGCTTTTCGGTGCCCCCACATAAATTTGTTTTCGTTCAGGGTTTTATAAAAATAAAATTTTATGTGTAAGGTTTGCCTTGGTTTCTTTATCTGTTTTTCGTAGTAATGGAAAAGTTGTTTTGCATATAATTTTTGTCGTCTTTTCTCTATACATTTATTAAAAATATATCACAGCTGCATTTCAAGTTATTTTTTTTTTCGATTTCCTATGCCTCTTTCAATTTCTCTCTATTTTTTTTCAATTGTAAAAATGTATAGAAAATTTATGCAAAAATTAGCGAAAAATTTGGCAACCTAGTTAAGTCCTCGAAGACGGAATGCGTTTGCTTTTTTTTTTTTTAGTTGTAGACACATATACAGCTTATGTACTTACGGATAGTTTAGGTATTTATAGTATAGTTAACAAACCGAAGCGTAGATGAGTGGTTGTTGTAGTTGTTCTGTAGAAGTGATTTTTGTTCGGGGTTGCTTACCTTACCTCTCTGTTACCTCTTAATTGATCGCTTTTAAAGTGCTGTGGGGGCACCAAGGGCCATTTGTCAGTGCCATTTGGATTTTTGCGTATAAATGTCAGCGCGTAGATTCTGAGCAAAACAGATGCCCAAGATCTAAAAAGTAAAATATGGATTAGTAAAATATTTGATTTCAAAATAATTTTGCAAATCAAAAAGTAAAACCTGGAAAAACATAACACCAATGGCCGCTGTAGAAATAATAATCAAATTATGCTCAATCCATTCTTCGCCAGCCTGGACACAGCCTTTTTCATAAATTATCTTGGACAGCTCCTGACCCTGGCAAAAAAAATGAAAAAAAAAACAAAAGTGTAAATAAAAAATGAATATTTAAATTGAATTGCATATTCGTAGTTTAAAAAAATCAAAAACAGAAATATTGTACTTGTTTGATTCTAACTTCTGTAAAACATAACGGTTAACACTTTTAGCGTGTCTCCAAAAAACTTTTGTTTCAGACACAACGAAAAGAGGTTGCAAAATGACACTTTCAATTCTGTTTCAAAATCTAATCTATCAAATAAAATGCAGAAAATATTAATTTTCGATTTTGCTGAATGCCTAAAAAAACATATGATTTATGTACAATAGATTGGACCTGCTGAGTATGAAATATGTACTTAAAGACTTGGTCTCACCCACCCATCTAATTCATATTGGTGTATAATAAGCGTAAACAAAAACAAAACTAAAGAAAGTCGAGGTTTAACGGGCGCGTTTAGGCTCTAAAGTTTTTGTGAATAGCTCATACGCAGTGTTGCCTATTATCATATATATGTTTCATTTATAAATAATCGGCGTTGACTTTATTTAAATAAAAAAATGTGTTACAACTGGCTAGCTCAAGGTCTTCGTTGGTTGATTATAAGCCTTTTTATAACCAACACAAACCAACAGATATTAATTACAACATTTTGGAATAGCAATTGGGTATGTCCGTACAACGATCGCTGTTTCGAGAATAACCAAATTCTCTCATCAGCGGACTTGTTTTGCTGTTCACACTTCAAACAAACATCCAGTTAGCACTTATAGTCTCGAGTTGGCGAATGTGAACAGCAAAACAAGTCCGCTGATGAGAGAATTTGGTTATTCTCGAAACAGCGATCGTTGTACGGACATACCCAATTGCTATTCCAAAATGTTGTAATTAATATCTGTTGGTTTGTGTTGGTTATAAAAAGGCTTATAATCAACCAACGAAGACCTTGAGCTAGCCAGTTGTAACATTGACTAAAATCAAAAACAGGTCACCAAACCCCACATATAAATAAAAAAACTATTCGAATTTGAAAAGTAAAAGACTATCATATGTTATTTCAAAAGATGACAGCAAATGAAATGAACTAACAATTCCGTTGTAAAAATTTGTATTTGACGAACGTGTCGTAAGCAGGGAATCAAACCGAATCGTTTTTCGGTTCCGGTTCTGGTTTCCGTAAAAGGTTCTGTTTTGGTTCCAACATAATTTCGGTATTCGGTTTCGTATTGGTACCTTGATTTTTATTTCGGTATACCGGTACGAAGCTGTATGAACCGTTAAAATTTAAACAAAATTTTAGCCTAAGACCAGACAAATTGGATATGCAATCTAGACACACACGAATACGGATGTATTCGATTGTTTTCATAAAATATTTTCAAGTTTGTATTCATTACATGATAAAAATTATATTATTTTTATCGCTTACTCTTACTTTGGTAGTTGGAACAGCAAGAAGAGCTTTTGATAGCTCCTACAATTTCGAAAACTTTGTCGACTTGCATTTTTATAATTTTGTTAACGATTTAAAAGCTCAGAAAACCTTGATTAATGCCATTATCCTGATTTGTGAAGATACTGAACTATTTGTATTGTCTCAATTATTTTCATATAAATACATATCGTTCACTTACTTTAAGACGACTTTTGAGTTAATGATGCAGAAATATTAGCCATATTGTGTTCTATATGGTGTACAATTTTCATATTGATATAATTTATTCTCTGGAAATATGTTATTTCATTTTCATGATCCAACAAGAGCGACATATCTTAGTTGTCCTACAGACGATATCGTTACAGATCTTTTGGCTTACTGTTCAGACGTTACATTTTCGAATTGGATTGATTATAAACAAAAAGATGTACTTTCCATAGAGAAAACAAAATCGATTATTTTGAGGTATGACAATGTTGCTACAAGTCGACTTCGCTTTCACTTTTAGATAAAGTGTCAGGGCTAATTTCCACACTCAGTTGGACTTAAACAGAAATGGATAAAATTCTTAAATAAATATCCGCCAAAATGGTTACCCTGGAAATTGTGTGATATAATAGTGTGGGTCCGATAAAATGCCAGGGAAACTTTCTCAAAATTAAGTGCTCGCTGTGCAGTCTAGTTGTTACACTTAGAACCGAAACTGTACCGGTACAATGTTAAGGTTTTTTTCGGTCTTTTCGGTACCAAGAATAACGGTTCTCGAATACAGATATACAAAAAATTAAGAAAATATGGGTTCCGGTTCTGGTTTTGAGTTTTAATCGGTTGTTTTCGGTATACGGTTTGATTCCCTGGTCGTAAGAGTAATTTTATTCAAGACTTTAAGGCTCCGTCGGGCTTATTTCAAATTAAAATACAATTTTTTGATTTTCACAATTATTAATTATACGACAAATATTAGCTTTGGGAATGCTGAGATCTACTTTTTTTCATTTCGCCAATTTGAGGTACGACCTCAATGTACAATGTACATACACATAAGCGTACCGCCTACCACACAAACAAAAAATAACACTTTTCGCTGACACGTCTTGTGCTTTGCTCATTTAGACAGTTTTTACGTTAGCGCTCGCTCGAAAGTGTCCTTCTCATTTGTTATTGGCAGACAGTCTTGTTTGTTTTAATCAACCAAAAATACGAAACAGAAAACACATGAAGTGGGGAAAAAAGTGTTTCGCTTTTGTCAGTGAGCTGGTCGAACGGAAAAAAGTATTTTGTGAGCTCTGGATAAAACTTAAAGCTCACAAACCAACAGATCAATAGAATCTCAGCCTTGAATTTCTGGGTGTTCATTTAAAAAAAATTTTATTGTAAAAGTGAAAGTTGCTCGGCAAAGTTTACAAGTATTTTAAGTGGCTGTAATTATAAAATTTAAAAAAATAGAAGACATTTACAAAAACTTGAAAATCTAATAATGATAAATTTGAATAACGCTTTTAATCCAAACAATAGAATATATGTATGTATATCTTTAAAATAACAGTCGTGTTGGATCGAAAAACTATATTTTGGTAAAAAAAAAAATTGTAAAGAAATAAATTGTAGAATTTAATCTTACCACAGTGCTCTCTCACAAGGTAGAAACTATGCAACAAGACATTAAATCAATCACATATGATCAGTTGGAAGAGGACTTTACAAAGATTTCATTTATATTGGACTAATACTGTATGCCGATAACATGCTGAAAGAGTCCAAGTGCTAGATTATATACAGGAGCAAGAAATCAAAAGCAGCAATTCAAAAGAAATAATGCCTGTGTTAACTGAGGGATGAGAATTTCCCCTAATAACAACAGAATGGCCGATATGGGGCGCACATGCACATAAAGCCTCTGTGACTTGGCTTTGACTGTTGATGCCGGATTTTGCTATAAGCCTGCCTTTGGAATTCCCAAGCGATTATAGCAATGCTGCCCGCAGAAGACAAGCAAAGACTGCTGATGATTGAATCGTGGTGATTCATGAATTAGCTATATAGTAATCCAGCCTCCTTTTTGGTGCGTGTTCGTGTGTCTTGTTTTTAGAAAAGTTGTGAACCAACATAACTTATGGAGCCTGCTAAAAGTTCTATGATTGTACAAAAATATTTTAAAGGATTTTTAAGAGATGGAGTCAATAGTATTAAATAGTATAATTCTTTTTTAAAAATTCATCATAAGGCTTTCTTTTTCAGTATGTTCCGTTTCGCTGAAGTGTAAACAACGTAGTTTTGTGTGCTCAGAATATGTCATCTTTTGTGCGGTAAAGTTTACTTTTCTGCTTTCCTTTGAAGAAAAATGCGGCTAAAGTAAATCGAATGCTGCAAGGAACTTATGGGGAACATGCTTCATCGATTTCCACATGTGAGTTTTCAAGGTGGCAAGGTCATCCACTGTATTTGGTGGGACAAATTGGGCGTGGTGTACTATGGGCAACATCACAGGGCAACTCTACCGAACTCTATTGATGCTTTTGAGCCGAGCATTGAAGCAAAAACGGCCAGAATACGAGCAAAGGCATCATGATAACGCTCGATATGGGAAGTCCTACTCCATCCGCCGTATAGCCCACACCTTGCCCCTTCCGACTACTATTTGTTTTCGTCGATTCGTGAATCGCATCAAAACACGCATCGTTTTTTCGTAATGGTATCGGAAAGTTTTCCAGAAAGATGGGGAAGGTAGTAGCTTGAGATGGACAATACTTTGAAAAATTAATTTGTTACAAGTTTTTCACAATAAAGCGTCAAGCTTGAATTAATTCTTTAAAACTTTTTTGTACAGCTAAAACAAAAAAAAAGACAATGGCGCAATGTGCTCGACCAACTTCTACTACATAGCGCGTTTGAAGCGTCAGTCCAAGTAGATTTTTAGCATGGAACAGTACACGCCACGCGAACGCAAAACAAGTCAATTGTGAAAACTCATCATCATGACCGATGAAGCTCATTTCAGGTTGAACGGAACGGTAAACGAACAAAATTACCGTATTTATGACACTGAAAATCCTCAAGAGATTCAAGAGGTACCTCCTTACGATGAAAAAGTCACTGTTTGGGCGCATCGTTTTTCGAGATGGTATACGAAAATTACCAAAAATATGGGTGTCGGGTCACGCAGCCGATAATCTGTGACTCATTTTCGTAATTTATTCCATGGTGCAACTTAACGTAACGAAATGCATTGTTTTGACTTGATGTTGCCCATGGTTTTCGCTTAGACATAAACACACACATATATTGTAAATTTATCTTTCTATTGTATTTGCATGTAAGCTGCTCTCTCTCGGTTCGCGATCAAACGGCTTGCATTCTCTCGCTTATCTATTTAATTTCTTCTCGCTTGCATTTTGGGTAGCCGCTGGCTTAGCCTGCCCACACGCATAGTTAGTTGCTTATCGTAGGTTGCAGTGGACAGTTGGTCCACTCTCCTAATTCTTGAACTCATTTGCTAATTGGAGGTTCCAGCTGACACTTGGACACTTGGTCCCAACTTTCGCTTGTATTCTCACATCAAATAAAAACACAAAAACTGATTATATCGTCGAACTTTATTGAAACCTAATCGCAAAATATACTAACAAAAAAGCTTGTTAGTCAAACAATGGGAAAAAGTAGTGAATAGCGATGGACAAAACTATGAAAAATGAATTTGTAACAAATTTTTCACAATAAAGCGTCAAACTTGAAAAAATTTCCTTGAAAACTTTTCTGTACAGTTAATAGCTGAGACTTTTTTCCACATCCTTGCAGTAAAAGGTTCTCTGCCGCTTTAGTTAGTAATTTTTTCATTTCATCATTTTTTTAAGATTTGTAACAACCAATAATCGCTACGATGGGATGTCCTTGAATTTCAGCCATTGTGGCAATGAATTAGTGAGATTGTCATGATGAAATATGACCTTTTCGATCGGCAAAAATCATTTCGTGGACTTTTTTATGTTTTCTGTGCTGTAACGACCGCGTTTAAGGTCAACATACCCAGCAACAACGGTTGATGTCTTACCAACATCGCATTCCATGGAATACCCAGGAGCGATGCCACACGATGTGCTACAGAGTTCAAGACAATTTATTGAGCACCGAAGGACACTGATAATAGCCGCATAGGCTCCAACCTTAGTCACGAACATGAAATCCTGGATTTCACCAGTAAGGAGATTGAACACGCCATCAGAGATGCTAATACGGTATTATGACCTAAGTTCACCTCTCTTGTCATCCCTGACATGTGACACAAAAAATGTAAAGTTAGAGCTTCACAGCCGTCTAACAAAACTTTTCATTCGATTTAAAAGTGTCCAAATCAAAGCTATTCTAACTTGTGAGTGACCACTGCAATACAATTTGATGAAACTCAATTAAAGCTGGGTTTAAATTTTTGTCACCTGCATGAGCAGCAGGGCTACACAAGTGGCTGCCACACTTAACAAATGCGCCTCTAGCCAATCCTCGCCTGCTCGTAAGCAGCCACGTTCATGTATATTCCTATCGACAGGCTGCGTGCATACAATTTTAGTTCACATTATATACATCTTATATAATCCATTCCAACAATATGTGCCTATTACTTACATATCCCTCTTTCCGCACATCATAGCCACATTGCTTATTTTTGATTAGTTCCAAGGGACGTCGGCGGCAGCAGGAGAAGGGCACACCGCAAGCCTCACGACTGCCTATGGCTATGGAGGAGCAATTAAAATAGTTGTTACTATCCCAATCTTTGGGTCCATCAATGCCGCAGCATTGCAGCCAATCCTCCTGGATCCAATCAATAAGGTTCTGTTGATCCGCATCTTCTCTATAATGCCGAATAAAGGCTTTCAGTCCCTCAGTGGCCTGGTCTTTGATCTGGTAGGTAACGGAAATTATATTAAGCTTTCCAGTCAATACTTTCACCCACTTACCCAGCCCTTGTCCTTGAGTACAAAAGCCAGAGCGCAAAACCCAATCTCGGCCAGCAGCAAAATACTCAAAAATATAGCATACTAAAAAATAAATCGTTAATCTTGGTTTTCCTTGAATTTCCATTTTCCCTTTTCTGATGATTACTCACCGCGGCCAAGAGACAAGTGTTTTCTCGCAGAGCACCTACGGAGCCCATAAACCCCAGTAGGAATGTTACCCCACCTAATATTATCAGCACAAATGCTGGATCCAAGGCTATGAAACTCAATTTGGCTATATTCCTGAACATATCCTTTTCACTCCAGGCCCAAATTCCAATGGCCAGGACCAGAAGTGCAGCCATCCAAAGGAGAACATTGGAGAGGAAAAGTAAATATTTTAGGCAGCAGCTGATCTCACTTGTTTCGCGACGATATTTGCGAACAGCGGGCATGGCTCTAAGATTTCCCAAAATAAACAATACATCAAAATATATAAACTAAAACTCTACGAGATTCTGTGTCAGTTAACTTTTCTACCAATTGGACCACACCGTGTGACCAAACTAGGCAAGCAGAAAAACACCATAAAGTATTATTAAAATACTGACAGTCGATAGCACAGCACACCCCAGACATTGTTATCAACCTTGTGTAGGACCCTGGTGCTTTCGCCAAGAGTATCGCCATCCCTGGACTATCGATACAAATAATTCCATCACCAAGCCCAAAAACATAAATAAACTGTAGCGCAGGCGGACCCGTTTTTATACCCTTGTAGAGGGTATATTAAAGTTGTCCAGATGTTTGTAACGCTTAGAAGGAAGCATCTCCGACCACATAAAGTACATATATATTCTTGATCAGCATGATGAGCTGAGTTGATATAGAAATGTGCCATCAGTTTTAAAGCTATATTAACCAAACTTTGCACGAAGCCTTTTGGTACAAATACTCTATCGGATAACTATAGCATATAGCTGCCATAAGAACTATCAGTCGAAAAAGTAGTTTTAGTGCGAAAAACTTTTTTTGTCTTCAGCTCAAATGTAAGCAACCAAATGTAACCAAGTTTTCTATGCTTTCACATAATTCCACTAAGTTTTATGAAAATCGGCCAACTATATAATATAGCTGCCATACAAAAGATAGGTCTCAAAAAAGGCTTAGTAGGAAAAACTTTTTTGTTTTCAATGCTACTCCCAAACTTGTTACTGATAAATATTATATGCTACCACACAATTCAGCCAAGTTTGATCCAAATCAGATGATTATAGCATATAGCTGCCATAGGAACGATCTGTCGAAAAAAGTAGTTCTAGTGAGAAAAACTTTTTTGATTTCAATGGTAGCGTCTTTATACTTTCCAGTTGTTAATATTTTTAGTTTCCTCACAATTTTGGGGAGTTTTGACCAACTGGCAAGCAAATGGTCAAAGTAGTGGCGCCATCTATTGCTGAGTTTGGAAAAAATCTCAGCTAAGAATGTTCTACGAAAATCATTTAAAACCATAACCTTATTTAATACATTTTTATCGTGCTTAACCATTTGTAACGCCTCCTTAAATCTTTCATGAATCATGAGCGACGCGAAATGCTCCAAAAATGATGCGTGTAACTAGAATTTTATTTCGTGAATCGTTCGTGACGAAAAAGAAATTTCGCTCACGCGCGCATCTCTAGTATATACTAAATATATATCTGCTTGCTGTTTTTGAGTTGAAAAGAAAAAAAAAACCGGCCCTTCCGAACTCCACGATTGCAATTCTGCAATTGGACCAAACAGAGTGACCAAAGTATCCAAGCAATTAAATACCACAATGTAGTATTAAAATACAGACAGTCGATACCAGATGGAACTATCGATATCATCGAAATCATGATGATCGCTATTGTCACCAACCGTGCCTTAAAAACTCCAACAATCGCACAAAAACATATTAATATATTCTAATTCTTATTAATTGACCATCTCTAAAAATTGCCACGATTCCAGCAGTGTTGCCCTCGATTTCGACTAATCAATCGATAACTGTATAAACCATCGATAATGGGGAGGAGAGAAAAGAAAATTGACAATACCCAACAATCGGACACATGTAGCGCAAGCCTAACAAAAATAAATACACATAATTTTTCAATAAATTTTCAAACAAGTGCTCCGTGCGTTAAATTGATGAGACTTTTTCGACAAGTGCAAACAGTGGCAGAGCATGCCAGTTAATAGTAGTAGTTCTTCACCCATGACGACAGTGAGTTTTTCTTCAGCCTGTACAAGTGTGTGAGATTGTGTGCGTGAGTGTATGAGATTTGCTGATGGCTGAAAAATGTTTAATTAGCAACAAAAAAATATGCCACAAAATGCAAAAATAAATCTGGACTAATTACAAATTGATTGAAATGAAGAACTTTGTCAGAAACTGAGCAATAAGTGAGAGAATAGCCGAAACAACCCCCCGCATTTAAATCAAAGAATGGAAGAAAAAAAATGTTTGTATGTGTTGGCAGAGCGCAGCAGAGGGAATGAACAAAATTGTAATAAAAGTGCAAAAAAAAAACGAGTTAATAATTAAATCAAATGAAATTAAGACCAGGATAATGGTAATGGAAGAAGAAAAATGTGTGTAAAAGGTATCCATGAAACATTTTGGGGGAGGGGAAAAACTGTAAAGTGCGTTGCGTCGCTGCTTTGGGTCGCCATCATAGCATTGCTGCCGACGCAGGCAGAGACGGCGACTGCAGCAGCATTCGAACTCCTTTTTGGAAAATGAAAATATTGTGATCCACACACGACGCACACGTCGGCGGAAAAATTAACAGAGAATTTCGTATAAATTGTGAATTTAAAAATATCGTTAATTTGGGCAAAGTTAATATTTAGTAGCAAGTGCCATATTGCACATTTTTTGGATGAGCTGCAATGAATTTTTGTGACTACGTATGTATGTATGTGTGTGTTTTTTATTTGCTAAAAAACAACAATAAGAGAAAATATATATATAAATACATATATATGTTTGTACATAGGTGTGTATGTACCTGGGATACATAGCTCTATGTTTGTATGTAAATACATGCATATGTATTTTGTCTATGGGCCGTGTAAGCTAAAGTGCGTGTATATGTGTGAGTGTGGAAATTATATAAAAGAAGCTTTCGGCTTAGGCTTTAGTTTTTTTACAACTGCGATCAATAAACAAAATTTGAAACAAGTTTTTTGCAATCTGGCCAATTCTTGTTCAAATTCCTTACTCTCGCCTCAGGTTAATAACTTTTATTAAACAGACGAACACAACAAAAAGGCAGCATGCGGCGTCGCTGCTGACGTCTCCGTCTGTCTTCCCATGTACTTTGTGCTCTCACTTGATACACAAAAAAAATCAAACGGTACTCAGCTCATCGCTCATAGGAGAGCGATCAAGCTGTTTGAGAGGGGAAAACTATGTGTGCAGCTACTGCATACTCCCCCACCCACTTTTACTCCCTTTTATTCGCATATTTGGGTGGTGGTAGTGACGGGCGCCCCACATTGCTAGATGTGTGAGTGTGTGCGTGCGTTACAACAACCACCAAAGCAAAGCTCTTTGGACGGCGGCTTCCTTTTGTCTAGCGGAAAGAGAAAAAAAAAACATAAAATTAAAACCTAAACCGGAAGTTCAAGTAAATGAAGCCGGCCAACCTTTTTCAATATGGCTGCAGTATCCGTCGCTTTTTTGTGAAATCTATTAAATCTCTGTATAACATATTGAACATTTTTTATAAATTTTATTGGTCGCTAAGTGATACATACACAAGCGATGTGAGTGTGTGTGCGTTAGGGTGCTCCACTTTTTTATGCAACATAATCTATTTGTTCTATTCATCCCCCCAGTTAACTGTTCTTTGATCATGATTTAGAATTTGGTCTTACTAAAGTGATGTAATATCAAAGTGTCTTGTTAAAGTCGGATACTTACAAACATAATGCATGCAGCTACATATTTATGTACATGTGTCTACTAACATGTGTGTGTGTGTGTGTGTGTGTTGTGGACAACCCCAACTTGTACACTTTCCATCTATAAAACGAAAATGTTTGTTTACCTGCTTTTTTGCCTAGGCTATGACGAGGGTTGAGTGTGTGTGTGTATTTGTATGTATCTGTCTGGCGATGACTTAGAAACAATAACTACAATTAAGTAAAACGTCCAAAAAAATAAAGTTAACATGACAGACTTCAAAAAAATAGCTAGATTACATTAATACAGGGTGTTTTTTCAGAGCCTTCATTTTCCGACAGGAACTAAACTTTGATCGAGAATCGGAGTTCAATTCGAGAAATTTTTATTGTAACAGGGATGTATTTGAACCTACGGTTCACTTCATTACATGCTTTTTGAGGCTAACTGAACCGCGGTTTCGTTTCGGTTCAGTGGTTCACTATTAATTTATATTTATTAAGGCCCGTTTCAGTTTTCGTTTTTCATAATTTTATGATTTTTAGTGTGAATATTTGATTTTTCGTGCACTTTCGAAATAAATATCCCTATAGAAAACATTTGAATAGCCTGAAAATCCATATATGTCGTTAAATTTCGTACAGGATATTGAAAATATCATCGCTTAGAGGAATCTGGATACTCACACAAATCAATTTCGCAACTTGCAAGGAAGAAATGTAGTCTGAAGAGAGGTATAATAAGAGGTCTGTGAATAATTCCAGCAGATGTACGGGATCACATGTTTTTAAGTGGTTGACAAGACATCCTTAAAAGCTAAGGTATCGCTAAGGATTAACTCGGTCTATGAGTGGACTCCCTTGTAGAGTCCAACAGCGAAAATTAACCGTTTTACTTAGTGGTTTTTGGTTCGTTTCAGCATTTTCAAAATGACACCGGAATTAGCTCAGAACCTGTTTTGCATCCCTGGTTATATAAGCTACATTATAAAATTTTGACTCAATCTTAAACTATTATTCCATACGCAAATAGTTTGATCAAATTGTTAAAAAATACCTTACTGTGCCTATCAAGACAAATTGGACAAATTATTTGCCTGAGTGACCTTAGCTTAAAATTATAAATATTTGTCAGAATAAAAATCAAATGTATTTTCTGTTTGTAACAAGAAGCACAACAAAGTTACTGGGTTTAAAGATGTTCATCTGTCCATGATTATATTATTGAATTTTAACTTAAAGATCTTGTTTTTCAATACTCTTAGGCTATTTGTTTTTGGAAGCCTGAAGGCTGTTCAAAAAATGGTTTCATCAGTGGAAGTGTAAATATACCCGTTACTTTTAGAGTAAAAAATCCTGTTGTCTGCACGCTGATCAAGTCAATAAAGGCAAGGTTGAATAACTTCGATTTTGATGATATCGTGCGTATAGTATGTATAATCTTTGACATTTTCAGAAAGAACTTTTGTCATATGGGTTAGCATGCACTGCCTGATAGCATCATGTTACTATGAGCGCGTTGACCAGCATACACCTAACAGCATACATCTAACATAAATCATTAATCAATAAAAAAGTGTTTGGCTGCTGGTGAACGTGTTTGATATAATTTTCAGGCAACAAAGTAATCAATATTTTTTGTTGGCGGAATTTTTGAATTTTTGACAACAAACTGCTAAATACTATTAAATTTATATGACCGTCGACAATAGCACCCACCGAATCCTTAAGAATTTGTTAGCCATTTAATGTTTGTTGTAAGCCCGGCGAGAATGTGCCCAACAAACTCAAATATCCAATGGCAAGATCTTTATCCTACTTAAAAAGAAGGACTCCTGTTTTGCCAGCAGCCCAATATCAAAACGCTGGTTTTTAATAAGATTTACGTTGGCTATTAGTTTGTCCAGGACCACGTAAAGAAGGGTCTGCAAATGGGCAATGAGCTGAGAGCAGAGCTCGCAAAAAAACCTCAACACTTTTTTTCAATTCGATCAGTCCACTGACAAAACAGAAAAAAACAAAGCGCACTCGGTCTCTCACTGAGCAAAACACTTTTTTCCCCTGCTCATGTGTTTTCTGTTGAGCATTTTCGGTTGATCAAAACAAACGTGACGGTCTCTCAATAACAACTGAGAGGGACACTTGTGAGCGACCGCTCACGAAAAACTGTCTTTAAATGAGCAAAACACAAAAAGTGTCAGCAAAAAGTGTTATTTGTGTGGTAGGCGGAGGGCTTGTGTACAATATGTACAATGTACAAAATTAAATAAATATGGTTTTTAGGCGTTAAGCAATTACCAAAAACTAATATTTTCTGCATTTCATTTGATAGGTTAATAATAATAAATTTTTCCATACTCCACATATGTACAAAGATCGTGACTGAGACAAACACACTCACTCACACAGATACACACACACACAGGCATCCCAGTCACAAACACGCTTACATTCTTAGAAGACACTTTCGAAGTCGGCTCTCGGCAAAACGGTCAGTGAAAGACATGAGCAGAACAGAAACGAAAAAAGCGATCTTTGGTTGAGCGAAGACAGCTATTGAGCAAGACAGAATTGAAAGTGTCTTTTTGCAACCTCTTTTCTTTGTGTCTGTAACAGAACAGTTTAACACAGACACGCTGATAGTGTTAACAGTTTTTTGCGAGCTCTGGCTGAGAGTCCTTAACGATGCACTGGACATCATGAAATAATCCTTGAATTTGTCCATTCTATATGGGCTGCTTCTTGTTGAAGAGGCGGCTTTTCAAGCTTTCCTCCTCCGCAACATCCAGTAAAGCCTTCAGTGCCTTGCACGAATTTCCGTGAGGTACTTGCGAAACCACGGCCTCTGCCAATTCATTAATTAAAAACAAAGAGGTTTCCCCATTAAATTTTCATTTGCCTCGACAAATTTACTTGTTTACTACTCGATAACAAATCACAATCAAGCAATTCTAACAAACTATTTCTTTGATGTATTCACATCTATTATGATTGCACATCATGCCTGTTCACCAGCATAATCTAACAAAAATAGTCGATTTTTTGTCATCGATTTATGCTGGTGAACGCGCTCTATGTTAACACGCACTTCAAAAATGTTCAAACTTTATTCTTTTTACATTCCACTTACACCAATCTTAGTTAGTCTAAAACAATAATATAAATGAAAATGTCGTTTTTTTCAAACAGGTTATATTTTTTGCAGAACATTTGTTTGTCTCTGCTTGTGTATTGCCGTTCGTTTCTAGCATTCACAACGCACTGACCCTTTGGGCTAT